>CM053773.1:154302755-154329249 GCA_028658325.1 Potorous gilbertii | reverse complement strand
TGAGTTATTTCTATATCTTGGTTTTATCTATATGTTTAAAGATGAAAGCAAGGAAATCTTGCAGTTTCCAGTCTCTTCTCTCTCTACTTTATCCCTCATATATCCACAAAATTGATATGCACAATTCTGACCATGCTACACACTCAAAAAATACTCAATGGCTTTCTCTTGTCTCTGTCAAAATACAAAATTCATATCTGGATCCCATCTCTCTTTCCATCATTATTTCCTATTGTTCCTTTTCACTCTCTAGTTCCATCAGATTGACTTGTCTGGTGATGATGGTATAGAATATTCCATTTCCTGATTCTTTACTTTTTATAAGTGATTCCCAAGTCTGGAATGTACTGCCCCCACCTCACTCATAAAATCCTGAGTTTTCTTTGATGGTTCAGGTGCCACCATCTACACAAGGCCCTTTCTTATTCTCCTAGGTATTAGTATTCTCTCATTCAATAAATTACCTTGCATATATCTTGCCTTTTACCTATTTGTTATGCATGTTACACACCACACCCCAATAAAATGTAAAACTCCTTGAGGGTAGGGATTCTCACCCTAACCCCAGCTATGATTTGCACAGAGTAGGCACCGTAATAAATATTTTATTGAATTTGACTGAATTGAATTGAATTTCAGGTTGTAAAAAGAGAAGGTTTGAAAGTAGGTTATATTTGGATTTAAGAGGGATGGGGTGGGGAGTAGATCTCCTAGCTAGACATGAACACAGCCACCTTCTGGTGACAAGGGATAGAGAATGACAGCTGAAAAATCAACTATATAACCTTGGGCCCGTGTTTCTGTCACAGGCTATTTTTGGCAAGTAGTGTTGAGCCATGGGAAGAGTGAAGTCTTATTCAGAGCCATCGTTTAAACAGACAACTGTGTAAATATATGTTCAAGTGATTTCTAAGGACCTGGGGATTTGGTTGAATTGTCCTGATGTGCATATTCATGGAATTTGACAGTGACATTTTGCACTTTATTATTTTAAAGTTTAAGAATATCATTGAAATCTTGAAAATGGTTCTAGTCATGGGGTGGGAAAACACATTGAGAGTGGTCTCCCTTCCTCTCCTATCCCATTTTACTGCCATTTGCACCTCATTGTCACTGACAGACCCGAGGCCAGACCTGGATTTGGCTGACATCTGACAAGCTGTAAGGTTTTTCATATTAGCTAGAATCCTTGGATCCCTTCCATACTTAGCTCAAATATAATCTTCTATATGAGGCCTTCCCAGATATGTCCCATTTCTGGTCCCTGCTCTCTCCCCCTTCCCCACAAGAGACTTAGTGTTACTTATTATCTTATTGTTATTATCTGATTTCTGATAAATTCACATGTGTATATATGTGTATATATACATATATATACTTATACAGGTGCATGTTGTACATGATTGATTGTAAGATGCTTGAGGGCAGGTGTAATGGTAATTTAAATGGGAAGATCTTTCCCATTCATTCATAGGCCCATGTAATCTGCTTAAGTCCCATGTGGTGGGAGGAGCTTGCTGAATGAGTGAAACAAGAAGGGTGGAGAAGAGCTGGGAGGAAGCTGGTCAGGCTAGTCAGAACTGGGAAGGACACAGGCAAGTAGACAGCTAGGCTCATGAGCGTCTATTTGTGAGAAGGCCCCAACAGGGAGGTGAGTCTTGGGAATGGTTTTGTCCTTTGAAGTGTTAATGTATATTGACTCCTTAGCTACTACGATGGGTTTGGCTTTCTGATATTAGAGTAGATGTTCTTCTTCTGCCTTCTATATGGAGAGTCTGTTATATTTTGCAACTGAGAATTATGCAGGCATATTCATGGTCAGTCACCCGTGTTGTAAACATTGCTTTGGTGATACTGTAGGATAATCATTTTTTTGTCTTTAGGCTCCTAGAACCTACATTAGTACCTGATAAATAGTAGATACTTAATAAATGTTTTTTGATTGATTGATTGATCGAAGATAACACATGATTTTTCTAATGGTACTTTATCTACTAATGTGGAATTTAGTAGGTGGTCATCCTAAATATGTTATGTTATGTTATGTTATGTTATGGCCGAAATATTTTTGTTAACTTGTAGCTAACCTTTCTCAAAAAGACCACCTAGGCTAGGCTTCAGGTAATGGCCTATCATGCTGAACAGATCCATATACATTTATAACAGAGCCATATACAAAGGCTTTCCCCAACTGAGAGAACTGGTGCTTGTGTTCTTCTGGCATTGATTTCAAGTCTTTGGATTTCTTTCTATAGCATCATTAAGCATCAGAGTAGGTCTTTGTGGACCCATATTTTGTTAGTTTCAAAGTACAAGTAACATTTAGACCCATTTGATGTAGAGTCATATAAAAGGACCAAATTAGACTAAATAATACCTGAGTTTTCTTTCACTTCTAAGTTCTGTGATTGCATGAATCACTCCTAGGGTAATATGCCTGAACAAAAGAAGTCGGGGAACAAAGATAACAAGTTTCACTGGAATTATAGTTCTGCCCTCATCGTAGCCTTTTGTCAGTGAATCGACCGATCAATCAGCAGGTATTTGTTCAACACCTACTACATCAAAGCTCCCCAGGCATTATGTTTGGCATGCTAGGCACACAAAGACAAAGGAGAAGGAGCAGTTTCTGTCCTTAAGAAGCTTATCTTCTACTGGAGTAGGCAACAGAGGAACATGTAAGTATATATAAAATATACACAGAACTAATACAAGGGAATTTGGGGGGTGTATCCCCAGAGCTGGGTAGGGAAAAGAAAAGGCCTCATGCAGCTAATCTTTGAAGGGAAACAGAAATTCTCAGTGTGAAGAAGGGAGACAGAAGACAATGGTGTATGTAGTAGTTGGGCTTAACTCAGGGCAGTCATTGGGTAGTTCAGGTTTGATATTAGAATAAAATGCCATACAACAGTTAATGAAAGGAGATTTATTTAGCTATAGCAGAAGGATATTAATAACAAAAGCAGGTCTGCAAAGTGCTTAACAAATATTATCTGATTTTTTCCTTACAACAACCATGGAAAGTGGTTCATTCATCCTACCTTTTCAAAGAGGACTAGTGACATGACAGAGTGGTATCTTGATTTCCATGTGAATTAGATTTAAGTGAGACAGAGTTGCACAAAGTCATCAGCCTCACTCTCTCTTCCATACTCATTGCAGTCCAGTGGCAAGACAAAAGTCAAGATGACTGGTGATGGCCTGGGGTGCAGTGGATAACCTTGGTATCTTTGATGTCAAACTAAGCTCTAAGTGCTCCACAGTACCTGCTTCAGCCACCTTCTTGGCTACTGGAACAAATGGATCTCATCTTCCCATTCTGCTAAAGGAATCTTCACATAGTTAGGAATAGACATCCCCCTAACTTATCAGTGGGTTTGAGGACCATCAATTGGCCTCAAATAAGAGTAGCCCATTTGCTGAGATAATTTTACCAGGTGTGGCTGCTGTACATGCTACAGCTTCTTGGATTCACTGGAAGTAACTGCTATTACTATGCTCATTTCAAAGATGAGGAAACTAAGGCAAACAGAGGTAAAGTGACTTGTCCAGGACCACACAAATAGTAATAGTGTGAAGCCATATTTGAACCTGACTCCACATCCAACTCTCTATTCACTGTTCCTAACACCTGGCTGCCTCTAGGCTAGGCATTTAGGACAGGATGAATTGATTTAACTGACTGAAGCTCCCTTGTCTTCAACAGCCATCCTGATCTACCGACCAAACCTTCTTCACATCATCCAGATTGCTTTGTATTCAAGACAATGAGGAAATGACCATCATGCTCTAGCTGCTATACTATAGTCCTCTAGTTCTCTGAGTGAGGATCAATGTTTTAATAACCTGTTGGGTAAACCCTGCAACAATAGTAGAAAGCCCATTGTTCACTTCCTGGCAAGATGGTATTTAAAGGGAAATTTTATTTAAAAAGAAAAGGAAGAAAAAGATAGAAGAAGGAAGAAAGAAAGAAAGATAGAAATAAAGAAGCATGTTTTACTGGCCACCCCACCCTCAACCACCACCAACAAAGAAAAACCTCAAAATAACACTTGTTGTGCATGCAACCTATTTCTGCCTCTTACTAGCCCAAATCCCCGCTGGGAAACAGGTGTTTCCATAAGAGATGAAGAAAAGTCTTAAAGCTTAAATTAAAAGCTCTAAATTGTTGGACAAGCCTTTTCTGGAGGGCTCTCTATATGTTAGACCCTTAGAGGCATTGGATGATGGAAGCTTATATGAAGAGATTATCTTTCTCTTTTACAATGCTGTGTAGAAACTGCTTCACAACTACTCTGTTTAGATTCAATGTAATAGGAATAGACTGGCAGCATGAAGACCTCACATGGGAAGGAGCTCAGCAAGTGGCAGACTTTAAGTATATAATGCTTATTTAAGCATATAATGGCATTGTTACACCTCAGCATCCCATCATCAGTGAAGATGCTAGAGACTCCCAGAAAGGTTTCCTTATCCTTCTCTACCTAAATTTTACCCTGCTATGTGTGAGCATGCATGCATATGCATACACATATGAATGGGCTGTAGCATCATTGACTCTTTCTGTACTGTTTCTCCTACATGTTCCACAAGGAGGAGGGGGTAAGGAAGGGTTCCTCTCTTCTTTGCCCATTCATTTTGGAACAGTAAACTCAAATATTGATCATTAGGGGACTAGGACAGTGAGGAGAGTAGTATAAAAAGCAGGCAGATCTTCACACTTGTTTCTTGAGGAACCAATAGGACTACTTGAGGTTTTAAAGGCTAGGTGGTCTAGATAACAAAAACAACATCACCTTTGGGAAGCAAACTCTAACTTGAGCATCTACCCCATGAAACTAGTCTATACCCATCATGAAACAGACAAATAACCTCCCCAGGAGATAGGAAGACACAATTCTACTTGTAGGTGGTGATCACATTTAATTGCTATCATGTAATCTTTTAATGCTGATTGGTGTCTGTAGGATACCACATTACCAATGACAGCTATGGTTATGTCAGTGTTTGAGGTGATACTGACAGGAATGGGAAGTACTTCCTTACTTTCCTCTCCTTGCTTATCTGCTCTACAACATATACCCCCAAGAGTAACAGAACATTCTACTATCTTTTCTGCTAATTTGTCTTCTTTCCACCAAAATATTTCTATCTATAAAGTCATTAAACAGGAGGCTTTTCTATTCCTGTTAATTAGTACAGCCGTACAGCTGAGTTTTATGCACCATGGTAGAAGCCAGATAAGTATTCCCTGTACCAGATTCACAGAACCAAATTGTATTTCTTTTCTCTGTTCATTGCCTGGCCCATAAGGAAAGAACTATACACATGTCCTCAGGGCAACACTTCCTTTCTTCAAAGAAAGTTCCCATAAGAGCTATGTTCTTCCCTTCAAGGGATCAATTTGAGGAAGAGAGGACATTATAGCCAGTTCAAGAGTGATGTTAGGGGTAAAACCTGAGGAGAATGTGCTTTGGGGTTTCAAGGCAGAGGGATGGAATTATGATCAGATAAATTATGATTGGATAAAGGAGTTTCAGAACTCATGAATGTGGAAATATGGCACATATTAGAAGTAGTGTGTGTAGCTGAGATGGAGTAGTGCAATAGGTCATATGAAAAGAGTTGAAGAACTGTGAAATTAATGATTGAGTATCAATATGTATGTTAAAGACCCCTCATGTGAGGGCAGAAAAGACTGTGAGACAGGCATTGAACTCACTAAACAAAGAAGGGGAGTAACCCTTAGACAACTAGTAGAAAACCACTACCAGAATTTTGAGTGGTTGGTAGACATATAATTGAGAGACCCTCAAAAAAGGAAAAGTTACAGAGTGAGGAACATGAAGGGAAAGCTGAGGAGAATGGAAATAAGGGATCAGGCAGTGGCAGATGGAGATCGAGTTTGAAGGATATCAGCAAGGGATTCAAAATTACTGGGATGAGAAGGGTGGAAGTTTGCTAATTATTGATGAATGAGTTCAGGTATATTATCATTAGTCAGCTAGATGGTATAGTAGATAGAGCACTAGACTTGAAATCAGAAGGGTTCACCTTTATGAATTCAAATCTAACCTCAGATACTTACTAACTGTGCGACCTTGAGCAAATCATTTAATTCTGTTTGTCTCAGTTTTTCATCTCTAGGATGAGCTAAAGAAAGACATGGCAAACCACCACAATATCTTTGCCAAGAAAACCGCACAGTGAGGTGAGGAAGTCAAACACAATTGAAAAGACTCCACAATAAAAAATGTTATCAATATCCCTAGGGATTTGCCCTCAGAAAGGAATTATCTCAGGACTTTAGGTAGCTCAGGTGAGATGATCAGTGGTAAGTGCTAATGGAATGCTTCCTTAAATATGAATCATTTCTTTGATTCTTACACACACATATATGTATAGGTGTTTTATACATTAAAAAGACAGGGAGAGAGAGAGAGAGAGAGAGAGAGAGAGAGAGAGAGAGAGAGAGAGAGAGAGAGAGAGAGAGAGAAAAGGACTCATAGAGCATGAAACAGGTCTGAGGATCATATAATCACTGGAACTTCCCTCTTGAAAAGAGAAAGGGCTGAGTAATGCAGTCATGAGTACGCCAGTATATTCCATTCATGCTCTATGTATATCTTTATGGCTGTGTTTCAAAACCCACAAAAAACATATATGAAAAGTAAAAGTTTCTGTTCTAAATTCCAGATGTTAAGTTTTACAACAATTGGTGTCCAGATGTTTTTAGTCTTCTAGAATTTAGAATCACAGTTTCCTGATCTCACACAGATGTCTGGTGTAGTTGGTCCCAGTGAAAGATTCTCTCCACACTAGTTTTAATGCTTCCGGTAACTATACTGTGGGAATACTAAGTTTTGCTTTCCAATGGCACAGCTTGGGTCTTGTCACTCTCTCATTCACACCCCATTTTTTAAATAGCATTTCAACTTCCATAACAATTCCCAAGATCAAGTGCCATCTCTTCCATTGTCTTCCTTGATAACTCCAAGACAGGGTGTGTGTCTTTGTCTGTCTCTGTCTCTTTCTCCCCTTGAATTTTACAGTTCTCAAAGTCTATGTCATGTAAATATACTCTTACTAATGGGTTCATATGATTAGGTTACTTCTCTATTCAAATATATTGAGTAACAAAAATAGCTAAAGTATCTAAGGAATAACCCTGGTTTTCAAGGCCAGTAATGGCTTTGGAGGCAGAGAATTGAGGTTCAAATTCAAATTAAATGATTAAATGCCAACAGAAAGTCCTGGCACCTAAAGCAGAGATGAATGCAGAGCTTTGATGCTACATTTCCTTAGGCCTACTCCTACGGAGGTTTTTCCCCATATGAATTTGTCTTTGTCTCTAGCTTTCTCAAAATAATCTCTAAGATGACATAATTTGGATGCTGTATCTTTCCTAAGGTAATCTTTATCTAACATGGAAAAGATATAGTTTGTCTGGTCCTTCAAAAAGCAAAACTTCCTCTCAAGTTTCCCTAAGCCATTACATTTAAATCTCCAATCCGTATGGTTTGGCCACCAGAATTTAATTTATAACAAGGGGAAATAAGTGCTAATCAATGAAAGGACCCTTGGCTAGGTGGTTCAGTGACTGTTGCACTAGACTTGGAGTCAGAAAGTCTTGAGTTTACACGAAGTATCTGACATCAGATACTTACTAGCTATGTGACCCTGGGCAAGGCACTTAACCTCTATTTCTTCATCTGTGAAATGGAGATTTTTGCATGGTGGTAGGTTATTTTAAGGATAAGTAAGGATAAATGAGATATGTAAAGTATTTAGCAAACAAACATGATATATAGATATTATTAACAATCAGATCATTTGGATGAAAAGTTAGTACTAGGAACAGAATAAGTTTATCTCCAGGTTGGGAGCAGCAGGGATGGACACTGGAGAAATCCAACAGAGAGATTGGATTATGAGTTTGAAGCTAACGCCTCCTTTTACGAGCATAGGGGAAAGGTGGTTAATAGCTTCCCTCTGCTATGCAGCAGCCTCGCCCAGCACACCCTATCAATTCTTGGCTCTGGGTCACTCTTTAGTATCCTGTATCATTGTCTACAACCACAACCCATGATTGCCCCAGGGGAAGGGGAACAGGGCAGCAAGGGAACAGGCACCCAGAGATCACACGATGCACACTGTCATAACATGCTGCCTCACCCCTCATGACTCGGCAAGATAGATTTTCTCTGCCATTCTTTCCTTCCCAGAGTTTTCAAAGCCAATTTCAAGGTGTCCCTCTTTTTCTTTTCTTTTTATCACATTCATCACATTTATTTTTTAATTTAAAGACATGCATTACCCATCATAGACTAGAGACCATACAAGGAAGATAAAAAGAATCTGATCTCCAGAAACTTGAGCTATTTTAGTTGAGTTCCTCACACTCCATTGTATCTCCTAAAGACTGAAAAAAAAATTCCAAGTCTTCCTTTTAATGACATTTCTAGGAGTTACTCTCTGGTGTAAAGTCTCTCACTTAAACACCCAAGGAAGGCTTTCCCACATCCTATGGGTTGGCAGGTTTTGGCTCCTTCTCTCCCTTATGGTTGTTCTAATGCCACATAAAGTTTGCATTGTTGTTAATGATGTTTCCTTTCATTCAGAACATTTGTCATTAATATGAGTTCTCTGGTGTTTAATGAGAACTGAGCTGTGAGTGAAGGCCTTCCCATACTCACTGCACCCCTAAGGTTTCTCTCCCATGTGAATCCTCTGGTGTTGAATATGGACTGAGCTATGAGTAAAAGACTTCCCACATTTATTACAATCATAGGGTCTTTCTCCAGTATGAATTCTCTGATGCTAAGGGTTGAGCAGTAACTGAAGGCCTTTCCACACTGCTTGGGGTCTCTCTCCAGCGTGGTTCCTCTGAGACTGAATGAGAATTGAGCTGTGGTTGGAGGCTTTTCTACACTCCACACATTCAAATGACTTTTCTCCTCTATGAATTCCCAGGCACTTTATATGAGGTGAGGTGAACTATGAGTGAAGGCTTTCCCACACTCAAGACATTCCAAGATCTTTCACTCCAGTATGATTTCTCCAATGCTGTTAGGTGTGAGTGCCAACTGATGGCTTTCTTCCATTCACTGTAATCATAGGGCTTCTCTCTTGTATGAATTATCTGATGTTTACCCAGGTCTGCATTACCTTTGAAAGTTTTGCCACACTCATTACAATTATAGGGTCTCTCTCCAGTGTGAATTCACTGAATCAAGCTGGAGCTCCCACTTAAAACTTTCCCACACTCATGACATTCACAATCTTTCCCTCAGGTGGGAATTTTCTGATGAGCAATGAGAGCTGAGGAACAACTAAATACTTTCCCACAATTATCACACTTAACAGGGCATCTCCCTGTCATGGGTTGTATTTGAGTTCTGTTGGAAGCCTTTCTACAAGTGTCACATTATAGGAAATCTCTGTAATAGGAACATACTGCTAGGGACCATGGTGAGGGCTTGGACTGAACTTCCTTTCCAGTTCACTACATTCTTGGTCCTTCTTTCCTAGAAGGATTTTCCGTGAGTGACTCCACTCTCCTGGAAACCACATTTTGTCTCACCACTGTGAGACATCCTCACTGCCTCTCTAATGCACCCTCAGAATCATCAGCCTCTCCAAATCTGGGACCCTGGGGATCAGCACTTAAGGATCTTCCCATCATCAGTCCTCATGACTCTCTGTCATCAGCAACATTTTGCTTTGGAATCAATGTTCCCATCTTAATCTTAGATACATGACATAGAATGAGGCTACAAGGCAGCCAGGGATGAATGTGGGGGATCCCAAGAACCTAGGGGTTAAATGTCACTGACAGGAATATCAGGGAAGGCTTCTTGAAGACAAGAGAGAACACTGGAGCCCAAACCTGGACAAATCCCAGGCTGGGGAGAAAACAGTTCTTATTCCCTAATCTCTCATCTGCTTTGCTAACATTCTGAGGGAGGTCCCTTGGAGCTGTGAGCAGACAGTTCCACTTCTTCACTGCTTCTGGTGCCTCATGCAGGCTCCGACCCTGACTCTGGTAGCCCGGTGTCCATTTTCTTATGACCTCCAAGTAAAATTCTTCTCATTTACCCTAAGAACTTGTAGTAATCTTAGGTTCTCTGGCAATACTCATCTACAAGCAAGGTCCCTTCCCAAGATCCCCTCAACAAGTGCACACTACAGCCAAGTTGCTTTCATTCTCTCCCCTCCTTTTCCTATGCTTGTGAACACGCTGTTCCAATTCCTTCCCTACCCCAACGTGCAGCTATTGAAACCTCTCTTCCTTTCAGGGAACTTCAAGCTACCACTTCCTCCATGAAGGCTTCCCTGACCCCTCTTTCCTGCAGAGATGGAAGTAAAATTTCCTTCTCAAATTTCTTTTAATATTTACCTGATCCTTTCTTTTCTCTCCCTTGTAGCATAATTATTTATGTATGTGTCTAGTCTCCTCTATATCTAATTACAAACTTTTTGATAACAAATTCTGCATTGTATAGATTTTTTTTAAAACAGGGCCAAGCAATCATATTGCACATAGGAACATAATAGGAAAATATATAAAAGATTTGTGATTTTAACCAGTGTTGATGAATTCCTGATAGGGAAATGATCTCCAGTGAGAAATATTACAACCCATCTATGACCTATATAGGATTATAGAGTCATAGACTGAGAATTCAGAGGCCATTAAGTCTAACTCTCTCCTTTTATAAATCAGGAAAAGAAGCTCCAGAGAAGAAGAGTTTGGCTTTGCACAGAATTTTAACAATTTTCTGAGGCAGGATTTGAACTGAGGCTTTCCTGACTCTAAGCAATTGTTTTATCCATTCTGACACACACACGTATATGCACATGCACACACATGTGCATATAGGTATATATGCATGCATGTATATGTAGATACATGTATGCATATGTGTATGTACACAGATGTCAATATACACATATCTATACCACACAAGTATGCATATATGTATATGCTTGTGCATGTATACATGCATATACATATCCCATATGCATATAGGTACATACATACATGTGTGCATATATTTGCATGTAATATATATGCATCTATGCATGTAACATGTGTGTATGTGTATATAGGTATACCTGCCCATTTTTATTATATATATGCATATGTGCTCTCATATATGTATATGTACATGTATATTGTATGCATATGTATTCACGCATATGTAGATATACCTGTGTGTATATAAGTATATAATGTATATATGCAACTTATCTGCATATATGCATGCACACATGTATATATATCTATCATCTATTTATCTGTCATGTATATATCTATACACATGTGTGAAAATGTATAAATGTATGTATTTATCTATCACCACTTTATATATAGATATCTTTATATGCAAATTTATAGATACATCTGTGTCTATCTACATATCTACCTATAGCAAACTGTTTGACACATAGAGTTCAAATGATTTGTCCATGGTCATACAACTAGCAAGAAATCTCAGGCAGGATTTGTGTCCAGATCTTCCTGATTCCAAAGCCAGCACTATCTACTGGGCCCCACATTTATTTTGTACTTGTTTTCTATAGGCTTTTATGAGTCCATATTGTCTTTCCCAACAGAATAAAAACTCACTGAAAATATGGACTATTCTATTTTTGGTTTTGTAACCCTAATGCCTAACAAAGTGCCCAGTCTATCATCAGTACTTAATTAAGGCTTGCAGAACTAGGAAATAAGATGTAGAGGCAATGGGATATAGAAATCTATTTTGGCCTACAGAAAAATAGAAGGAAAGAGGATGGAAGAAGGGGAGGTGATAAAAGGGAAAACAGACTGGAGGAAGGGGTAGATGGGGTACACACTGTCCTGGGATGGGGAGTGGGGAGAGATAGGGAGAAAATTTGGAATTCAAATTCTTATGAAAGTGAATGTTGAAAACTGAAAAATAAATAAATTATATAATAAAGGCTTGCAGAATGAATGAATAAATGGAGTAAATGAATGAAATTGAAATGGTGAATTATGCTGTATTCTGCCATCCAAACAGTGTGATATGAATAGTTCAATGGAGAATTTGGGCATAGTTTCCTTATCCATTTGCAGTTAATTTCATCTTCCCATCTAGATGATAGATTATAGGGCACAGGGATCATGTCATTTTGTTTGTTTGTTTGTTTGTTATACCTAACGCTATGTCCAAACATAGTACGCATATATTTGTGGTTTCATTTTTGGTACCATTTTGATCTTTTGAATCCTCATGGAGATCCTCCAAAAGCAGTTCCATTGTTCTGAAGTCCTGGGTCTTCACAGTAGACTCACCTTTAACTAGCAGAAATAGATGAACTCAGAAAAAGGGCATTTCAATGACACTGGCAATCCTTCTCTGTGAGAAGAGTGAATGTGACACATACTTTTGGTGGAAACTTTATCCCAGACAGGGCCATAGGATACTTTTCCCTGGAGGATACAATTCTCTGATTGCCTTGAGGGTCAACGTTCTTCCTTTTTAGGACTTATGATAGGGTTTGTCTTTGGGAAAACCTTACCACTGGAACACATCCTTGTGGGAGCAAGAGGTTGGATTTAAGGGATCAGTGACTGGACACAGGATGACAAATCCCCTGCATATCTTTTCAATCATCTCCCTCTTACATTTAGCAGCTCACAAGTAACTCTATATGGCTTGAAGAATTCCAAAGCAATGCCTATGTCCCTACAATGGGAACAGTACCCAGCAGAAAATCAACCTGTGGAAATAATCAGACATGCTTAACCAAGTGTGCTGTCAACATCTTCATTCATGTGCAGTAGGATCATCTGCTCCAATGAGCAGCTGCCAAGTTTGAGAAGGAGAGAGGGGGAGAGAGAAAGAGAGAGAGAGAGAGAGAGAGAGAGAGAGAGAGAGAGAGAGGGAGGGAGGGAGGGAGAGAGGGAGAGAGAGAGAGAGAGAGGGAGGGAGGGAGGGAGGGAGGGAGAGAGAGAGAGAGAATTTTTGACCTATCCTTCAAAGCCACTGATTAGAAATGTTCTTGAACAACTTAGAGTTTGGTCCCATTTTAAGTGACATGTAATGTAATTACGATGCAATTATGATACTCGCCAACAAATTTGATTTACACTCTATTTAAGTAACTAGAATGGTCAGACCACAAGTCTATAATCAATGTTAAATGAGGAACAGTTGAAAGAACTGGGAATTCTGGGAGCATAGATTATAGAACAGAAAAGGACCTAAGAGATAACCTAGTCCAATTCCCTCTCTCATTTTGTAGGTGAGAAAACTATAGATCAGTTGTTATTTCCAACCATAAAACCAGTAAGTATCAAAGTCAGTACTTGAACCCAAGTCTTCAAAGTTTTTTTCCAAAGTTTTTTTTTAAGGACGGTTCCTAGGTTTGCTGAACTTCATACAGGTAATATGGAGGATCAGGCCTTTGAACTCAGGTCATTCTGACTCAAAATGCAGCTGTCTTTCCAATGAACCAGACTGTTTTTCTTAGAGAAAGGAATATTTTAGGAGTTGAAGGAGAGGAGGGGAAACATCTGTCTTCAAATGGTTGGAGAATAAGGATTATATTTGTTCTCTGTGGCTCCAGGGCCAAAATGAGGCCTACAGGGAGGGATAAACCATGGGATTAAAAAAACAGAAAGTTCATCTAGCTACTTCATTTAATATGGTGGGAACCCAGGTAGCATAGTGAATAGAGTGCTGGACTTGGATTATGGAGACTTGAGCTGAATTTTGCTTTCAACACATAGCTCCAAGGAGCTGGAGCATGCTCAACTACATCCCAGTTACGCCATCTCAAGAAGACAGGCTAACATAGGTTGAGAGTACCCAACAGGCCTCAGATCCATCAATGAGTGAGGGGGGTGTCTACCTGAAGCTTGTGAAGACTTCCCCCAGCAGAATAGATGGATGAGAACCATTTTTTCCAATAGCCATGAAGGCAGCTGAAGCAGGTGCTGTGGAGTGTTTAGAGCTTAGAGGGACATGAAAGATGCCAAGGTCATCCACTGCCTCCTGGGCCATTGTCAATCATCTTGACCTTTGTCCTGCCCCTGGACTTTGATGATTTTGGAAGAGACAGTGAGACTGATGACTTTGTACAACTCTGCCTCACTTAAATCCAATTCACAAGTAAGGGAACACTTCACCCTATGATGTTGTTTGTCCACTTTGAAAACAAAGGACAAACAACTGTGATATGAACAGCATTTGGAGGCTGGACTCAATAGCCTCTAAGGGTATCTCCAGATCAAAATAAATGACTGTGTAACTTGTTCAAGATCATTCTGTCAGTAAATGTTGGAAGTAGAATTCTAACTTCAAATTCAGTGCTCTTTCCACTCTATTTTACTAGTGAGACAGAAACATCAGCTCACTATAAGATGCAACATTCCAACAATTGTGTGTGTGTGTGTTCATCCTTCATTGCTGAAGAAGACCATGCCATCAGGGAAATAACAACATGACTTGCACTTGACTTTGCTTTGAGTGAGGGAGGGCTGTGCAGGTCACCAGCCTCACTTCTCCTCCAGAGCCTTCTGAATCTAGTGACCAGATATTCTTCAGGATGACTGGAGATGACCCAGGATGAGGCAATTAGGGATTAAGTGACTTGCCCAAAGTCACACAGCTAGTGAATGTCAAGTGTCTGAGGTGAGATTTGAACTCAGGTCCTCCTGATTCCTGCAATGGAGCTCTATGCACTGCACCACCTAGCTGCCCCATTCTAACAATTAAGGCTGTTAAAAATGAAATGACTGCTTTAAGAAGTACTTAAAGTGAAAAGTTGTCAAGTAGAAACCTTATGGTAATGACAGCTAACATTTATATAGTGAACACTGTCGTAAGTGCTTTACAATTTTCTCATTTGATCCTTATAACAACCCTGGGAGGTAAGTGCTATAATTCTGTAATTTCCCCAGGCAGACAGAGGTTAAATGACTTGCCTAGGGTCTCACAGTAAGTAAGAACTCAAATCTTCCTGATTCCAGACCTGGCATTCTAGCCACTGAAACACCTAGCTGTCCCTTGTATATGTCAGAAAGCAGATGAACTTCCAGCTGTGCAATATAGTACAATATGATTCTATGGAAAACTGACAACATTTCATGTAGAGAAAGAGAATCAGACAGAGTGTGCCAGGTGTGTCATGGCACAGGCTAACATTAAAAAAAATTTTTTTTAATTTTATTTTTAAAATTTATTTGTACATTTAAAAATTGTTTAGTTAAGTATAAATTTCTTTAGCTTATTTGATGATGAATAACAATGCTATTCTTTATGATTGCACATTTAATAAATATTTGCTTTAAAAAAATAGAAAAAATATGCAAGATGCACACTAGGATTAAAAGTACTATGCTCTCATTTGAAAGTCTGTAATTTGGTAGCCAACCAGAAAGGTCTCTGATCAGCTTTTACTAAGGCATTAGGACTGACTCCCATAAAAAGTCCTGGATTCTAAAAATCCTATCAATTAAGAACACAGCATGAGCTCACCAGCCTGAGAAGAAAGTTCTTGTAGGATTAAAAAGATATCATGGAATCATAGGCAAGAAAGGGGGATTGCCATGACCCAGAGTCATAAATCTAAGAAACAGGAGAGCATAGGATGAAAATCAAATCCTCTTACTCCAAATTCAGTGTAGTTTTCATCACACCATTGCATCTCTTGAATGACAGGACATTGGAGTCTAAATTTAGTACTGTCCTCAGGGGCCCATGATCCAGGAAAAGAGGGGTTTAATGAGATCCTTCTGACATTTGTAACAATGAGTCTTCTTGGCCAAGGTCCAGTGTGGAGGATCCTTTTATTTAATGCCAAATTTCAGTGAGCGCTATCATGGTAAGGTACTAATGGATTGGAGTCCCTTCTATAAAAGATGTTTGCAAGTCACCACCATGTTGAATTATGCTACTTGAAGTGGATCAACAATGAATGAAGAAATGAATAATTTTCATAACATTTCATCTTGTCTCCTTCAAAGTGTAACGTGTAGTCCAAGTCAGAGATGTAGAAAAATGTGCAAGCCCCCTACTAAAGTGGAATGCAGTGGTAAGCTGTTAATGTTTAACATGACACACTTTTAAATCTAAGCTGCATTATTAACATTTTCTCCATCATTTCTTTAAGTGATAACATCATATATTTATGATCATACATCATAAATCAAGCCCTGATTGGTAGCATTTGCCAGTCATGGGTGTAAATGTTCACACTAAAAATTTAACACAACTCTTGCACCCAGGGCTGAATGTTTATGCCATCAATGAACTAATTCAAGATAAAAAAATATGGTCAATCCTGTGATACCTGTCTTGATACAGTTAGGAAGCCAGAAGCCAGAAATTTACCCCTTTTCACCCCTTTCTTACTGTATGGAGGTGACCTGAGGCTAACTTGATTTTATGCCTACTTTTTTACTGGATATTTTGAGGTCTGTACACCAAGATCAGGTCTTGCTCCTAGCATATTTGCCATGGAATATCAAACTCTCCATATCTTTGTACCTTTGTTGCTTTTGTTTTTATACCAAAATAGAATGGGTACATAATCTACCCAAACTTCTTCTATTACAGACAACTTGGGAAGATAGAAATGAAGTGACCTCAGAGCTTAAATGTGGAAAAAATGAGAGGAAGTGACCCTTCAATTTCCTTACACATTTAATTCCCTCCTATTTTTTATAGTTAAGGATGACTTCCCATCTTCACTTGCTGTGAGGCAGCTGGTGGCATAGTGAAAAGAACACTGGGCATCAAGTCAAGATAGACCTGAGTTCAAATCTAAACTCAGGCATTTACTAGATGTAAACCCAAGGAAAACCACTTGAATTATTTTTGCCTCAGTTTTCTTAACTTTAAAATGGGTATAAACAATAATATTGACTTTGCAGAATTTTTCTGTGAATCAAATGAGACAATATTTGTAAAAAAAAATCACAATATAGGCATTGTATAAATACTTATTCCCATCTTCTCCCTCTTTCCTTTCCTCAGGTGTTTAGCCAGTTAACATGTATTTATAAAGCACTTCAAGATTGTCACTTATGTGCAAAGTCCTAGGTGTACAAAAAAAGGCAAAAACATGGTGCCTGCTCTCAAGGAGATTATATTCTAATGGAGAGACAATATGCAAACAATTTTGTGCATACAAGGTACACAGGGTGTTCCAAAAATCTCAGTGCAGCTTCAAGTTTAAATAGTTTTTTAAATACCATTTTGTTTTTCTCAGTCTTCATGGTGATCCTCTCAAAAAGATTCTGTTGGGTAATTCTGAAGTCCTCGGCATTCACATCAAGTTCATTTAGAGCAAACAGAAAGCAATGAGCTCAGAAACAGAGCATATTAATGACATTGGCAGTCCCTGGCTGTGAGAGGAGTGAATGTGACGCATGCTTTTGTTGGAAACTTTATCCTAAGCATTGCCCTGGGACACTTATCCCTGGAGGATACAATTTTCCAGTTGCCTGATTGTCAAAATAGATTAGAATAGCACCAAGACTTTTGGGACACCTGCCTGCAATGTAAATGAATGGTACTCTTTTTCTCTCATATTTCATTTGAGCAACAGGATAAATTGCCTAGTTACCCATACCTTCTGATGAGGGAGAAGATTAGCAATACTGATAAAGTCAAAACTCTGGGAAATTCACTGTTGCTTCCCTGCCAGCAGGGGCTGTGATTAATTGGTGCGTATCAAAGTAATAAAGGAATTATAGAATCTAAGTGGTATTTGTATTTAACAGGCTCCATAATCTTGCTGAGGTAGAGTGAATGGAAGAAGAAATGGCAGTTGAGGGTGGGGGGAAATTTTTAAAGAGTACTGAACTTAGAACTTGGGACTGTAGTGACAACACGATATTCACAGTGTCTACAGCAGCCATGAATATCTTGGCACAATTCTGAGTCACAAAATACCACATGGAAGACAGAACCAAAACATTTATCCAGACACCAGAAAGCCAAATCCATCATAATCTATACACAATAAAAATCCTTCACCCTGCTAGGCTTCCCACAAATCAGCTCCATTAAACAAATCACAATCACAAAATCATGCTAGCCAGGAGCCTGCATCCCTCCTAGCTCTGACTGCTCTCATGGCTAACTTCAACTTCCTCTTAGCTCTGCTTGAGCTCTGCCTCTTCCTGTTCCAACCATTCAGTAAACTCCTCCCACTTCATGTGACTCAGACTTCCATTTGACCCAGGCAGGTCACATGAGCCTACTAATGAATGGGAAAGGTCTTCTCATTTAAATGACCATTAGAGGGGCTCATCATACTTTAATTCAGATTCTGCCTCTGACACTTTTTGTGTGATCTTGAGCTGTGGGGAGTCACTAACCTTCCCTGATGTCAGTGCACTCATCTACATGTTGAGGAGGTCAGACTATTACTTCTGACATCCCTTCTAGCTCTAGCTCAATGATCCTATGAATAAGAAAAGAAAGTGTGTGAGAGGAATCAAAGTAAGGTCTCCATACTAGTAGGACAATGCAGACATATAGTTTGGGGTTTGCAGTGGCCCTTTGTGTGTGTACTGTTGTGCACACCTATCCTACCCCTCTGAGTAAGGCAATAAAGATAGTACATGTCTTTTATGTTAAGAATTCATGTTCCCAATGGCAAGTTTCCGAGAGAACATGAAAAACAGTTTGGGTTTTGAGATCTAGAAACTATCTAGAAACATGTCATCTAGACCACTGATAGGCAATCAATCAATGAATTTAATAAACATTGAATTCAGTTAATTCAGTCAATGAACGTTTGTACTGTTGTTACTTCTCTGATTTAGCTTCTTAAGGACATTTCCTTTTCCTCCTAGCATTAGAGATTAAATTTGACAGTTTCCTCCATCCCAGTAAAACAAAACAAAAACAAGATGCTGGGATCAGAGTTGGAGGTCACCATCTGCCCCTTGCCCCTGTTATTGGCGATCAAACATTTAAATCATGTCTGACTCTCTGTGACCCCAGTTAGCGTTTTCTTGGCAAAGACAATGGAATGGTTTGCCACTTCCTTCTCCAACTCATTCTATAAACGAGGAAACTGAGGCAAATAAAGTTAAGCAACTTGCCCAGGATTACATAGCTAGTAAAAATCTGAGACTATATTTTCAATCAGATCTTCCTAATTCCAGGCTTGGAGCTCTATCCACTGCCATCTAGCTGCCTCTATAGGGACGGTAATAACTTAGAATTGACTATTCCTTAGATTCTTGCAGTTGAGCAATTATAAGCCACAAAACACTCAAATCAACTGTACTATAAACTAGCCAACAAGTGTCCATCTTTCCTACCAGAAATGCATGAGCAAGTTGTCAAATGACTGGTAAGAATCTAAGCAAAACATAACTACAATATTTTCCATATTCACTCATCTGGGAATCCTGTGAAAAAGATGCTAATCTGATTTGACCTATTCTTGATGCGGTCATGTTATCTCTTTGTGATCACCATTTCCTTTTCTAAATGTTCATCACTCCTCCCACACTCACTCAATTAGGACACAACTATTCAAATGCCAAAGAACCTCTGAAAAACTCTAGTATCTCAAAATTATCAGTTTACCAAAGACCCTTTAACAAAACTACTGCCTGAAGTCTGAATTCCCTTTATTATATCATCAACAGCTGGTCAATGAGTCTACACATGAATATTTCCATTTATGTAGAAACTCTCAAGATAGCATACTCCATTTTAATAACATTAATTTTTGTTAGGAAATTATTCTCTATATTCAGCTGAATTCTGTTTCCCTATAACTTCCACCCATTAGCCTTAGTGATTTTCTCCAGGGCTGAACAGAATAAATCTAATTTCTCTTCCACCTAGAATATATTTTCTACAATTGTAAACTATACTTGAGGAAATCCCCTTGCTCCAGTGAGAGAGTCAAAGAAAGATTACAATGAGAACACAGTTACAGAGACAAAAATTGAAGTCATGCCCTTGTGGATAACTTCAGAGAGAAACACAAAGAATCTTCACTCATATAAATCATGGCCATTTTCCAAGATGTATTGGACATGTGGATACCAAATAGAATCACAAAAATGAAATAGTTTGTACCCTAAAAGACAGGAAATGACTGATTACTAAATCAGAAGTTTCTAAATCAACTGTCTGCATAGAGTCCTACTATTTTCTTGTTTGTTTGAAGGGCAAAATCAATTGCAAAATCTAAGATTAAAAAAAAAACAACTAAAAGATATGGTTTGTAATAATCACAACTTCAACTTGACTTATGTAAAAAATGCATTGATGAAAAGAAAGGGGGAGAGGGAATCAGGGATTGATGGAAGAAAAGGCATCAAGATAGAAAAATGACATTTTTCTAAAGACGTATAACCAATGTGCATCAATTGCCACAGCTAGGAGACTAAAGGACCTTAAAACAGTCTCAGTCAACACATACTTACATCACTTTAGTGGAAACATATGACAGACCAAGGTGACATCTGTTTAGAATATAAATTCATTTATAAAATTGCAAAGAGGAAGAGAATGGAAGGTAATGATCTGTAAAGGGCAGACAATTAATTGATATTTTAGCAAGAGAGTAATTAAACCATACTTAGAGTTCTATGGATAAAGCTGGAGGGAAGAAAAACAGATAAGGGAGAAAAAAGAAATAATCTATGAAGATTACCACAACAAAGTATTTCCCCTATTGATGAGAGTAGACATTTTTACTTTAATATCACTTTGCTATCCCAAGAATTAGAAAGAAAACAAAGACAGGACTAGACTGGACTAAACAAAGTATGCCCTTGATATGGATGACAGAGTTTTGAAGGTATTGAGAGAATAATTCTCTCAAGTGATTTGAAAGAAGGGATGATATCAAATTTACAGAAAAGTAAAAGACAGTATGTGTTACTATTTTTAAAAGATGACTGAAAAGTAGACTTTTTTCTAATTATTTCTTAAACTCAATTTTTTCCATAAATTCCAAATTTCTTCCTTCTCAACTCTCTCCCATACTCATTGAGAAGGCAAGAAATTTAAAACCTATTAGAAATGTGTATAGTCAAACAAAACAAATTTTTACATTATATATGTAAAAATAGCTTCAATATGCATATTTGAATCTGTCTACATGGAATCTGAGTTAGTTGCCTCTTTCTTGCAGTGGATAGGGTATTTCATCATGTTCCCTCTGGAACTGTGGTCGATTCCATTAAGTTGAGCAGAGTTCCTAAGTTTTTCAACGTTGTTTGCCTTTACAGTAACATTATCATTGTATATAAATCGTTCTCCATGTTGTTCTCCAAGTCTCTGTTGACTTCACTTTGCATTAATCCAAAAAAGTCTTTCCAGACTTTCTTAAAACCACATTTCCTTTATCATTTCTTACAATAAAAACTGCATGTGGTCACATACATATAGCATAATTTGTTCAATACAAATAACTCTTGATCCCTATCTTTTACTTTCTCATATCTAAATTCATTATGAATATACTGTATGCACATATAAAACATATTTGATAAAATTTTGAGAAGGGAGCAGTCAGATTTTTGCAGCTGATAGTTATCAAACTTCCCTCCAGTCACACAATTGACCAAAGAACACAGAGAATGCAAAAATCTCATTGAGCCTACTGTTTGTTGACCATAGATAGCCAATTGGATAGTTGAAGCAAAATGCCATCTTGAAAGCTTTCTTCCAACGAAGTGTCTTCCATATACATGTTAAAATTTTATTTGATTAATTTTTTAAATTTAACAATGTTAAATTTATTTGTTGACTCTCAGATTATAAAAAAAAATCAAGATAGGCATAAAACAGGGTGTTGTATGATTGCCAGAGGTAATTACAAGCATGGAAGATGTCCAGCACTGAGTCCATATTAAAGAAGAGTTCCTTCTAGATGATGTGGTCTTCCAGATGTTCCTGTTTGCAGATGTCATTTTCTTGAATGTGTTAATTCCCTATAGCCTCCTAAGAAAGATCCATAATCACTTACAGAGTGTGGTCTAGATGGAAGGATACTGGGAAACATTTTGGGGTTATGAGAGGTGGAGGAGAAGCTATCAATAAGAATTTTTTTTAAAGAGCATAACTTAAATATTGACATGGGAAAAGGTCAAATAGACATAAAATGTCTATTGTCCCGACTTGTATATGCAATTGGATGGAGAGGTCATAAAGGTGATCTACCTATGCATTTCTTTTTAACAGATTCTGCAGACGAACAATAAAATGGGTCCAGAACTGATGGGGAGGTTGGGATTGGAGTGGTAAATGATAGAATGCTTTTAATGTCTCCAAGTTCCAACATGAACCAAAGGCAATACTCTTTTAGTACTACCATTCTTCTGGTGAGATTACATGGCTGTGAAGCATGAAGTGATACAATTTCTGGAGTTCTTCTAAGTCAATGGATAGATACATGGTGCTTATGAGTAGGTTGTTGCATATTACTAGAAAAAAAGAATTGTGCATGAGAAATGATATAATGAAGAAATATTTGATTGAGGAGGATGGAGACTGGGGGATAACTAATGGATGCTCCATGTGATTTCAATTGTACTAACATTATGTCAAAAGATCTAAAGAAAGGCTGTGTTAGATGGAAGACCTTAAAAATTTACAAGAAAACATAGATCAGAATTACATGGCATAAAAGAAATGGATGAGTTGTTATTTGTACCATAAAAGAGACAGTGCATATTTCAAATTTTTGTGAAAATATATAAATATATATGTAAATACATGCATGTTTATTATACATACAGATATGTGTATATGTATAAGTGATATGGTTTTTGAATCTCAGTTTCCTCCTTGGTTAAATGAAGGAGATGTACTTAGAGAACTTTTAAGGTTTTTTTCAGCTACAAAACATCATAATTTTATAACAAAACATTCAACATAGTAGACATAGTAGCATACAAACACAAACCATTACATAATCCATTCCTTTGGGGGTCTCTGGTTTTAGCATCTCAGCTTTGCACTTACCATCTCTGAGACATTAAGCAAATCACTTAATTTCTTTTAGTCTCAGTTTCTCCATCCATAAAATAATATCGTGTGAAAAATAATCTATTAAAAAAAGTGGTTGGACTAGAGGATATCATAGGTCCATCTCAACTCTAATTCACATTGTCATATGATCTTCTGACTACTTCTCACCTCTGCCCTGTAATGGGTATATTTTTCTCTAAAGTGTAATCAACTACTTGGCCATAAGGAAGGCAATGTAAGTTTTTCAGAGTATAGTTAGAAAGTGTATTGCATTTATTTTATTTTGTGGGCCGGTAGCTCCCTTTCAAAAAAATATAATGAAAAAAGTACACACAGCTTACTTCTAAGTTTAATCTGCATTATTAATACTTTGTCTCCTTCTAGATAATTTTCAAAACAATAAACCCAGATCTGATTTGTAGAATTTGCTGATTTTTGAGGTGTAAATGCTCACACTGAAAATTAAACAATCAGCTCTCCCTTACTTTTAGGAACCAGCTTCAGCACATTCCTGATGGTGGCTCAGATAAGTATGAACATCTAACTAATCATTCATACAACAAACATCAAGTATTAAGGATAACATGCAGTATATTTTGCAATATCTAATGCTAAGTGCTGGTGAATGCTCAAAGGGAAAAAAGAGAAAAAGAGTACAGTAGCAAGAGAAGTGGCTTTGTAGTCATGTTCTTGTTCGGTAGTTTCTTTCATGTTCAGTTCTTTGTGATCCTATTTGGGGTTTTCTTGGCAAAGATGTCATTCCTTCTTCAGCTCATTTTACAGATGAGGAAACTGAGGCAAACAGAGTTAATGTACTCAGCCAGGGTCATACATCTAGTAAATGTGAGGCCAGATTTGAACTTAGGAAGGTGAAACTTACTCACTTCAACATTCAGCACCCTCTCCACTGCTCCAAAAGACTTGGCTTTAATTCTAGTCTTTCAAGAATGACCTTCCAAGATCTTCCCTGGGTGAACTTGGGAAAGTTTCTTCATCTCCCTTTTCCTAATCCCTAAATGAAAGAGTTGGACAAAGTGACCTTCAAGGTTCCTTCCAATTCTAGATCTAGGATCCTCTAACCTGAGACATAATTCCTTCCCTCAGCAACCCTATAGTCTATGTGGAGGTGAAGATGCAGAGATAGGCTATTTAAACATATACCTTTAAAGGAATGTGTGTAATCTCATTAATAAAGGTTCTCTTTTGCCCAGTCCTTTCAAATATTTTTCCTGTGTGAAACTCATTTATAAGCCTGCCAATTCTGCATAGAGGATCCATCCTACAAACTTGCTAAAGATCTTTCTCTAGGTATTTAAAAATCTATAGACTACCAATGCAGTGATTGGACTGCTCAATTTGCATCTCATCCTCACACAAAAATAGTCTATTTTATGTTTATACATGTCCTCCCTTGATCATAATTTATTTTGGGTAATATATTGGAGCCTATATATTTATAACCCACACATCTACCATGTGTCTCTCTGTTGTCCTTTGTGTTGATCTAAGTTACATCATCACCAAAATTATATTGATATTAAAAGGATTTGTGGGAGTGGTGGTGGTTGTGGTTTTAATTATTGCTATTTTGTTGCAATTTTTAGTTTGGGTTCATTGAAACCATTGAAGTTTCCTAAATGCAATTCAGCCCATTTTCCCATCATTTGATAAATATATTTTTCTTCCACTTTGTTTTTTTCAATGTGAATGGTACACAAATTACTTTCATATTAGTGTGTAGTTCACTGAGTGAGCATTGGATGTCTTTCTATTAGAATTACTTTGATTTGGAAATAAAGGATACTGGGATAAATTCTCTTTCTCTGATAATGTTCTTCACTCCATCTCCATCTACCTTATCCTTACCCTCATCCATCTCCTCATCTCATTCTACCTTCCTATTACAATATGCCCTCTGGAATCATCATTGCAGTGTTGATAAATTGATCTTCCTATCATACTTCCTTTCACATTTCTTCCACCTTATTGAAATTACGGAAACATAGTTTTCCCCAGAAAACTTTGCAACTATGGTCACTTAGTTCAGTCCTAACCATACCTCCTCTTATGCCTCCTAAAAGAGTGAGTCAGGAGGAGTAGACAAACTTCTTGCTTCCCATTGACACTTTCAGAGCTGCTCTTGCTATGATTATTCAGTGACCTCACTTTCTTTGAGATTCATAAGTCCTTTTTTTTCTACAAGTTCATAAGCATATATTAAGCACCTATTATGAGCCAACCACTTATTAAGCACTTAGGATACAAAGAAAGACAAAAATAGCCCCTGCCCTCAAGGAACTTACGTTTTTTCATTGATTTTTTTAAAATTTTGAGTTACAAATTCTCTCCATCCCTCCAACCTCTCCCCCAACTATTAAGAAAGCAATAAATATTACATAAAATATATATGTAAAGTCATGCTAAACATATCTCCCTATCAGCCATGTTAGGGGAGAAAGCAAGAAAAGTTAAGTAAAAAACAAGTATGCTTTAATCTGCACTCAGTTTATCGGTATTCTCTATAGAGATGGATATCATTTTCTCATCATGAGTCCTTTGGAACTGTTGTATATCATTGAATTGATCAGAATACCTAAGTCTTTCACAGTTGATCAGAGTTACAATATTACTATTACTGTGTACAATGGTATCCTGGTTCTGCTCATGTCACTGTATCTCAGCTCATATAAATTTTTCTATGTTTATTTGTTTCTTATTTTCTAAAACCAACCTGTTCGTCATTTCTTACAGAACAGTATTAAGTACTCTATCATGATCATACAGCACAACTTATTCAGGCATTCTCCAGTTGATCTCCTCAGCTTCCGATTTTTTTGCCACCGCAAAGAGAGCTGTTATAAATATTTTAGAACATACAAGGTTCTTTCCTTTTTCCCTGATGACCTTAGGAAAAAGATCTAACAGTGGTATTTCTGGGTCAATGTGTGTTTTATACCTCTTTGGCCAAATTTCAAATTGCTCTCAAAAAATTTATGTCTCTAAAGGACAAGTTGAATCATTGTTCTCCCCTGTTACAATAAGCTTCGGTGCCTTCCAATTGCCTCTAGAATAAAATACATATTCTTCTGTTTGGCACTTAAAATACTTCACAATATAATTCAAATTCATCTTTCTCAATCAGTTTCATATTACCTTCATTTTGGGTAGGGCCCCAAGCCAGCCACCCTTTATTTCCCTATTGGCTCTCCTTCTTGCTCTCCTTCTTGCTTTTCAAACTTCTACACTATGACTCAATTGGTATCTCACCTTAGAACTTACCTCAGTACCTGGGGATGCCTCACCCTGGAACATTCTTCTCATATGCTGGTCCCCTTTTCCCATTGATGTCTTGAGGTATCTCTTCTGGGGAGGGAACCTCCTGCCTCTGGTCTGACTTTCTAGACTTCAATACCATGCCCCTTTATGGTATTCTATCCCCTTTTCTTTCTCCTCTTCTCTTCCCTTACCCTTTCTTTTCAGATCTCTTTTGTGTGTTGTCCTTC
>CM053773.1:154271324-154302255 GCA_028658325.1 Potorous gilbertii | reverse complement strand
AGCTGGAAAAGGAAATGACAAACCCCTCCCAAAGAAAACCCCAAATGGATGCTAGTATTGTCCCCATTTTAGAGTTGACTGAATAAATAAACAAAGGTTAAATGACTTGTCCACACTACTGATGAGTATCTGAGGTCAGATTTGAACTTGAGTCTTCCTGACTCCAAACACAGCACTCCATCCATTGTGCCTCCCAGCTCCCCTAAATGAGATGAGTCAAATAATTATCTTCATCTACCCCACAAGAAAAAAGTTTCCTCCAGAAGTCTTCAAGAAATTCTAGGAATGCCATATTGTGTTATTGGGCTTACTAGAAGAGGATAGTAAATATGGAGTCTAAAGATAATCCAGGTTGATGACATCTATCACAGAGAAGAAAAAAGAATAGGCCTTCTAAATTCAGGTAAAGTTAGAAGGAAAAATGTTTTATTACTTTTCTTACTATGCTGTTTCATTAAATGCCTTTGCTTTTGGCTAATTGCATCAGTAAGAATATTATAGGCATAATGGCTAGCATTTACATAATACATTTAACATTTGTAAATAGCTTTATATGTGTGTATGTATGTATGTCTCATCTCCTTTGATGCTTAAAATAATCCTCTCAGATGTTACTCTGTTGCCCCCATTTTAAAGTTGAGGAAATCAAGGTTGAAAAATGTTAACTGACTTGCCCAAGATTATATAGCTAGTAATTATCTGAGTCATAATTTGAATTCAAGTTCACTTTACTCCATGTTTGACACTATATCCACTATGCTCCCTAGTTGCCTCACATCTTATGACTAACTAGTAAAAGAAAACACATCCATGGGGGCTCATAAGCTCTATTTTTGAGCAATTGTCATTCTAAGAGCAACTTGCCCCTGGGCTGGCTCTCTTGGGGCTGTCCTATATGCTATGTTGGTTTTTGCCACCAGCATCTTAGTAAAATGCCTGGTGTACTGCAGGGTAAAAGACAAAATAGGATACATCCATTTTCTTCAATTGTACTTGGAAGATGTCTTTGAAATACCCCTGCCTGTCACCAAGATTTTCGTGAGCAGGAGCTGATTATACCATCCACTTAATAGGAAAGGAGACTGCTGCACCTGAGATCATCCTGGTCTATGCAGTGGGAAGCAGGGTTTGTGGTAGAAGTAATCCAAATGAATGAAGGAAAGAGACTGATTGAGACAGAAAATGAAAAAGTGTCACTATTAACACCTAGATGTTAGAAGCAAATCTTCTTGCTCTCTTTTTGCTGTCATGGTGGTATATGAGGATATTTATGAGTGCTTCTGACAGTTTGAGATCATGGCTTACCATGAGCCCACACAAGGACTGGAAGGGTGGATGATGATGATGGATGCAGCTCAGGGTTGACTACCCAATTTATACCAACTGAGTTTACTCCAAATTCCAATTCTTAGAAGAAGGTACCTGATGGTGAACATTGTACATATATGGAAATCTCTAAACTCATTATGTGACTTCAGACAAACCTCACTTTTCCATAATTATTTCCTCTTCTTCAAAACCTTACCTGCCTTACAGGATTCTATGGGGAATGGAATGAGACAGCAAAAGAAAATGAGGATATATTGATGAAAGTGACTAATTTGAAATCAGAAGATCTGGACTTAAAACTGACTATGCTATTTGTGAGATGTTAGATAGGACACTTCTTTCTGGGTGTCATTTTATTGTGAAATGGAGATGTTTGCCAGAAGATATCCAGGATACTCTCTAACTCAAAAATTCTTCCATCTATATATAGATTTGCTTAGAACAATTCTAATCTTTAACAACTTTCAAGGTTCAATTTATGTATCACCCATTAGAAGAAGCCTTTTCTGATTCCCCCAGCTGTTAGTGCTTTTCCTTCTTGATATTTCTTTGTAGTACCTTTCATTTACTTGGATTTATTTATCTGTCTCAACATAGTCTCTCTTCGATAGAAGTATAAGCTTCTTGAGGGTAAGTAGTTTTCTGTTTATATCTCTGTATCCCTAGCATGTACTCTAATGCCTTACATACAATAGAAGCTTAATAAATGTTGATTGTGTTATATTGGAACTACTCTGAAAAATTAGAAGCTCTTTAGAAATAGATGGCATTTATTAATTCCTCCAAAGACATACTATATAGTATTCTGTCCAATGAAGGAAGCATGAGAGACTATTGATTCAAACCTTGCGATCCAGTTGGCTCCTTGAACTGAACTGGGAAATAAACATGTTGACACTAATATTTTTGATCGATTAAAGTGAAAGAGTTGCAACACACTCAGGCTTCCAATCGCTTTCCATGGAAACTCCACTGATTCTTGGTAGGGCTCCAAGTCACAAGAGTTATACTTCAGCTCAGAGGGAGATGATCAAAGGGCATTTCTTTTTAATTGAATTCTCATGGCTCCCAAAGTTTTGAATGAAAACCAACTGGGGGCCATAACACCCCAGACTCCTGTAGAGTAAACCATCCTTTCCAAAGTAAACCACCCTATCCCAAATAATGACAAAGATCTATTCAGGAACACTCTGGGTCCCAGAAGCCAGTGCCATTCTTGACTGGCCACTCCTGCTTCCTACAAGAACTGTGTCCTTTGGGCAAACTTAGGAGTGCTATGTATGCCTGAGCCTTGATGTCTACATAGTTTTGTAACTGACCATGAGTAGGACCGAAAAGATTTTCTCCGGTATTGAAGATTATTATTCCTCTGGGGCACATCATTAGAGTAATGAATGAATCACATTTCTGTAGTACTTTAGAGCCTAAAAATTGTATTATATACATTATCTCATTTGATTCTCACCATGAGCCAGTGACGTCAGAGTATGTTTTATCCCCATCCTACAGACAAGGAAACTGATTCAGAGAGAGCTTGTGATTCCTTCTTCTTTTGATAACAATCATTACATAGGAATCAAGAATTTTAATTAGAAGGAATGTCCAAAATGGGCTCTTCCAATTTTTGATCTTGATAGGAATATCTCCTTTAGAAATATTACAGAAGTGCTGATAATTTTTCAAGTGAGAGGAAAATCACTTAATGGTCACTGTGCGACCCCAGGCAAGTCATTCAACCTCTGTTTCTCTCGGGACAACTGTACAATGTGGATGATAATCGATCCTGTTCTACCTTCCAGAATTGTTGCAAAGATCAAATGAACTAATGTGTACAGTGCTCACTTAGCACAGTGCCTGGCATACAGTCCCTTAATAAATCATTTTTTCCCCTTCCCCCTGAAGCAAGCTACTTAATCCACTTGTCTTTCATTGTACTTAAAGGCAAGAACAGGGATGCTGTTTCATTAGGATCATGGAGTGGCACATGAGTAAACTGTCCATAACCTTCTACCCATCCCTTCCTCAGATCTTTTTTCTTCCTTTTCTCTCTCTCTTTTCTATCTTTCCCAGTCTCTCCTCCTTCTCTGTTTCTTTCCTTCACCTTCCTCTTTCATTCCTTTTCTGTGATTTACTCTTCTTCTCTTACTTGAAAGGCTATGTGCTATTACTATAGTGAAGGGAGCATGAGGGTTAAATGCTCTATACTAAAAAACAAGATTAAATTTAAAATTAGAAGACCTTGATTCTACTCTTGGAGAAGTCAATGTGATGTTCTCTGTATGTGATATTTCATCTCCCATGCCCCATTAACTCCATGCATTGATCTGGAAAACAAATGTGTTTGGATTTGATGCCAATGAATATTTTGATGCACTTAAGTGAAAGAGATGAGGCATCTAGAAACTAGCCTTTGTTAGACTGTCTCCATATTTACTCTACCTGATTTGTGTAGTCATCCCTCAACATCTTGAGGGTTTCACATTGTTTTGGTTGTTCCTGGGTGGGCCATTGATAGTTAAATAGAAATTTTTTATTTGCGGCATACTATGGAAAATTACAGATGACTGTGCATAGGTAAAGAAAACTAAAAATATTACTAAGTCATAAATGCATTAATACTGTATATTTTTAATCTATTTTGTTATTTACTTCCATAAATAAACATACATAAATTTATTAAAAACAGTTAAATTTTGTTAAAACTTTCAATGTGCTAAAGAACTATAGCTATGCATTTCCTTTGAGAATGCATCTTATTTGCCCCTCTATCATCCAGACTCAGTTACATGATTTTCTTTCACAGTTGTTGTTTTAACTTGTGCTTTTCAAAGAAGAAAACCCTTGAAGCTGGTGTTGCAGCTGCTCCTGTGACTGCGAAGACTCTTCACAGTGTGCTAGATACTAATCTCTCTTGCATGGAAACTGAAACATTTTAGTGGATGTAGTGTGATGTTTTACTTATTTTTATATTAAATAAATATTATCAGAATGATTAAAAATAAAAGCTAGGAGTAGGCTTAGAGACATTTGAGATTTTTCACTTTTGTGGGGATCCTGCGCCCCTAATCCCCACAAATGTTGAGGGATAACAGTATTTCTAAAAAATAATCGAGTTCTTTTTAAGGCTCACTTCAAAGGCCACCTCCTACAAAAAGCCTTTTCTGATTTCCAAGTTGTTTGTGTTCAACAGCCAGCACCCCGCAATCTTGCCAAAATTACTTTATATATTTTATGTATTTCAATTCATTTTTTCAGGTTAAAATTCTTTCCCTCTTCTCTACTCCACTGAGAAAGGAAGAAAAACAGAACTTGCTACAAACTTGTTTAGTCAAGCAAAGAAATTCCCAAATTGACCAAGTTCAAAAAACAAAATAAAAGAAAAAAACCATGACATTCAATCTTTACTCTGAGTCCATCACCTATCTAGAGATGAATGGCATGTTTCATCATGATTCCTTGAGAATTGTGATTCTTTATCCTGTTGATAAAAGTCCTTAAGTCCTTCAAAGTTGTTCTTTTCAGTGTTGTTGGTATTGTATAAATTGTGCTCCTGATTCTTTGCATCTCATTTTTATCAGTTCATACACGTCTTCTAAGGTTTCTCTAAAACTGTACCCTTAGTTACTTCTTATAGCACAAGAAAATTCCATTAAAACTTTTATATATTTTTCATTTATTTATCTATATACATGTTCTTTCCCTTCAGAAAAATATTCAAACTCCTTAATGACAGAGACTGTCTTATTTTTTTATCTTTACATCCTTAAGCCAGTACAAACTCAGACACATAACAGGTATTTAATCAATACTTAAGGTTAACAAAATTAAAATCATTTCTGCTTTCTGATGTCTGTTTCCTCCTCTATAAAATCATAAGGTTAGAATAGATGACCTCTAAAAATAATCACTTACAAATACAATTTATTGTGCACTCTGAAGCGCAGACTCCGAAGGGCTCTTCTGGACCATCCTGGATTAAAGCGACTATAAATAGTAACAGTTGTCGATTCCTTCTCAGTCTGATGTCTTTCTTTTTCTTTGCCTCTTTAAAGTGGCCGTGCTCTGGCTACTTCAATGAATGGGAATTACCTCACCCTAAGAGAGTACCTGCATAGACCTTGGCCTAAAGGTCCAAGTACTCCCAATGCATCCTGGGTCATTTCCAGTCATCCTGATGAATATCTGGTCACTAGATTCAGATAACTCTGGAAGAAAAGTGAGGCTGATGACTTGCACAGCCCTCCCTCACTCAAAACAAAGTCAAGTCCAAGTCATGCCATCATTTCTCTGACAGCATGTTCTTCTTTGGCAGCAAAGAATAAACACAACCTCTAACCTAGCCCACTTCTTCGTTGTTGATTACCTCCATCCCAGGCCACTTCCCACTCATAAACCTATCTAGACCCCTCCTCTGTTACCTCTCATCATCCCAAACTATTGGCCACTCCTTGATCACATCCAGATCTTCCCACATTATTTCTCCATATAAGGTTCATCTTGCCCCCATAAAATTTCTCAGATTCCTGAATAGTCTGACCAATGGCACATAATCCCTAAGAATCTGGCTTGCTTGTCAATATGTTTCACAGTAGTGTTGGTTCTTTAAAATGTTTCATTTAAAATCTTTAAAATCCCACCCTATCTCAGTTTGAAAGAAGACTTGAGTCAAATTCTTTTGAGACAGGACCCACACCTTTTGCCCTTGAATTTCAGTCTTCCAGCACTCCTAGACTGCAACATCACCACCCACATCAATGATTTCACTGGTCCATGTCAACCAGCACTCTTTCATGTGCCAGGGATACAAATACCAAAAACAAAATCAGAAACGGTTCTTCTTCCTAAATAGGTTGCTATTATTTGTCCTTTGTTTTTGAAAAGAAACAATGACATCACTGGTGATTTAAGTGAGCCAGAGTTACACAAAATCATCAGCTTCATACTCTCTTCCAGAGTTGTGGAAGTCCAGTGGCAAGACCAAAGTCAAGATGACTGGTGATGGCTTGGGATGCAATGGATGACCTTGGCTCTTGGATGACTGATCAGGCTCTGAGCACTCTAAATTACCTGCTTCACCCTTTTCATGGCTGTTGGAAAAAATAGTTCTCATCTGCCCATTCCATCAGGAGAAGTCTTCACATGTTTGGGGTAGACATGTCCCTTACTCGTGGATAGATTTGAAATTTATCAGTTACCCTCAAGCTAGTTTGACCTATTTCCCAAGATAGTTTTACTGGGATGTGACTGTTGCACATGGGATAACTTCTTGGAGTCACAGTAGAGAATTGGATGAAGGTGGACAAAGTGGATAAACAGTCCTGAAAAGGAGTCAGCAAGCTATCCTACCAGAGGTCACTAGGTTGTCCTCCTGGAACACCCCATGTCATGTAAACAGATGTGCTAACAAAAATTAACTTGAAAAGGGAGAAAGAGCTCCATTAGGTATATGGGGATTTAAAAGTGGCATTGTTAAAGTCAGGGAACCACAATGTTGGGGTTTGGGGTGCTTGGGACCCCAAAATACTGACACTCTGGGTCCTGCCTAAATGAATGACCCAAGCCTTCTTTTATCCAAAGAAATAAGAAATTTATTAAATATCTGCCATATTGGGTTGACTCTTAAGAAGTCTCACCATTTGTGACACTTGTATTAACAAATGGATCAGATAGAATCTGAGCCAGTTAGAATCTGAGCCAGACTGAATATGAACACTTTCATGGAGGCAAGAAAGAACTTATATACAGAAAAACTGTGGGAGGGATCTGAGGGTAGTCTAATAGTCTGGGATGCATGGAAACAGGGTTTTAGGGAGGGTTTTGAGGAGGAGTCTAAAGAAGATTCTGATGGGACTGGGGTGACTAGAGGTCAGAAAGTGGGATTTTGATATGATCAAAGGTGGGAAATAGCTGGAGGTCATTTGGCAGATCCTGGACAGCTAGGATGGGAATGGTACTTTATAGAATCAAAGGGTAGGAAGCAGCCAGATGCAATCTTGAGGCAACAGACAGTGGAGGTCTTAACTAGGTTAAAGGTAACAAATTTGGGTATGAAAAACCAGATTAAGTGGGAAAATTCAAGGAGAGTACAATCTGAAAGGTAGAGATGTTATAATGGATACACATCCGGGCAATGCTTATGGAAATGTAAAGAGTTGATACAAAGTCAAATTTGAAGTAAAGATGGTAGGCAGGTTTGGTTGGTAAGTACAATGTCTGAAGAGAATGAAAGAGGGAAAGAATGTATGAATAAATAAGTTCTTAAACATATCTTACCATGTCAAATATTGTGTTAAGTTTTGGATAGATATGTAAAAGTGAAGACACTTCCTGCCCTCAAGTACCTGACTTTGTAATGGTGGATAGAGAACATTTTTGAAAGTTTGCAGAAATGATGAGAAAATGACACACTTTCTCAAGAAGCAATAACAATATCAACTTAGTTGTGAATATAATGAGGGCTGGAAGGGGAGAAGGGGTTACAGGAACTCCAAGACTGGAGCTCCTTACATGGGCCATCTGGAGAATTCGCAGACTCAAGCATTGCTGAGCTCAAGGTAAAGATTTATTAAGTTTTTCAGTGGGCAAGAATTCTTAGGGAACCTGCAATCTTAGAGGGGTACAGGTAAAGTTTATATGGGGTATTCTATAGTAAAACATGTGCCAAATATGTTAACTTGGTGATTCAGGGTGAGATTAGGGAGTGGTTAAAGAGTGATTAGTTCTTAAAGGAACATGCACTTTTAGTAACTATTGCACAAATATTTTACCCAGAGTTCATCAGGAAATAAGCCAAGGAGGGCCTGGAGGTGTGGTTTTAGGCCTGAAATATCACTAAGTCAACTGACAGTCAGGGCTAACTCAGGAATACCAGGCTGCTCTCATCAATGTCTTGTTAGACAAGACAAATGTAAAGGAGCATAGGTATGTCTAAATCTAGGATACAAATGATTGGTCAGTGAGTAGTAAATGTCATTATGACCCAGTACATAGCCAGTTCAGCCAGCACACAGCTGGTTCAGACTAAGAAGTTTGATTGGTTCATCTGGCTACTATGTCAGGAAAGGAGATAACGGTTGTTGCTGGGGCAGGCTATGTCCTTGGGCTGGCAAGAAATTGCCTGAGACATTGTTTTGAAGCTAGGGAGAAATGTGATTTTTAAAGATAGAAGTAATTTTTAGAATTGGGGTCCAAGCACATGCACCCAAGTACCTCAGCTCCAGAACTGGAAAGGAGAAGAGGGCGGCAGGTAAGATTGGTCACTGAAGCAAAGCAGCAAGGTAGCTGATAAGAAGATGGCAAAGGTTGAGAGAGGTTATAGCTGGGCCTAGATATAGTGTATGACTTAAGACATTCTCCCAAGCTTAGGGTGGGAGTCTGAAAGTGAAAGAGTTAACTACTCTAGAGCATGTTTTTGGTAAAATAAACTAGAAATGCTAGTTACATAGAGGTAGAAGTGGGGTTAGGTACCTAAAGTCAAACCAAAGAGAATTTTATCCCAAAGGCAATGGAATCTCCAAAACTGTTCAAGACACATGGTCAGAATTGTGCCTTAGGAGAATGTTTTGATTGAGAGTGGAAGATGGATTGGTGGGAAGAAAATAGACCCAGCACCAGAAGACCTTGTCCTGTTACCCAAAATGAAATAAATTTTCAGAGGTATTTCCGTGAACCATTTGAACCAAGATCATTTTAATCTCTATTAAGTAGAATCTGTTTGGCTTCTACTCCAGGTTGGAGTAGCCTGAAATATGGAGCTAGGAGTAAAAGTTATAATTATACTTTGATAGTTGTATTTTATTGTAAATCTTCCTATAAAGTGTAATTAAAGAGAAAGTGGGGAATCCCACCATTTCCCTTTGTTATTCCTTTTTCCTAGCTCCTACCTTGAGCAAGTCAGCTATCTTCTTTAGGCATAAAGGTCCTATCAGCAGCCTGTGGGTGGTATTCCCATTGAAGTCAAGTGTCTGAAATAATTGCCTTTAGTAATCACCAGTGGGGAGTTCCATCCATTATCATCTGAAGAGTTTTAAGCCTGCTGAGGTTGACACCTATACTTAAGGACAACATTAATGGAAGATACCTTTAAGTTTTTCTAAAGTAACTTTATTCCATCCATTCTGACTGATCACCCTGAAGAAAACAGTCCTAATGTTTCCTTTAGCATTATCAAGGATGAGTTTGGGAAATTTTCCTTGCATTCCAGGCTAAATTAATATAAAAAGTTAACTGTTTTCTTGAGGAGGATGGACAAAGGGAGAAGTCCCAATTCAGTAGATGTTACTATATGTTAAAGAGCTGTTTTTGATGATACAGGGGGAGTGGGAGGAGGAAAAATAGGGGAAGTATGCTCTGGATTTGTGACTTTATTGGTGTATAAAATTCTAGGTATTGGAATTCTCTTCATTGATATAAATTGGAAATTTATCTATAATTTATAATCTTAAAGATAAATTGGATCAGTCACAGAAAGGTCAAGTAACTTGACTAGAATGATAGTCATGACATGTCAAAGGCAAAATCTGAATCCATGCCTTCCTAACTCTAAGGTTAGCTTTCTAACTATGAGCCATGTTGTTTCACAATGATACTACAAATAACCGGTTTTTATAAAGCACTTTAAAATTCCCAAAGTTGTGTCTGATTATTCCTCTTTCAGGGCAGCTAAATGATGAAATGGAAAGAGTGCCAGTCCCAAAGTCAGGAAAACTCATTCATGAGCTCAAATCTGCCTTCAGAAAGATAGTAGCTGTATGACAATGAGCAAGTCACTTCACTCTATTTGCCTCAGTTTCTCATCTGTAAAAGAGGCAGGGAAGGAAATGGCAAATTAATCCTTTATCTTTGCCAAGAAAATTTCAAATTGGGTCATAAGGAGTCAGATGGGACTGAAATAGATGAACAACTACAAAAGATGAATTTTTAAATGGGCTAGATAGTCTTTGAAATTGGGATTGTCTTGCAAAATTAGTCATGTAGACTGTCCCTGATCAAATGAGATAAAATAAATAAGGCCCTTGGGGGTGGGGAGTTAATAGATAAGAAGTGTACTCTGGATTGGGTGTATAAAATTCTAGGTGTTAGAATTCTCTCCATTGATACAGATTGGAAATTCAGTTATAATGTGCATTCTTAGAGACAATAAATTGGATCCACCACTGAGAGGTCAAATTTCTGATTTTTTTGGGGGAGAAACACACGTAACTAGGGCTCAAAGCCTATTTGCATAAAACTTCCAAAATTGATGGAAATTCATTATTCCAAGTCAACATATAGAGAGACTGACACCTTGATTGAGTATCTATCCGCAGCTTACCAGGTTATAAATTTGGGGAAATTTTCCCCTTGGGGGTCAACTTCTTCCCAGAGTCTTTCTCTTACCAGGGAGAGGTCTCTGAAGGGACTCTAGAAATATATTTCTTCACATTTAAAGCTGAAAGTCTAAAGATCAGTATTTCTCTTGTTTGAAGTTCTAACCAACTCTGCCTCTGACATCTATATCTATCAGTGAGAAGTCATGCAAATGGCTTTTGAGCCTCTGCTAATATACACACAGAAAATTGCAGTGGACAGAATGCTGAACTTTGGGTTGAAGGACATCTGTTATAATATCTGCTCTGCTACCACTAGTCAGTTAGGTGACTCCGTGAATAAATCTCTGGACCTGGAGTTCTCTTCATGAGTTCAATTCTGACTTCAGACACTTTGTTGTGTGACCTTGGGTAAATCACTTAACTCTATCTGAGTGCTTCATCTGTAAAATGAACTGGAGAAAGAAATAGCAAACTTTTCCAATATCTTTGCCAGGAAAATCTTAAAGGAGGTCACAAAGAGTTGGGCATAACTGAAAACAACTGAACAACAGAAAACAATACCCCTTCCAGTTCCAAATCTATGGTTCTATGTACAAAGTAATTTCCAAGTGGTGGGCACTAGCAATTGGGTTCTGGGGGGTATGAACACAAGCTTTCTTGTAGGAGGTGGTGTTTGAGCTTTGAAGATAGTGATCCCAGAATTCCACAGGATCAGGGCTATATAGACTATGCATGGAAGAGAATAAAATGACCTGCATTTCTATAGTATTTTAAGGTTTGTAAAGCCCATTCCTCTTAACAACTCTATGAGGGAAATAGTTCCTAGTGTTGGTGATTGCCATCTTCCTTTCAGAAAGGATGGAAGTTTGTAAGTTCAAGTTCATAAAGGACTTATCCAGAGTAACAGTTTATAGGTATAAAGGTTGGAATTTAAATTTAGGTCTCCTCTGATTCCAGATGCAATACTCTTTGCACCATACTTTATTTCCTGACAGTGGGCTAAAAGATAATGTAGTTGAATGTTATGACTTTAATTTAGTAATATGCAAGAATTGAAAACAAAGCAGATGCCCATCAGTTGGGGAATGACTAAACAAATAATGGTGTATAAATGTAATGGAATACCACTGTGCTATAGGAAATGATGTGTGTGATGAATACAGAGAAGCATGGAAAGATCTATATGAGTTGACACAGAGTGACATAAGCAAAGCCAAGAAAACAATCTAAACAATGATAACTATGATGCAAATCAATGACACAGCAAAATAATCAAAAGTAAACTTAAGAAAATTATAAATATCAAAAGAGACTGAAATGAAGGGCAATGGGAAGATCCCCCTTTCCAATCAACCCATACATAGAGGTGAGAAGTCCAGAGATGTTACACATTGCACATGTTTGGGTACTTTTTTCAATGTATCAATTAGTTGGGATGACTTTTTTCTTTCAAGAAAAATACTGTCATATGGGATGGCTTTCAGGAATGGGGAGAGGGAAGGATACATGGGACATTATGCTGATGTAAGAAACAGAAAATACTATATCCTCAAAAAGTACTTGCATCCCAAATTGACTAAACTGTCTATGTCCTTCAACAATACCACTACAGGTCTATACTCCAAAGAAAGAGGATAAGGACTATATGCACAAAAATTTATATAGCAATTCTTTTTATGTTGGCAAAGAACTAGCAATCAAAGAGGCTCCCATCAATTGAGAAATGGTCAAACAAAGTGTAGTACATGGATGTAAATGAATATTATTGTGCCAACGAGTTTCAGAGAAACTTAGGAAGACTAGTATGAAATGATGCAGAGTAAAGTGAGCAGAGCCAACAGTGAAATTAATGCAATAACAGCATTATTAAGACTAACAATTTTGAGACTTAAGGACCCTGATCAACACTATAATCAACTATGATTCCAAGGGACAAAAAAATAAACCATATTACACAATTCCTAACCAAGAGGTGATACTCAATACAGAATGAGACATCATTATTTTTGAACATGGACAATGTAGGAAATTCCATTTTCTTGACTATGGATATTTTTGTAAGGAATTTTTTATCTGTTTTTTGGATTGTGAGAAGGGAAAGTATATTTTTGTTTATTGAAAATAATAAAATAAAATTTGAAAACAAAAACATGGTTTTATAGAGGTGGTTGGCTATGATATATTAATGATATTATTAGGAAATAATGTTGGCTAGTACAATGTTAGATATGATATAGCATCATTCTGTCTTGTCCTCATAAACCATGAAAATATCCCAGCAAAATAAATAAAAAAAATAAATTTATTTAAAACTACAACAAAAAAAATCCCAGCAATTCCAATATTTTGACAATGTTCACAACCAGAGAGACAAAATAATATAGTGGAAAGAATGCTGGATCTAGAATTAGGAAATCTGAGGTTCAAATCTTGTCTTCAATACTACTTGTAAGAACTGGACAATTCACAACCTCTCTTAACTTTCCTTCCCTAACCTACGAAATGAAAGCCAATGTACCTCACATTGCAAATAAAGCTAAAAAAGCACCATAGAACTATTATAATTAAGTCAATCAAGCACTGAAATAAATATGCATATATCAAAAAGAATGAGTACCACACAGGATGATGAATCACAGGCTAAAGAAACATTGGAGTTACTCATGAAAATGAACACATATTATTTTCATTGATAACTACTTAGTGAATGCCTATGATACTTGTGTGGATGCATGTGGTGGTGCCAATGTGTTTGAAAAAACCAACAATAAACAATTATTAAGTAGATTGAGTACTTCAAACTAGAAGTCAAACAACATATTATCAATGTTAATAATTAAAAAATGGCAAAAGGAAATAATATATTAAGATGCATTTTATACTTCTTCATAGGTGATTTTTCTTCAGTTATATATATATATATATATCACAGGGAGAAAGTTCCCAGAATGGTAATGCTCTTTACACTGTCCTCCATGAGTGATTGCCTCACCTCTGCTTTCAGTCCTCCAGGGTGGAGGAATCAACCATCTCTACAAGCAACCCATTCTAGATTTGGACAGTTCTATTTGTGAGGAATTTCTTCCTGACATCAAACTTGTATATTTCTCTTTGCATTGTGTTTTACTGTCAATGGCCTACAGCAGGGGTGGGTAACCTGCAATCTCAAGGCCACGTGTGTCCCTCTAGGTCCTCAAGTGTAACTGAATCCAAATCTCTCCTTTAATAAAAGAATTTGTTCTGTAAAACTTGGCCTCAGTCAAAAGGTTGCACCGAAGGACCTACAAGACCACTTCCAGGGCACCAGTTCCCCATTCCTGGTCTAGTAGAATAAGAGAAATACTTACTTCATGAAACAATCTTGTCAATACTTAAAGTAGTTATGTCTTCCCCTATGTTAAATATAAGTTAAATGTTACATTAAATGATGTAACTGTGCAACATGTGATTTAACTGACATTTCTAAAGAATTTTTGTACAAGTAAATTTACAGATCAGAAGAGGGAAATCTTTTTCAGATCCTATGACTTGATTTTTGATTTAGCAGCTTAAACACTGAAAGTCCATACTAGCCTCTGTATGATTGGAGGCCAGACACAGACTCCTTGAATCTCAGTTGCCTCATTAATAAAATAGGTTCATTATAAAGGAGGGTCACATACTGCTCTGATATTAAAATTTCTACATGAAAACACAGATTAAAGTTTCTTGTGAGCTTATTGTGATATTCTCACCAATTGAATGGATTTACCACAATCTGATAGTATCATTTAGACATTTCTCACCATACAGGCTGCACCATTTACTGCCACTGACATGGGGAAGGAATTGCAAAATACATCCTTGATTGGTTTATTCCTTCTAGGTACAATGTTTTCAATTCAGGTCACTGCCATCAAGTGTTGTTGACACCTTATGGGGTGTCAACAAAATGTTTTTCTTCCATATGCAGCCAGTTTACTTTTAAAGCATATTGCATACAAGTACACATCAGAATATTTACTAATGCTGACTAAAAACTAAGTGCCTATGTTTCCATGTCAACAAAGAAAGAAAAGCATGAGAGCAATATTTTTTAAAAATATACATATAGGGTACATTATGACTCTATCAAATTGTAAAAGATCCATGAATTCATTGATGGGGATAATTCTTCCAATAATGCAGCTCACCATGCCTCTACGTCCTAGTCAATAATTTCATTGATTGTTGTGCCTCACCCTCAAAACTGGCCAGTGGCTTAGTGATTCAATCCAATTCAATTCAAACCTACAAGAACTTAAAAATTATCTATGTGTAAGATATTCCGCTAGGTGCTGGCGATACCAAGAGAAACAGGAAATGGTTCCTGCCTTCAAAGAGTTTATAGTCTACTAGAACAAGATTTTTCATACTTTGCTAATCTGATTCTTAGACAGCACCCATATACTTCATCACCAGGTCTATACTTGGAGTTGATACAGGTTATAAAAATTTTCCAGAAGTGCGGTTTTCCTAAATTTGCCCAAGATCATTTTGTTATTTATCTCAATACTCCGATAAAGGAGAGGAACAGAACCCAGCATAATATTATAGAAAAAAGCACTGTTCTTAAATCAAAAAACACAGGTCTGAGCCCTAATTTTAACATCTATTAGATGTATGACCACTGGTAAGATACTTTAACCCCCAAAGCCTCAGTTTCCCCATATGCAAAATGAACATCATGTTACTTTCATTGAGTAAAGCACAATATAAAGTAAATTACAATGATTAACAATAAAAGTCTTTTGTTTTGGTGAACAGCCAATAAAGATAAAAGACGCAGAAAAATTAAGGACCTAGGGCAAGTTTAGCTTAAGGATTTGCATAAAAGTTATTTCCTCTCGGTTAGATCAGACTTCAAATAATAAGGAAATTTAGGGTCACAGGATCAGGTGTTATTGCTGTTCAATTATGTTCAACTCTTCCTGACCCCATTTCAGATTCTTTTGGCAAAGCTATTGGATTGGTTTGCTATTTCCTTCCCCAGTTCATTTTGCAGATGAGGAACTGAAGCAAACAGGACCGAAAGTGTCTTGCTCAGGTCAATTAATAAGTGTTGGGAGTCAGATCTGAACTGACAAAGCTGAGTCTCCTCAATGCCAGGGTCAGCACTCTATCACAGTATCAGAGCTTCAAAGATGAAGAAAATCAAATGAACTCCACATTCAAGTATGGGGGAAGGAACGGAGAAACAGAGGAGGTATTTGATTCTTTGACACATTTTCTTACCTTCTGTCATATTGCTTGCTGAGATGAGTTATATAATAGTATCAAGAAAGTTAGACTGAAATCCAGTAAAGCCAGGAGAGATGTAGGTTCAAATCCTGATTCTTTCACTTACTAGCTCTGTGACTAATAGGTAAAGTTGTTCTTTGAACCTTTGTAATCATGGATCTCCGTTAAGGTGCAGAACAAATAAACTACTGTGATACTTGTTAGATTGAAAATCATAAAAAGAGAGATAATATATATGCACACATACACACCTACATAGATGGTAATGATGATGATGATATGGTAGGCAGTTAGGTGGCACAATGGATAGAATTCCTGGAATCAGGAAAACTTATCTTTCTAAGTTCAAATCTGACCTCAGACACTTACTAACTGTGTGACCTTGAATGAGTCTCTTAACCCTGTTTTCCTCAGTTTCTCATCTGTAAAATGAGCTGGAGAAGGAAATGGCAAATCACTCCAGTATCTCTGCCAAAAAAATCCTACATGGGGTCGTGAAGAGTAGGACATGACTGAAAATATATTATTATGCAGATAATAAACAGAAGATAAATATATATATTACATATATATCATCTGTATGTATATATGTATACATATATATATATATATATATATACTTATCTTCTATTTATTATTAACTACATAACAATAAAGGTAACAATATTTAGGTCATAGAATGACTGAAGTGGAAGAGATCTTAAGGTCATCTAATTTAATCATTTCATTTTATAAAGAAGGAATCAGAAGCCCAGAGGGTAGGTTATCTAAAACCTCCAAGCTCTTACAGGTCAGAAAGACTACAACTTGGATCTCCAGGCCATAAGGTACACTTTTCACTACACTGCATACTTCAGGTATTTTGTCACTTAGTTGACTATTTTTAAATTCAATCCGGTGGAATATAATCTCCTTTAGGGCAGGTTTGTTTGTTTATTTGTCTCTGTTTCCATGTATGAATTCTAAGGAAGTTTGTTATTGTGAGGTTTTCAGAACAGGAATTTGTCTTTTACGTGAACAAATTTTACCTCATATAAGGGAAGGCATTTAATTTTAGACAAGGAGAAGGGGTGAAGTGAGGGGGAAGAGAGAGCTTGATGAGTAAATGAAAAGGAAAAGGAGGCAAGGAGACTGGGATTAATGTCAGAAAAGAACAAAATTAAATCCTCTAAGATTAAGCTAAGTCTTCAGAGAAAGTAGAGGCTTCGGGTGAGACGTCATTGAATCTGTGACAAGAGGAAAAACGGTATTCAATAATCACGTAAGAGACATGCCCCAGATCTGATGCCCGGTTATGTTAGACTCTCATCACTCCTTGGTTTGCAGCAGGTACAGGTGGTTCAGTCCAGTTTTTTAAAGAAGTCCATCCCCAATGTGGTGGAAGGTGGAGAGGTAGGGTCTCTTTTAGAGACATTTGAATGATCTCTCATCTGTGATGTCACCAATTAGTGAGGACACTGGCAGTTTTCATCAAGAAAATCTCTGAAATATTCCAGATATAGGAGATCCAGAGAATGGTCAATATAAGAAAAACAGGAGCAAAGAAAGACAGAAAAAGAGCAGAGCTGTCTCCAGCAGGGACAGCCAGGAAACAAAAGAAAACAAACAGGTTTGTTGGGAGGAGGGATTAACACAAGTATTTCCTTCAATTGTGCCAATGGGACTAATTATTAACCCTGTAGTTGCATTCAACGTGCCATACAAGATAAACACTTCGGTGACCTGAGAACACCTTGTCTCAGAAAGTTCACAAATTGCCACGGACATAAGACAGAGTCAGTTGATTAGACCTTTGAATTGTTCCTATGGCAATTCCATGATCATATCACTTAATAGATAATATTTATATAGCTTTAAGGCTTGTAAATATTTACTCATTTCATCCCTTCAATGAGCCCAGGAGGTAGCTGTTAATATTACCCATGTTTTACAGATGAAACCGCATACAGGTTAAATGACTTTATCTAGTCGCATAACTAGTAGATGTCTGAGGCTAGATTGGAACTCAGGTCTTCCTGACTCCAGGCCTAACCTTCAATCCTCAGACTCCCTAGTTGGTTCCCTACTGCCTGTCGAATCCAATAAAAAGTCCTAATTCTAATGTTCTGGACCCTGAACTATCTAGCTTCAGTTTACCTTTAGTGTAGTTCCTGGCATATGTTCGGTGCTTAATAAATGTTTATTGCATTGAATTGAATTTTCCAGGATGGTTTAATACTGCTTTCCTTTACATTCCAAAGAAACCTAACGATCCCCTGTTCTCTTCTCTTATCCTGTCTTTATGGACACCGTGCCTTTGTACTCTCTGTTCTCCAGTCCTCCTATGGGCAGCGGAAGTGAATATCAAGAGATTTTGGCAGAGGAACATTTCTTGCCTCTGCCCTTGGGGGAATGGAGAGAACTGATCATCTTTAACTATACTCATTTTGACCTACCCAAGTTGTTTCAGGGTTCTACTTCCTCTTAAAATCCTTGAGTCATTTCCCCCTTGTCCCTCTCTCACCTACAGAGAGAGAAGAGGAGCCTGAAGAAAGCCCAAAGTCTCCTTGTTCAAAACAACCTATCTCCTGGGATATAAAGAGACTAGCTTATAAATTTTAGGCTAGGGCAAGAGTCCAAGTTTTACCTGATTTCTTTTCTCTGAAAAGTTAGAAAGCGTAAAATACAGATTATTAATAAAATTCATAAAGGCTGACTCCCCCAGGCTACCTTTTGATCACCAGGCTGGGAATGAGTTTTCCCAACTGAATGAATTCTGTGTAATCAGTTATCTACCGGATTTCCTCTTTATTCACACTCTCTGTAGCAAAAATACTAACTCAAGACAATGTTCAAATTATGTTATCATTATTTAGAAAATCATAACGAAAAATATAACTACTAAACAAATATAAAATCGTAGAAAAAACCTTAATAATAAACAATCTTCCATGGCCTGTGTCAGTAAAGTATAATCGAGAGACAGAGAGTGGAATAAATTCATCATTGTTCCAACAGTTTCTCCAAGTCGTCATAATATGGTCACTCCCTTCTATATTTTCTTAATAATACTAGAAGCAAAGGAAATTGAAAGACTCCAGACACTCTAGTGTTCATAGTCATTTTTCCTGGAAAGCATCCTCCATCTGTTAATAAATGTTGCTGCTTCAATTGCCTCTCTCTTTCTCCTTGCTTTAGATTCTCTCTGAATCTCTCTCCCCATACCTTTCTCAGAGTGTTTTAAAATTACTGCTTTAGCAGAAATACTGCACTCTCCCTTTCTAAACCTTTGATAGAATAATTTCTTCCCAAGCTGCGAAAAACTCCAGCTCCTAGGGTTTTTCGCCATCTGTGCAAAGCAGCTTGTTGTCCAGTAGTTTTCAGTCATATCCAACTCTTCATGACTACATTTAGGGTTTTTCTGGCAAAGATATTGGAGTGGTTTGCCATTTCCTTCTCCAACTCATTTTACAGATAAGGAACTGAGGCAAACAGGGTTAAGTGACATGCCCAGGGTTACGACTAGTGAGTGTCTGAGGTCAGATTTCAACTCACTAAGACAGGTCTTCCTGACTCCAGATCTGACATTCTATCCACTGCACTACCAAGCTGCCTGCAAAGCAATGAGCCCAAGTCATTTGTGAATGACTATTCCTACTAAAATGGACTTTGCTCTATCTTACCTAGACAAATTGTTTCTTTCCCTTAATACCCAGCTCTAGTGCTAACTCCTTCATAAGGACCTACTTTAATTAATCCTTCAAACTGAAATGGATTGGTAAATATTAGGAGACAGCAAAAAGAGAATTAGATGTGAAATCATAGGACATGAGTTCAAATTTTGACTATCATTTACTATCTTAGAGAAAGTCACCTCATTTGGAAAATTAGGGGAGTCAAATTATCACTGAAGTTCCCTCCAATCTGAAACCTATAGCCTCTCCATTCTCAGTTCCTTATGGTATTTTGCCTGTTCTCTGCCTTGAAAACTTTCTGCTGGTTTATGGTTATCTAAGCATGAATATTATATATCACTTAAAAGAACCTCAGCTCCTTGAGATCGGGGGCTGTGTCTTATTTCAACTCTGTAACCCTCAGGCCTAGCAGAATGTTCTTCACATAGTAGACATTTCTTAAACATTGAGTGAAATGGGATGGAATGGGAAAAGTATAATGCCCAGCAAAGCATGAACAGAAAAAGATAATCTCACGATGCTATCCTCTTAATAGTCATAAATATCAGAGTGCCTAACATATAGTAAGCTCTATAAATGTTAGATTAACTAGTCGTTGTAACAGCAGCAGTAACAGTAGTAGTAGTAGCGGTAGTAGTAGATGCAGTGAATTATAGTGTCAGACCTGAAGTCAGGAAAAGTTATCTTTTAAATCTGGCCTCAAACACCCATTAGCTGTGTGATGCTGGGCAAATCACTTAACTGTGTGCCTCAGTTATCACAACTGTAAAATGAACTGGAGAAGGAAATGACACTTCAGTACCTTTTCCAAGAAAACCCCAGATAGGGGCACATAAAATCAGACATGACTGGACAATAGCAACAATAACAGTAACTATAGTAGTAGGGGCAGTAGTAGCAGCAGCAGCTGCAGCATCAGTGGTAGTAGTGGTAGTAGTAGCAGTGGTGATAGTAGTAGTAGGGGTAGTAGTAGTAGTAGTAATATGGTCACTCCCTCCCAGAAGCTGGAAGAAAGCTTGGAAGCCATCTATCTCAACTCAAGCAGGAATAAGAATCTCCAACAAGCAGTCCATCACCTTCTAACTGAAAATCTCCAGTGAGGACCAGCCTCTAATTTAGTCTTTCCCCTGCCTCCATCCCCTACTCAAGGCAGCATGCTGTTCTTTTGAATGGCTTTAATTATAGGGAGATTTCCCTTCCATTCAGGTAAAATCTATCTGTAGAAATGAAGTATTGGAATAGGCTTATTGTTAAATATCTTTTTATTCTCCAGCTAGCCTGGCTCTCCTTGGGGGCCAAAGACTACATCTCAAACTCCTTTAGATTCCTTATAAGATCTTTCACAGAGTGCCAGTGATACTTATTATCAGAATCTCTTATTATTTGCCTCATAAAATATGCATATAATTATATGTGTTTATGTAGATGTGTATATGTATTGATAATTCCTATAGTTTGCTATATTCTTAAGTAAAATGTAATATGTCCTGAGAATACAATTTTTAATCCATAAAATGTGAGATTGAATGAAATGATCTGAAAGGTCTTTCTGATTCAAAAGATTTATATTATGGCTTGAAGACATAAAAGAGACACAATTTATTATGAAATTTTAGTTCACTAATGACACAGAGAATTCTCACAGATCAAAAATTCTCCATGGAGAGCAATTTGAATACTAACAATATAAAAAAATATGAATAAGGAAATTCTGTACTGCTCAACAAAGAGCCCCCTGAAGTTTCTTTCCAGTGCAGAAATTCTGTGCTTCTACGACAGCATCTATCACTTCTCTTTCCTCTAAGCTCTAATTCCATGGTCATGCCTTCCTCAGTCTACTTGCCTCCAAAAATAAAACAACAATAACAAAAAAAAAACAGGAACCCTCTAAACATCAGATTCTTCATATGGCAGCATGATATAGTGTAAAGAATATTGAATTAGGAACAAGAAAGCTTAGGTTCTCATTTTAGTCCAAGAATTTCCAACCTCTCTTTGTCCCTACACTCCTTGACTTTCCATTAACCTTCTCATACTCCCGTTCAATATAAAAGAAAGTAAATTCTTGATTTTACCATTCATGTGCACATAAGAAATAAAATATATTATTTATTTTTTATAAAACATTATTTGGTACATAGACATTACTGCTATAAAAATCAAAGTCTATCAAAATAAAGTCAAGTAAATTAGTGAGATGCTTGAGTCAGTTTCTTGTCAACCAACAGTTTTATTTGTGGCAGAGTTTAATGAAATAAAAAGTATCTACATATAAAATTCATCCTCTACTTTTTTCTTGTTTTGCCTTTGATTGAGAATACAGATAACTATTATGTGCCAGGCATTGTGCTAAAAGCTTTTTAAAATATTATTTCATTTTATCCTCAAGACAACCTCCAGATATAGGTACTGTTGTCATCCCAACTGTACAGTTGAGGAAACCAAGGCAGAGAGAAGTCAAATGAATTACAGAGGGACAAATAGCTTCTAAGTAACTAGAGGTAGACTATAAACTTAGGTTTTCTGACTACAGACCCAGCATTCTATCCATTACACCATCTACTGGTCTCAGGCCTAAGCAGATCTCAAAACTGGACTGAAAATTTTGATTCACAAAGAGAAGCTGTTATAAAAGAATTTAAAGTTTTATGATATATCACCACTATTATTCAATACTGTACTAGAAATGTTAGTCATAACAATAAGAGGAGAAAAGGAAATAGAATCAGAATGTGCAATAAAGAAACAAGCTTCTCGTTCTTTGCAGATGATATGATGGTATACTTAAAGAATCCTAGCGCATCAACTAAAAAGTTAGTTGAAATGATTTATAACTTTAGCAAAGTTGCGTGATATAAAATAAATCCGCATACATGTTAACTGGAGAAATCACCAAAAAAATCTAGTAGCAAGAAATAAAAATAGAAATTTTATTTAAAATAGTTGTAGACAATATACTTGGGAGTCTACCTGCCAACACAAACACAGGAACTACACGAACACAATTAGAAAGCACTTTTCACACAGTCAGATTTAAACAACTGGAAAAATATCAGTTGGTCATGGATAGGCCAAACTGATAGAATAAAAATGACAATTCTACCTAAATTAATTTACTTATTCATTGCCATACCAATAAATAATAATGAAATTAACTTGTAAAAACAAAAGGTCAAGAATATCAAGGGAATCAGTGGGGAGGGAGAATGTGAAGGAAGGAGGCCCAGCTGTGTTTCAAACTGCAGTATAATCAAAACTATCTGGTACTGGCTAAGACAGAGCAGTGGGGGTATCAGTGGCATAAATTAGGTACACAATACACAGTATAGGTATAAAAAGAGATATTAAAAGAAAATCTGAAGAACATAGAATATAATACCTATCAAACTTATGGAAAGGTGAACAATTTATGAATAAAAAAGAAATAGAGAGCAGTGTGGGATAGAAAATGGATAATTTCAATTAAACTAAATTTAAAAGGATTTTTTAAAATATTAATGTACTATAAGAAATGATAAGCTTCAATGATCTTAGAAAAACATGGATAGATTTACATGATATAACAATGAGTGAAATGAGCAAAACCAAAAGAACATTGTATACAGTGACAACAATATTGTTTTGAGAACAACTTTGAGTGACTAAGTCATTTTGATTATTATAAATTCTCAAATTAACTACAAAGGGCATATGAAGGAAGATGCTATCTGCATCCAGAGAAAGAACTGATAAATAAAAGTGTGTATGGAATGACTTTACACACACACACATACACATATACACACATATTTGTGTCTAATGGTAGCTTTCTCTAAGGTGGGTGGGGAGAGAGAAGAAAAAAATTGCATGTTAACTTTATTATATATTTAAAAGAAATAACAGGTTGTACAAAGTAGATTTGCAGTTTCATGTGCATTCATCTTTTTTTTCTTTTCTACTAGGCTAAGGAATTTTTTAAATTTCTTAAGTTCAGAATAAAATAAATTTTAAAAAATAAAGGCACAGTATAAATGGCCATAGCAATTTATTGTTTGATAAACTAAAAGATTTCAGGTTTTCAGACAAGAACTCACTGTTTGTCAAGATCTGCTGGGGAAATTGGAACATAAGGCAGAAACTAAGTATACAGCAATATCTTACATAGTATAACAAGATAAGGTCAAAATGGGTGAATGGTTTAGACATAAAAGGTGATAACCACAAGAAAGTTAGGAGAACAAGGAATAGTTTACCTGTCAGAACTATGGATGAGGTAAGAATTTATGACCAAATAAGGAGCATTACTAAATATAAAATGGACAATTTTTATTATATTAAATTAAAAAGTTATTGCACAAATGAAACCAATGCAATGAACATTAGAAGAAAAACAAAATCTGGGAAAAATTTTTACAGCAAGTGTCTCTAATAAAGTCCTCATATAGAGAACTGACTCAAATTCTAATACAAGTTATTCCCCAATGGGAAGGATATGAACAGGCAGTCTTCAGATGAAGAAATCAAAGCTATTTATAGTCATATGAAAAAATTCTCTAAATTACTGTTATATAGAGAAATGCAAATTAAAATAACTCTAATGTACCACCTTATACCTGATCTATCAGATTTGCTAATATGACAGAAAAGGAAAATAATAAATGTTGGGGAAGATGTGGGAAAATTGGTGTTATAAACTGATCCAATCATCCTGCAGAACAATCTGGAATAATGCCCAAGGGCTATAGTGCATACCCTTTGATCCAGCAATATCACTACTAGGTCTGTATCCCAAAGAGACTTTTTTTTTTAAAGGGAAAAAGATCTATTTGTACAAAAATGATAGTAGCAGCTCTTTTTTTTGTGGTGGCAAAGAAATGGAAATTGAAAGCATGTTCATCAATTGGGGAAAAATTGAACCAATTGTGGTATATGATTGGAATGGAATACTATTTTGCTTTAAAAAATAACAAGCTACCACCAACAATGTATTAGAGTAATTATATTTCCACAACCCCTTCAACATTGACTATTTTCATCTTTGTCAATTTCCTGGGTGTGACATGAAACCTTGGAGTTCTTTTGATTTACAGTTCACTTATTAGTGATCTGAAGGAAACTTTCAGATGATTGTTAATATTTGTAATTATTTTGAGAACTGTTTTTCATATAGAAAGACAAGTATTATGTTATCATATGTTATATGGTCATATTCTTTGGTCACCGATCTATTCATAGAATGACTCTTGAACTTAATACACTTATGTTAATTCCCCATCAATCTTGAATATCAGACTCTCATCAGAGACATTTGTTGTGGATTTTTTTCCCAACTGATGATTTACCTTGTTATTCTACTTCCACTGATTTTGTTCATGTAAAAATTTTTCATATAGTCCATTAAGTCTTATATAATTTTACATAATTAAAGTAATCTGTTGTGATTTCCTCTATAAAAGAAAGAAATGACAAGCTAGCTTATTTCAGAAAAACCTAGAAAGACTTACACAATCTAATGTGAAGTGAAACGAGTAGAACCAGATGAACATTGTACACACTAGCAGCAATATTGTACAATGATCAACTGTGACTGACTTAGCTAATCTAGCAATACAATGATCCACAACGATTCCAAAGGACTCAAGATGAAAATTTCTATCTGCATCCTGTGAAAGAACATTTGGAGTCTGAATGCAGATTCAAACATACTATTTTTCACTTTATTTTTTCCATAGCTTTTTTTTCTTTTGGTCTGTTTCTTCTTTCACAACATGACTAATGTGGGATTATATCTTACATAATTACATATATAACTTATATCAAATTGTTTACTGTGTTAGGGAGGGGGAAAGTATGGGGAGAGAGGAAGAAAAATTAAAACTCAAAAAATTTTTAAACTTGTCTTTACATATATTTATGAAAAATTATTTTAAAAGTCTTTTAATGTTTAGTAAGAATGAGATATACTTCTCAATTTGGTGCACCAAAAATTTGGTAACTGCTTTGATCAATTCCACATTTTTGTTAATTAGAGAAATAATTTAGTTTTTCTTTCTCTGGGTTGTTGTCATTGCTGATTTCTTTCTAGCTCAGTGTGAGAGGAATTCCATATCTAAACCTCATTCATTTGGGTTTTTTTCAGTAAGACTTATTCTTTCAATTATGTCTTGCAACATTTCAAAATATATTAAAATGCTCTGTTCATTCCCCACCTTTTTCCTGACTACTCACTGTTTTATTACCAAGAAACATTTTTTTTCACTAACACTACTCTACTACTTTTAGAATATTTTGCAACTATTCCCTGTATCCCTTGAAGTCAGGAGTGTGCTGCTGAATATTTAACAATTGTCTCTCTGGGAGAAAAAAACATACCCACAATAAACTTTTAAGTTTAACCTGCATTATTAGCATTTTTCCCATCTCTTTCTTAAGTCTAGACAATCAACAGAATAATAAATCAAACATGGATATGTAGCTGGTTTCTGAGGTGCAAGTGCTCACACCGACAATTTAGCAATAGCTAAACTGCTCTAGCATCCTCTTGCCTTCAGGGTGTGTTCACCAGATTGGGAATCTTTACTTTAGCACTCTCACTGAACGGATAATATTCTTGAGCCATTTCACCTCTACTTATCTTCATTTCAAAATCTATAAAACGAAGATAATGCTACTTACCCAATGTATCTCATATTATAGCAATGTCTGGGAAATATCATGCAAAGTTAAATGTGGGCATAATACTTTTTTTTCCCCATTAGTTATATCTTACGAAGTCTAAAAGCTTTTCAGTAGAGGGAATTTTTTCACTGGGAGTTCATCATAACATTGAGATCACAAGCTTGGTCAAAAAACAAATACCTTCTTCCTATGGAAATTAAGCTGTCATAGACTAAAGACACAGAATCTAACATACACTTTCAGATATAGTTATTACATAAATTTATTTTCTTTGACTATGCATATTGGTTATAAGGGTCTTGTTTTCTTTTTCTTTTCATTAGGGTTGGGGAGGAAGGAAGAGGTAAGAAAGAAGGGAGGGAGGTTCAGGGTAACAGCAAAGAAAAGAAAGAAAAGAGCATCATCAAAGTATTTTTTAAATGTATAGAAAAAATCAAAGGAAGGCAGAAGACTCAATCAGGAGATCTTTGAAAGTCATACATCTAATTTATTTTATATTTTAAAATAAAATTAAGCTCTTAATAGAAATTCACAGTTTCAGGTACTATCTTTTCTATTGCATGTGAAAATGAACTTTTTATCTGATGTTTATTAAACTCAGAGTAGACAAAAGGAGAAAGAATAACAGCTGCCATTTTCAGAATTTTCTATAGAAAAGCACAAAAGAAGATTATAACTTGGTCCGTTTCTAAGAGTGTCTTGGATGGTACTCTCTCCAACGATACACAATAATACATCCTTCCAACTTTTATCATGTCCTCCCATAAATCTACAATAAAGGCTCCACCCAAAATCTTAGGGAATTTTTTTTAGATCTTTCGACATTCTGTGAACACCAATGGAGAATGCAGAGGGTCCATCAGTTATCTTTTGCCCTCACTATGAAATTTTGTTGTTCAGTTACGTCCAATTTTTGTGACACTCCCCTCTCCTTTGGGGGTTTCTTAGCAAAGATAATGGTTTGTCATTTCCTTCTTTAGCTCATTTTTCAGATAACAAAACTGAAACAAACAAGGTTACATGACTTATCAAGAATCACACAGCTAGTAAGTGTCAGATCAGATTTGAATTCAGGTCTTCCTGTGTCTAAGCCTGGTCCTCTGCTATGGGACTAACCCAACTTTTTTTTTTAATTTTACACTTCTCTAATAACATTAGTTTTTTGAATTCTTGGGTAAATTTCTATATTGATAATACCCTCCAATCTACATAATTTTGACATGTATGGGAAATATCTTTTTTTCAGAGGAAAGGCTTTAAGGAAGTAATTTGCTTTCTTATGATTTACTAACAATGAGAGCCATGGGAGCTTGTATTTTCTACACCTTTCAGTAATTTGTAAAATGATAAAAAAGCAAGTTGTCCATACAGCAAATTTACAAAAAGACTGATCGTTTCCTGCTCACAACTTTCATAAAGGATAATTTCTATGCTTGTGTAGATTATTTGTAAAATAACAACAATGATGGAAGTAATGGCAATGGGGAAGTAGGCTTATTGATCGGTAACTGTTGATATTCTTTCAGCCAGTTAAACTAATAATAGTATCTCAGATTTTGCCCTAACTTTGTTATCCTCCCTGCCTTCATAAGCCTTGAGAATTTAAAAGCTTTTTTATTTAAACTAACAGTTTTAAAATTCTTTGCAGTCACACAGAGATACCATTTCAGTAGATCTAGAAAGGTTACGTTTAATAAAATACATAAAAAATTCAATTACTTCCTAAAGGTGAAATACCAACAATATGATGTTAGGTTAGGAGCTCTCAATAATTAATGAAAATTAATTCCAAAGGCAAATCTTCTAGGATTGAAATATAGCACTGTTCTTTCTTCCTTTATACTGACTGATGAATTTCTTTAAAATTACTATTATGTAATAAATATCTCATCCTACACTAATTCCTACTTTGGTAGATATAAGCTTAGGAAGACTAGTCAATCCAGTCCAACAACTAAATTTTTTAAAATTATCCAAGATACATACACAGATCTAGATTTGTCATAGGAGGTGATGCTGGTAAAAGAAAAAAATTAGATGAGCCCCAATTCCTACCTTCATGAAGGTCATAGTTCTGATGGGGGACAAGTTGTGGACACAGGTTGATTACTAGAACAATCAAGTCCAGACTACTTTCTCCTGAAGGTGTGTGTGTTCATCCTTTGTTGCCTGAGAAGACCATTCCATCAGAGAAATAATGACATAACTTGCACTTGACTTTGTTTTGAGTGAGGGAGGGCTGTGCAGGTCACCAGCCTCACTTCTCCTCCAGAGCCATCTGAATTCAGTGACCAGATATTCATCAGGATGACTGGAAATGACCCAGGATGAGGCAGTTGGGGTAAAGTGACTTGCCCAAGGTCACCCAGCTAGTAAGTGTCAAGTGTCTGAGGTGAGATTTGAACTCAGATCCTCCTGACTCCTGCACTGGTTCTCTATCCACTGTATCACCTAGCTGCACTTCTCCGGAGGATACTCATTTCATGAAGGCATAGGGAACAGCATATTCCTGAAAGGAAAAAAAAATAATAAAATTAAATGATAAGATATCTTGACACCTTTTATTGAGAGGTGCTAAGTGCTTCCCTTTACTTGGGAGGCATGGACAACAATGAACTGCTAATATCACTTCCACAGAAAGCTATTTGACTGCTCCAATGACAGCATGTTAAAGCAGGCCTTCTAGATTGCAAATGTAACTCTTGAATCTGCAAACTAACTTATTATCACATTCCTTTTTTATATATTTAACAGTTAACAGGCTTCGCAGAGGATCTCCACTATCCCACTGGAGAGAATGCTGGGCTGGGATGTGAACAAGCTATTAGAAACAAGAGCCACACTACTAATGATGGAAACTTACTTGTCCATGGCCACTTGGATGCTCTCATTACCCAAAGTTGATGCTGATGGTTTTCAATCAATGTCAAGAACAGTGCTGATTTGGGGACCCAAAGTTCTGTGTTAACCTGAGATATGTCACTTCTCCTAGCACATGGCACCTGGTCAGGGTTTCTCCACTTCATTGATCTACTCTCCAATTGGTGACACAGGATAATTTCCCATGAGAAAAATCATCCGTTAAGGGGATAGAGAAGGGAATAAGTATCTAAATAGCCTCTACTTTATGCCAGGCACTGAACAGTTTACAAACCTCATTTGATCCTCACAGCAAACTTGCAAAGTAGATGCTAATATTACCCCCATTTTACAGGTGAGGAAACTGAGGCAAACAGAGGTTATGTGACTTGCCCAGAGTCACAGAGTATGTGCCTAATGGTGGATCTGAGCTCAAGGCCTCCTGACTCCAAGGGTCACCTCTTTTCCTTGCATCACCTAACTGAGAGTGGCCTGGAAGTGGGGATGCCTCTATCTCAGTCCCAGGAAGCTGTGCAACTTTGAGTAACTGTTTCACTTCTCTGACCCTCCTTTTTTGTCAGATTGATTATACCAGATGACCTCTTCCAAGCTCTGATGTTCCAGTGTTCTAACAATCTACATTCTGAGGTTAATTCCAGGTCTGATAGTCTATATTCCAATGTGCTTTTAATCTCTGGTAGTCTACAGTGTAATTTCTATATTCTAAGTTCCCTCCCAAATAACCTTCTATGATTCTATTATTTCTTCAGTTTTCATCAATTCCTTGAGGAACTAAGAAAGTCCTGTCAGGGTTTTATGATCAGCTTTACCACTAATTTGTTGTATGACCTGGGAAAAATCCTCTCTGTGCCTTAGCTTTCTATATTTGTAAAATGAGTCACGTCTACCTTAGCTTTCCTCAGAGGAATGCTATGAACGCTCCAGTGGTTTAATTCAACAGTTTGACTGGCAGTTTTTAAGTGCCTACTACATGCTAGGCCCTAGCATATGAGGAGGACCCTACACTCAAAGAATCTACTTTTCCTTGGGTTTGGGGGAAGGGAAATATAATGAGTCCAGTAATAATTAAATGCAATATCTGTATAAAGTAGGAACAAGGTAATTCCACTAATGATCACTAAAGGACTGGGGGATCAGGAAAAGACTCCTGTAGGAGATGACACTTAAACTAAGCTTTGAAGGGAGTTAGGCATTCCAAGAGGTAGAGGAAGTGGCGGAGAGCATTCTGTACATGAGAGAGAGCCTTTGGAAAAGCATGGCATGTTTGAATTCAATCCAACACGTGTATTAAGCACTTACTCTGAGCAAGACAAAATTCTCCTCTTGCTACTCATTCTATCCCTTGTCAATGAGTCCATATGCTACTGTAGTGACTAAGAAACATTAATATTGATATTATAGAAATATAGAGAAATCCAGAGGAAGACCACCAAAGTTTTGAGTAAATCCTTTATGGATAAAATATGAAAAGGCATGAAAAAGAAAAAAACAGGATAAAAAGGCATAGATGGGAATAATTATATTGGTCAGTTCATAGAATCATAGCTATAGAGGCGAAAAAGATCTTAGAGGTTTGCAACGTGACCCTGTGGATCCCTTCCAGCTATTCTGACAGGGTCCCTGGTCCTGGAGCTAGGTTGCTCTCCTACTCACCAATCCCAGTCATGATGAGCCTTCGGGGCGCCACCGGCCTCCCAGTCCTCTGGGAGGAATAACCAGACAGAACGCCGGAGGTAGCAGAAGCGGTCTTTAATGTTCGGCGATCACATCCCAAGAGAGCGTCCCTCCCCGTGAACCCAACATATATAGATCCTAGCACTT
>CM053773.1:154147329-154270824 GCA_028658325.1 Potorous gilbertii | reverse complement strand
CCCCGTGAACCCAACATATATAGATCCTAGCACTTCCTGAATACCACCAACCAATCATCTTTCTATTCCACACTTATAACCTAATAAGGAAAAGCATCTGTGCTAAGCCCTGCCCCTCTCTCTCTAGCCCTCCCTCCTCCCTCCCCCAACAGAGGTTGTCTAGTGTGCAGGATGTTTAGGGAGGGTTAGTACCTCTGATGTGGGTGCTTGAAGAGCCCTTATCAGAGCTGCCCATCCACCTTTGGTGTCCACCTGTTACCTAACTCTCACCTGTGACTTCAAGAAACTGTAGCTATTGCATGGTGGCCATACTCCAGTACAAAAACATTTTGACAGATGGGCTAAACCAGCCTGAGGGTAATGGACAGGCTTCAAACCCATTGGTGAGTTAAGTGGAAGGCTACTCTAAGCCTGTGAAGGCTTTCCCAAGTGGAATGAGTGGATAAGAGCAATTTTCTCCAGTGGTCATAAAGCCAGCTAAAGAAGGTTCTATGTAATCCTTAGCGCTCAGTCATATATCGAAGATGTCAAGTTCATCCACTGTATCCCAGGCTATCGCCAGTTGCCCTGATTTTTGTCCTGACACTGGACTTTGGATAACTCTGGAAGAGAGAGAGCCTGACCATTCTGTGGAACTCTGCCTCACTTAAATTCATTCACACACAAGTCAAGATCACCCTTGTGATGTCATTGCTTCTCTTTAAAAAGAAGAATGAATAACAAATTCAACTCCCTCATACTATAGATAAGGAATTGAGACCTAGGGGGTAAAGGGACTTGCCCAAGGTCATCGAGATAGTAAATGTCAGAGCCAGGATTTCAACCCAATTCTTCTAGTACCCTTTCTATGGTACCATACTCCTGTCAACTTATTATTTTTAAAAAAATCCTGCCTTATAGAATTGTAAGCTCATAGAAATATGAGTTATCATGATTCTTGTTGATATGACAGTAAATGTACTTAGGTATCAGGAACCTGGTCACTGAGAGTCTTTATGATCATGCGCAGAGTGCTGCTAATGCAATTCCCTGTGTGGAAGAGGGTGATGAAATTACTTCTTGGAAATTTGTGTTGATGTATCAAGTACCTTGGAGAAACAGGGATGATTCACAGACAATCTATAACTGGCTCTGGCAAGTTTACCACATAGTGAACAAGAAACTCTTGGATGGGCTGCAGTTGCATAGCCAGAACTGGGATTCATTCAAAAGGCAGAAGCTGATCACGACCTCTTCTTGCTCTGACATTTGTTTTCCTGTAATTTCTTCCTGATTGATGGTGTCCTGGTGAGAAAAGTGAGATGATGCTATAAGGGAAGAGGCCTTGTGCGCTCCCTGTTGGAGGTAGACAGGGGGTCCATGAATACAAGCCTCTTTCTTCCCCTTAGCATTTGTTCATCCTTTGCTGCATAAAAGAGATTTGACATGTAGTTTAAACTATGTGATTTTGAAAAGGACAGAAAAGTGAGCCACCTAAGGTCTGGGAATGCGGTGCTCAAATCCTTGTCAGGTTTTGTATCCAGTGCAACATAGATGCCCACAAAGAGTGGAGGACCCAGGTGAGTGTTAGGTGATACAAGGACCCTTCCAACAGTTCACACATTTGGATGTGAACTTGCTTGGATCAATGCTATGTAAAAATTAAGTCTCAGAACACTCTCTAAGTGCCATAGGAAAGAGCATCCCCCTGAGATAGTGGTGGGGAATCATCTGTACTTCTGCTCTTGCTATGTCTTTTAAATCAGTAATCCTTTATAAACACTAATTGGTGTTATTTGGTTAAATGGAACTGGGGTTCTACCCACTGACAGCTGAATTGTGGAAGACATATAAAAGCCCTCCAACCAATTGCATTAGAGATGAGACATACTCCTCAGAGATAGTTTTACCATCTAGAAAGTCAAATACACCTGACCTCATTCTGGGATCAGGATGCCAGAGATACTGGCTATATATACATTGTTTCAAATATTCTATAGACTCATGGTGACAGATGGAGGAAAAGAGGCATTTGTGTTGTAGTCGTTAATATTGCCAGGATCACAGAGCCAAAGCACCACAGTTGTCATTCTCTTGGTCTCTGCTTGCAGGAAGTCTTAGAATGCATCTGAAGAAGTTCCAACCTTCAGGTTAGTAGAGTGAAACTCCTGTCATAGTTTAGCATTGTCTTGGGTTATAGGGAAGAAATAGTCATTAAGATTAAGTTAAAGAATCCTGAACTTTTAGACCTGGAAACCACCAGTAATGCCACAGGAGGATTGTTTGTTTGTTTTGTTTTGTTTCTTGTTTTCCCCCCACCCTCTTCTTCCAGTCAGGCCAAGTTTTAAGTCATTTAAAGTGTTTAGGTGCTACCATTTCTCTGACTACTGAAGTTCTCAGGTTCCCAAGTCTTCTTGAGAGAGATCGTGGGTTTCTCTTTATTTCATGCATAATCTTGATCCTTGATAGTATCAGATGATGATGACAAATGATTTCACATCACTTGTAACATTGGGGGTGTCACATTTCTGTGGAAAGAGCAATGATTCTGGAGTCAGAGGAATTGAGTTCAAATTCTACCTGTGATGATTACTACCTATGGTATCTTGGTGAAGTCGTCCAGTCTTCTTGATCCTTATGTATAAGGAGGAAGTTAGACTAGGTGTCATCTAAGGTTCCCTCCAGCTACAGATCAATAATTCTCTAAAACTCTGAGGAGCAGGGCTATCACACATGACTATCACCAGCCATCTTCCTATAGAGGAGCAAAATTCAATAGGCATTTAGCTAATATAATTTTCGTTCAAGTCAGATCTAGCCACAGCTTTCATCATTTCTTACTCTTCCTGTTCTGGTGCATGGAGTATAGGGAATCCAGAGCAGTGAAAGCTAGGATCCTGGACCGTACGGATACACTGAACTATGCAAACATGAGAATATATAGCAGTGTGAGCAGGGTGAGCACACATAGTGCATGCATTAGGTCCCTACCATTAATGTTTGCCTTTCTTAACCACTCCTCTTAAGGGGAAGCAAGTAAATAAGAGCCACTGAAGCAAGAGTTCTTCGAAGTGTGGTTTCATTCTCACTGAAAGCTTTTCTCAGTGGAGAACATGCTCATGAGGAATCTAGTCATGTGCAACTCCTCTTTAACCAAGGTAAGAGTTAAGGGAGGAGGTCTTTGTTCTGCCATTGAAATTGTCTACTGGACAGGGTATAAACATCTCCACTAGGACCATACTTGAAATTTTATTCTGACATTTATACAGATCCTATTTGTCTGTGATTTAGAAGAAATTGAGATATGCAGGTTATCACCAAGGATATCCCATTTTAAGAAGGTTCACAGGTACTTACTACCCAAATAATATTCGTCATTGATGATAGAATGAATAATTGACCTATATCTTGGACTTAACCTTTGAAAGAGAGTGGAAATAGACACTATTCACTAAAAGGTGGCTACAGTGAAACAGGAGAAGAGAAGTACTATGTAGAGAGGATCCCTGAGATCTTGAAAACGAATGCTTGTGTTTCTAAGCATAGTTCCTCTCTTCCAAGAAATCTTCATCCCAGCAGTAGAGTGGCAATGATAGATCAGCAAAGAAATTTCTGGACTATACAGAATTTCTGGATCAAACAACAGTGTAGGATAGAACAATGGTATAGAGGAGCAAGAACTTTGGATTTGACTGTGCAACATAGGAGACATTGGCACAAGACTGCTTAGTATGGCATGCCCACATCAGAAAGGGTGCTGTGCTTTATGAGCAAAGAAGATTTGAGACAGCACAAAGTAAATGTAGGAGGCACAAATTTGGGATATCAACCCCAAATATTCACACTGACTATCTGTGCCCAACCTGTAGTAGAGCATTCCAGGCTTGTATTGGTCTGATCAGTCACAGTCGGACACACTGAAATTTCACTTGATCATGGTGATACCATTTTGGTCCTCTTTGACGACAAAAGACAACAACCAACTGGAGGAGCAAATTCGGACCTTGTCCTTGGTACTGTGAGTTGTATGGACTTTGCAGGTCTTAGTGAGAGGTTGCAACTCTGAACTGACTTCCTTCTAGGAAGACCTAAAACAGGAGTTCACAATCTGAAGGTAACTGTATAGATTTCTGGGAAACTGGAGACTTGCTAGAAGAAAGTATTGCTAGACTCTCTAGAGACAATGAATGCCTTCTACTACAGAGGGGGCCTCAACCAGTATAGCTCTATAGATCTGCAAATAAGTGTAGATGTTCTTGAGAAAGTATGTCTAACCAGAGGGAGATGGCTTAGCTCTTTAGTGACTTGAAACGTTTTCTCCTTAGGGAAATGGGGGAACCACAACCAGTGGATAGTATTATAAGTCTGGAGAATAGTGTGGGAATTGGTGATCACCAGAGAATTAAAAAAATTGTTTTCATTTTTTATGAACTTTAGTACAAGTCTTTTACATTTTCTTTTTAGTGAAATAAAGCATATTTGATATTTTTTTTAGTTTGGGTCCTTGAATGAAAGCTAAAAGTTCTTTTTCCCTCTTTGTGCACACCAAGACACAGGATCTTCTTACATTTCCTTGTGATTCCTTGGATAGAGGTACATGTCAAATTAAAAGATTTTAATGAGACATCAAGATTGAATCTGAACTGTGTAATGCTAGTGTTTTGCCTCTAGGTCACAGGTTATATATAGATAGATCAATTGGATTTCAAATATGCAAATCCTTTCATTATCTGACTTTCTTAAATGTCACTATGAGTCTCAGTTTCTTTGTGTGTAAAATAAGAGTTGATTGGATCTCTTTCTAGCTCTGACCTTCTATATTTTATATTCTAAAGTTTTCATTAATTCTAATATTCTATATTTTTAGGTCCATTCCAGCTGTAACATTCTCTGTACTAGTGTGTTATCTAGTTTTCTCATTGTGTGTTCCTGGCTCTAATTTCACCTCTAATATTCTGTGCCTAAGTTTTCTGCCAGTTTTGTTGTTATTCAGTCATTTCAATCCTGTCCAACTCTTTGTGACCCCATTTGGAATTTTCTTGGCAAAGATACTAGACTGGTTTCCCTCTTCAGCTTGTTTTACAGATAAGGAAATTGAGACAAACACAATTAAGTGACTTATCCATGATCACACAGCTAGTATGTATCTGAGGCTGGATTTGAACTCAGAAGAGGAGTCTTCTTGACTCTATCTACTGTGCCACTAATATTCCAAAACTCTACTGTGAAAAAAAAATTCTTTGATCAAAAAGGGTTAGGGAGTTCTGCAATCCTAGCACATTTAGAAGAAAATGATAGAAATCTTCCAGAGAGGTAGATTCCATCAGGAGTTTAGGCATGGACCTACCTGACTTAGCCTCATGGATGCTTCAAGCTGTTGGGGGCAGGATAGTGGTTGGGTGGGGCTCTTGGTTGCTACAGAAACTCAATAGCTAAAGACTACAGGTGTTTTGGTGCTTGACATATAATATGAACAGCTTTTAAAAAGAAAGAGAGAAGGAGCAAAAGCCGCCTAGAGGCATTATCATTTCATTTCATTAATATTCCCAAGCTGCTGTGTCACAAATCACATTTTCCATCCTCTGGGCATGTTGATGCAGAGCTGCTGAATGCGTTTAACATAATTTGACCAGCTGACTACTACAAACTGGCACTGTTCGCTATCAAGTGACTTATTAGCTATGTTCCATGGACCCACACATACACACACCTATCCATACAAAGGCTCCTGCTGATGTGTGTTTCCTTTTCTAAAGGGGATGGCAAAGTCCCCTTTAATACTAAACTCCTATTTGATTATTTCTTGAAACACAGTAAAACCCTTGTAGACTTTCCTGTCGACCTGCATTACAGTTCAGCTCTGAGCTGGAATTGGGCGTAGCTTTGGCTCCAGGCAGACTCAGACCCTGGAAGGTTTTTCAAAGGTTGGATTCCATTTTCAAGGCGGAAGGATGGGAACGTCCATGAGCTAATGCTGCCATCATGTGGTAGGAATAGCACTGTGAGTGAGAAATCAAAGGACCAGACTTTGCTCCTGGTAAATTTATGGAGGCTAATTATTAGACAAATTACTCTTGTTGTTGGGGCGATTACTCTGTTAAGATAAAATACCGAGGGCGAATTCAAAGTCATAATTCGGCAGTTCATCTTGGAGAAGGCTGGCCTTTGGTGTACTTTCACAAGATTTGAATCCTGTATTGACAATGACTTATTCTTCTCCTGAGTGAATTAAGAAGAAAAAAACCCAGCAAAAAAACCTAATGGATTTGTGACCCGAGCATGTCTTTCTGATGTTCTGACTACAAATCCGAGCCAATGGAAAGAAATCTCTTTAGAAGCATGCAACATGTTTATTTTTGAGTTTTGATTTATTTATTTTTACTTAGTTTTATTTAACCTCTCTTCCTAGCTAGAATGTAGTAAGTCCTGCTCATCCAACCAGAGGATTGGTTTCTAAGCCCAACTCTGCTATTCTTTAGCTTGTGTGACCTGAGCAAGACACGTTACCCATCTGGGCCTCAATTTCCTCATCTTTTTACAGACTCACAAAGCAAGAAGGGCCTTCAGAGGCCATCAGCTCTCAACCAACTCTAAAACATAGGGCTTGGACAAGGTGACCTCTGAAGCTTCTTCTACCTGTAACAGTCCCATGAATTCCTGACTTTATGGCTGTATAATCCCTTGACTGCTGGGAGTATGTTGTACTGTATCTCTTTCTATGGTTTCGTTCCAGTGTGTGGGCTGTAATGCGTATCCAATAAATGTTGTTAATGATGGATGACCATTATGTCATTTCTATCAAGTCCCCGTTCAACATGTATTTTCTAAAACTCACCTCTGTAGAGAATGATAACCATGGTGGTAAAAGAGTTCACCCTTAGCTATCCCGAACACTGCCATCAACTAATCTTCCAAAATTGCTGATTTTTATTTTGCCTCAACCTAACTACCTGTAATAGTTCCTTATGACCAACTTGACCAAGACTATGGGACCAAACATTCGAAAGACTCCATCTATTTAGTTTCATAATTATAGTTTATCAAGCACTACTCTAAAATGAGTCTAGTTTCCTCATCATTCCTAAACCATCCCACATAGTTTCCAAGTTTGGTTCATGTTGTACCCCACAATTAGAAAGATATCCTCTTTTTTCCCCTCAAGAAATGCTGAAGTCTGGTACAGTAGAAAGAGCAGTACATTCAGAGAAGGGTGACCTGGATTTGAAACCTGTCTTTGCTGTTCAATCACTACCAGTGTAAATTTGGACAATTATGATAGTTGCTTAATCTGTATATCTTAGGAAAGAGGATCTCTAAAGTTACTTTCATCTTGAAATCTATCACCAAATGGATTCTTGTTTCAATTTATCTCTTCCATTCCAGATCTCTGATGGCACTATTCAGACATTTTAGTAAGTTGTGTGTATATATATAATATAAATATATATGTATATATCAGTCCAGTAAGTGACTTTCATTTCATTTCAATTAAGCTTAAAGAAAACCCCATTCAGTCCTATTCAAAGGGAATGAGTAGTCCACTCACCACTTACTAATAGCTAACATTTATTTAAAATTCTTAACATTTGCAAGTTACTTACCAAAGATTTTCTCATTTGACCTAAAGAAATGCCTTTCAAATAGTAGGCAACTCAGAAATATTTGCTAAATTAAATTTTTGAATGCTTGGTGAATGGAATGATCATATTTCAGTGTTTATTGTGGTTAATGGTATACATGTCACATTCTCTCAGCTTGACTAGAAGCCTCTTGTGGACAGCTTCTTATTCAATATGATCAAATCTTATTCATCTTTGTACCCTAAAATGTCCAGGACTCTTGCACATAGCAGATTCTCTTAAATATTTGTTTAATAAAATTGAATCATTGCTGTAGGCTACCCTGATAAATGCTATCAAACCTGTTGAAAGAGGGATATCCATTTTCTAGAAGTATCAATATCATGACAGACCACAAAGTCTCAGAGTTATTAAGGTGATCGATCTCTCTGATTATTTAGTTAAGCCGAGAATAAATACATCTCTGAGCAAGTATGCCTCTGTGCTATGAATGATAAGAATACCTCCAGGGATAAGGAGTTAAGTACCTCCCAATCCACTTTGGAACATCTCTAACTACGGAGCAAATGCTTTTCATTAGCTCCCAGTTTGGAATAGAGATGTTTTATCTTGAAATGATGAAAAAATGTCCATCATGCTTGTAGGAAAGCAATAAAATGGGACTTTTATTGGGCATGATTTATTCAATCTATTCAAACTACCAAAAATATTCATCCCAAATTAACTTATTTGTCCTCTTTTTTCCCTTCACCTTTCCCAACAGATATTTTTGTAGGCTGGCAAGCTGTTGAGCTTTTTGAACTCATAGAAAACGATGCCATGTTGATGCAACACCTCCCATAACACTATGCACAAGAAGGTATTTGACAACCATGATCAGATGATGATATATATGGACTCCAATTTCACCTGGAAGATCAGACCAAGGACAAAATTTCCTATTGAACTGGAGAAATTTATACAACACAAAGTCTTTCACTTATGAAGGAACCATGAAGGATGGGAAACTTCTTTTAAGGATCACAAAATGTTTGGTTAAATCACTGACTCATCCCCAGGAGAATAGCCCAAGAGTTTCATTTGTATTAGAAAGAGTTAGGAAAACTAGCTGATAAGAATAATTCTTTAACTGGTCCTGAGACTATAACCCATCATGCAGCTTTGCATTCCCATGAAGCTCTCATCTTTAAAAGGAATTTATCACATAGTCAGGTGGGATGTCTATATCAAAGGAATAGTATGAGAGAAATCACAGACTTGGGAATATAGAAGGATTAATAAAGAGGTTACAGAGAAAGTTTATCCAGATGAATTAGGAGAGGATAGAGGCAGATAGGCAGAGACTCAGGGGAAAGTAGAGGTTAGGTAATGCAGGAAATGTTCTTGTAATTTGAGGCTAGAATTTCATATTTGGAGGAGATTGGTGATGGGGAGTTGCCACTTAAAGACTTTAAGACAGTTGAGCTTTGCTGTTTGAGAAGTAAGAAGAGGAAATGTGCCATTTTAACCATCCCCATGAGGAATAAAGTCAGCGGAAAGGGGGCCCCGGAATGACCCTGAATTGGATTAATCCATTTGTTGGCATTAAAGAGATACCACTGAATTGGTGATGAGTAATGGTACCTGGTGACTAAATCTGCTTCATTCCCTCTATTGCCTGGGCAACATCTGGGTACAGTAAACCATGTTCCCCATCCTCAACATAGACACACTTTTCCAGCAGATATACTACAATTTTTAAAATAGTGAGAGAAAAATTAATTAACAACAGTCATTCAAGTTTCTCCAGTGCATTGTGGTTTTCAAAGTGATTCCTTCACAAAAATCTTTAAGAGCAGTCAGCATTCTCAGTCAGGTCCAACTCTTGCTTACTCTTCTCCATTGTCCTGTGTGTGATATTAATTTTCAGTTCTTCAGAGACTGTGATATCTCATATCTTGTTTCCATAGAGCAACACCGATAGGATGTCGCTATTAAATAGATGGGTCTTTGTTTCTAGGAGAAATTTGAGCTCATTATAGAAGATTTGCAGTTTCATAAAGAAATTTCTTTCTGTTCTGGGTGCAGCTTCTCCATTGATAGTTTCTAGCCCATATTTACACATTGAGCAATACCTCAAAAGAAATGTGAGATATGCAAATTTAGAGGCATTTCCACTCCAAAACATTTACATGGACTATGTATGCCTGACCTGTGGTAGAGCCTTCTGAGCTCCTTTTGGTCTGGTCAGCAAAAGTCAGACCTTGACCCCATATAGTGATGTCATTTTGGTCCTCCAAGCATGAAAGAACAACCATCCAATCAGCTATATATTGACAGAAGAACTCTATAGACTGTCCATTCAATTTCATGTCATAATCTGGGAAACTGACATTCTTCACTCACTTGGTCTTTCCTATGAGGTCAGTCAGGCCAGTCTTTTGAGGCTGGTAGTGCAGTTACTATTATCCATTTTTACAGATGAGGAAACTGAGGCTCAGACAGATTAAGTCATTTTCTCAGGACCACATAAGTAGTAGCTGTTAGATATACTAACAACCAGGAACAGGCTACAGAACCTTCTTGAGAAACACCAGTACACTCTCCAGAGAAGTGAATTTACTGTTTACCATCTACCTCCTCAGACAATTTGGCCTTCTTGTCAGGACTGCAAATATGGTGAAGGATGTGACATTTATCTTCAGATTTCCTTCCATTTATTTGGGTCACCCTTTTCTCTTGTCCTCTGACTGTCTTCCACAAGTATGCAGAGAGTCATGTCCCATGGCTCTCCAGCCGAGGCACCCTTTCAGCACTGTAGTCATTGTGGCATTCCCTCTACCTGTGCCTTTAATAAAACTACCCCATATTCTATTCCCTTTGGCCCCATTCACCTTATATCATAGTGAGTGGTAATGAGTGATTTAAACTAGTAAGTATCTACTAAAATGTCAACTATTTGGTGTGGCAACCTCCTTCCAGATAACAATATTTTAATTTAGTTTAAATAGGTATCGCCTTATGAAGCAGTGTGGTGCAAAGAATGCTATATTTAAAGTAAATGGACCTGATTTTTAATTTCATCTGTTCAAACTGGAAGAAGTAATTTCACTACCCTGGGCCTCAGTTTCTTGAAATGTAAAATGAATTAGATGATCTCTCAGGGAATTTTCAGCTCTATATCTTATAACCTCATGATTCCAAAGGGCCTTATGAAATGGTGCCAATGAAGGAACTCTTAAACACTAGGCAAAGATATTATTAAGCAGGGAGAATTATTGGCATTACTCAGATGATGCCACACATGGGAACCTAGCTAATTCAACTGTGCTAAGGTCAACCCTGCCTCTCAGCTTCTTCTGTGTCAGGGTCCTGTGACTGTTGGCTGACACAAGCATGCCCTGGAGATTAGGGAAGCACTCAGAAGGTGTCATTAAGGCCACAGCTGTCACTAACCTTGTGGTATAGTATCATCACTACTCAATCCTTTGGTTTTTTCTGTGCCAAAGACTTCAGGCAGCTGGTGTGGGATCCCTATTAGGAGGCCTCCAAGGGTCAATGATCAGAGGAATAATTAGTCCAGAGGGAAATTTTTCTCTGGACCTAATGTGCCTGCAGAGGCTCTTTTTATGTGATGGAACTATGCATTCTTAAACTCAACCTTGGTCTAACGTGAACCAGTTATAAGCTTCAGACATACTCTGACTCAGAAGTCACTAGTGGTCCTTCTTGGGGGACTGGAGTCAAAAAGTCCTGACTTTAAATACATTCCCACACACTGGCTGTGTGACCCTGGGGAAGTCACTTAAACTCTGCTTCAATTTCCCCAACTATAAAATGGGAATAATAAGCAATCATATTTACATTACAGGGTTGTTGTAAGAATCAATTGCAAAGTATACTTTGCAAAGTATACAAATGCAAATATTATAATTGCATAGTACCTGGTATGTAGAAAACACTATATAAATGTTAGCTATTACTTTTTTTTTAATCACTTTGCATAGTGTCTGGTAGATAAGACATTCCTTTCCCTTTCCCCATTTTACCTCCCTCCTATGAAGTTGTGAGCTCAAAACATTCATATGGTACAGGCAAATGCATGAGACCTTTTCCAGGGAAATACAAAGAAACCAAAAAGATAACTAGACTCCATGGTCTAACCTGGTGCCTATGAACTTGACTTTTAGACATACACACAGATATAAGTATATTTCAATACAATTACACTTTTTGTAATTGTATTTTATTTTTAAGCATTTAAAGATATTATTTTGAGAACGAGTCCACAGACTTCACTAGACCACCCAAGGGCTCCACAAAATAGCAAAGGCTAAAAACTGCTCCCCTGGAACCACAATGCTTTGCTTAGAAGAGATGTCAGTTTACTTCCCCAGTGTTCTCCCTTCTAATTGTACCAGAATGAAGTTAGTAACATCAACACCAAGACCTGGTCCTGTGTCTACTTGTAGAAGCTGCCAAAAGGCAGCCTTAGATTGAGAGGGAAGTTAACTTTCAATACTATTGATAGCATCTGCTACCTTCTTTCCCCTTCTGTTCAAGTGTCCTGTCTCTCTGAATGTAGTAGTATTGTAAGAGGTAATATGCAGGGGGCAGAGCCAAAATGGCAGAGTAGAAAGATGCACTGCTCTAGCTCTCCCACAATAGCCGATAAAAATACCTATAAAAAATAACCCTAAACAAATTCTAGGGCAGCAGAAGCCACAAAATGACAGCATGAAAGAGATTTCCAGTCCAAGACAGCCTGAAAGGTAGACAGGAATCACACTAGGCTCAGCATAGAGTGCAGTCCTCACAGCGCAGTCCAGCCTTGGCCATGAAGCACAAGCAGGCCTCAGGGGCAGAATCCCCAGCAGTAGCAGTAGCTGTGGTTCCCAGATTGCTCTACCCACAAATACCAAAGACAACTTCAAAGATCCTGGACAGAAAAGCTTGCAATATCTCCCAGACCAGAGTGTAGTCCAGGAGAGGAGTAAACTCCTCTCCCTTGATTGTGACACCTTGGAGGAACTGAGACTTTAAGGGTTCCCAGAGTATAGCCTCCTCTTGACAAAGGACTCAAAAGTCAAGTAACTGACTGGAAAAATGCCCAAAAAAGGAAAAAAAAATAAGACTACAGAAAGTCACTTTCTAGGAGAACAAGTATTTTCTTCCATCCTTTTGGATGAGAAAGAACAATGCTTACCATCAGAGGAAGACATAAAAGTCAAGGCTTCTGCATCCAAAACCTCCAAAATAAATATGCAATAGTCTCAGGCCATGGAAGAACTCAAAAAGGATTTTGAAAATCAAGTAAGAGAGGTGGAGGAAAAATTGGGAAAAGAAATGAGAGCAATGCAAGAAAATCATGAAAAGCGAGTCAACAGCTTACTTAAGGAGACCCCCCCCCCAAAAAATGCTGAAGAAGGTAACACCTTTAAAAATAAGCTAACTCAATTGGCAGCAAAGGTCCAAAGACACAATGAGGAGAAGAATGCTTTAAAAAGCAGAATTAGCGAAATGGAAAAGGAGGTTCAAAAGCTCACTGAAGAAAATAGTTCTTTAAAAATTAGAATGGAGCAGATGGAAGCTAAGGACTTTTTGAGAAACCAAGAAATTGCAAAATAAAACCAGAAAAATGAAAAATAAAAGACAATGTGAAATATCTCATTGGACAAACCACAGACCAGGAAAATAGATCCAAGAAAGGCAATTTAAAAATTTGGGGACTACCTGAAAGCCATGATCAAAAAAAGAGCTTAGACATCATCGTTCATGAAATTATCAAGGAAAACTGTCCTGATAGTCTAGAACTAGAGGGTAAAATAAATATTGAAAGAATCCACTAATCACCTCCTGAAACAGATCCAGAAAGAGAAACTCCTAAGAATATTATAGCCAAATTCCAGAGTTCCTAGGTCAAGGAGAAAATATTTCAAGTATCTAGAAAGAAACAATTTGAGTATTGTGGAAATACAATCAGTATAACATGCCAGCTTCTACATTAAGGGATCAAAGGGCTTGGAATATGATATTCCAGAAGTGAAAGGAACTAGGATTAAAACCAAGAATCACCTACCCAGCAAAACTGAGTGTAATACTTCAAGGGGAAAAAAATGGACATTCAATGAAATAGAAGACTTTCAAGAATTCTTGATGAAAAGATCAGAGCCGAATAGAAAATTTGACTTTCATACACAAGAATCAAGAGAAGCATGAAAAGGTAAACAGGAAAGAGAAATCATAAGGGACTTGCTAAAATTGAACTGTATACATTCTTACATGAAAAGATAATATTTGTAATTCTTGAAACTTTTCCAGTATTTGGGTAGTTGGAGGGATTTTACACACACACACACACACACACACACACACACACACACACACATACACTTATAGACAGAGAGAACAGGCTGAGTTGAATAAGAAGGGATAAGAGAGGAATATATTGGGAGGAGAAAGGAAGAAATAGAATGGGGCAAATTATCCTTTATAAAAGAGGCAAGAAAAAGCTTTTTCAATGGAGGGGAAAAGGGGTGAGGTGAGAGAGAAAAAGTGAAGCTTACTCTCATCATATTTGGCTTAATGAGGGAATAACACACATACTCAATTTGGTATAAAAATCTATCTTATGCTACAGGAAAGTAGGGGAGAAGGGGATAAGTGAGGTGGGGAGGGTGATGAAAAGGAGGGCAAATGGGAGGAGGGAGTAATTAGAAGTAAACACTTTTAGGGTGGGACAGGGTCAAAAGAAAAAATAGAATAAATGGGTGGCAAGACAGGATGGAGGGAAATATAGTTAGTCTTACACAATATGACTATTATGGAAGTCTTTTGCAAAACTACATATATAGCCTATATTGAATCACTTGCCTTCTCAGTGAGGATGGGTAGGGAGGGAGGAAGGGAGAGAAGTTGGAACTCAAAGTTTTAGGAACAAATGTTGAGAACTGTTTTTGCATGCAACTGGGAAATAAGAAATACAGTTAATGGGGTATAGAAATCCATCTTGCCCTACAAGAAAAAGCGAAGATGAGGGTAAAGGAAGGGAGGGGTGTGATAGCAGGGAGGGCATATTGGAGGAAGGGGTAATCAGAATGCACAGCATTTTGGGGTCGGAGAGGGGGATATGGGGAGGAAATATGGAACTCAAAATTTTGTGGAAATAAATGCTGAACACTAAATAAATATACATTAAAATAATATTAATAGAAATAATAATAAAAGAGGGTAAAATAACTTAGAGAAAGCAAAGTCAAAGTCAAATGAAAAGGCCATGTTGTATTTGCATGATGAGATTTTATATCTATCTCCCTCCATTAGTAGAAAGACAAATTCTAATTCTAGATATGCTTTCTCATGGGATAGAGGATGGAGGGGGAAAGAAAGTTTTATGTATGCCTTTGTATATGTAGGTTTCACCCCATATATCTAAACAGGAACAAAGCCAGAAGCTACGAAGAAACAAAAACATTTTAGGATTTGAGTTAGAGGGTAAGATGGAAAAGATCCAAGGAAGGAAGTGGTTCACACACTCTTCCTCCCTGAGCTATGACTCTATTAAGCACTTTAGCCTTTAAAAAAAAAGGAAAGGAATAAAAGGAAAGATGTTACCACAGTCCTAGTGTGAGATTACCTTCTGAATAAAGACCCAGTCTCTTTCTGCCACCTTCTTCCTCCACCCCCTGAAATACAAAAGTGTTGTTTGTTTCTGACTTTATCTAAACTGGAAATTTTAGGCAGTGCCTTTGACACAATGACTGATCCTGTGTTCTGCCTCAGCTGTTTTCTGATGCTTGTCTATTCACAAGGATGAAGTCACAGAGATTACAATCAAGGGAAAAATGATATTTTTATTCAGTAATTACTGTTCTTGGAAATAGGAGAACATAAAATGTGCAAGCTGGAAAAGACCCTGGATAAGATCTAGTCCTCACGCATACTCATACCACTACCACTCATTCTGAAAGAAACTCAGGCTTCCAGAAATTAAGGGCCTAGTCCAAGTTCATGAAGCTACTGAGCTGGTAACAGGTGTCTTTATCATATGTCCAGGGAACATCATAACTACATTTAATCTTGTTTTGCTTTCTTGAGAACTGTGATTTCAGAGATGTGGGCAAATGAGGAAAACTGCTCTCCATCAATGCAGATTGACAACTCATAACCTCAGAGAGTTGCTGCAAGGTCATATTTTTATACTTTTGAAAAAGAGACCTCCATTTGCCAAAAAAACAGAACTCCATTTATTCAAAGAGCTAATTTATTTTAAAACCCAAAGCCAAGATTGTATGCAAATTTTAATTCACAATAACCATGCAAATGCCAAGCACTGTTCAAACAGGCCAAAGATCTTATTACCAACACAAGACAGGAAAAGGCTATTACCCCAAACTTCAAATTAAAGGGGGAAATACTTCTGACCAAAATTATCCAATATCTATGTTGAAGGGCTTATTTTCTAACCATTAGTAGCTTCCTCATTGTTTTTTCAAGTGTTACCATCTTTATCTTAAATTTTATTTTCAATTTAAATTCTCATATTCACTAGAGGTGAGATATGTGATGAATCTTGTCTCAGGTTGCTTTCTCCTCTTTGCCCTTTGGATATAAGCAACAAAAGACACAGGAAATGACAAATAAAGATTTTTCAGAGCCTGCTAAATCATCATCTTCATAGCTGAACAGACCAAGCAACAAAAATAAAATAAAAACTCCTGGAGACATCAAGAAAACCTGTACACCTCCCAAATTATCTCTTCTTTCTTCTTAAGAATGGTTTGATGTTAGAAGTGACAAATGTCTGATAAGAGAATGCTTTCACTAGGGGGCATGTACCCTCAGTCTTTTGGTTCAGCTTGGTCCCAATCAGCAGAGCTAGGATCAATAGGTGAAAATGCAGAAAGGCAAGTTTAGGTTTTACGGAAGGAAAAAACAAAGCAATAAAAAAAGCAAAATTTAATTGCAAAGAGTTTTGCCCCAAAGTGGAATATACTATCTCAGGTCATAAGTGTTTTGTGGGCAAAGAACTGTTGTTGGTTTTCTTTGTATCCCTAGCATCCAGCAGAATGCTGGTATATAGAAGGTGCTTAATAAATTCTTGCTGACTTATTGATGAGTGGGCTCTCTCTTACCATGGAAGTTTTCGAGTCAATGCAGAAAATTACCTACCTTTCAGGTAGATAATTAGGGGAACTATTTTTCACTTATGGATTTGGATAAGATGATCAGAATCATCCATGAATTCCTCATTGAATTGGAAAGGTTGCCATGAGAAGGAAGGATTCAATTTGTTTTGCCTGTTATCAGAGAATGAATTTAGAAATGATGGTTAGAAGCCAGAGAAAGGTAGACCTGGGCCCACTGTAAAGGAAAACTTGCTCCCTGGGCTATCCTAAAGTGAGATGTGTTGTCTTGGGAGGTAGTGGATTTCCTCTCATTAAAATCTTCATGTAGAGAATGTATGACCACTTCTTATCAGAGTTATATAGGAGATTCAGCTATGAGTTGTCTTCCATGATCCCTGAGGTCTCTTCCAACTCTGATATTTTGTGATCCTATTGCTAAGAGAAGATTTTGTGAATATGTGATAAAGACTCGGTCATTACAAAACTCATTATAATAACAGAAAAAAAGCAACTATGTCTAATTCTCACATCCTAATCCTCAGGGAACACCATTGCAAGAAAGTCCCTTGCAATGTCAGTCAGTAAAAATCACAAAACTGGCAGCCATAAAATAGAATCAGAACCTTACATAGGAAGACAAGTTTGTGATGCCTGGAAAATAATTAGCCATTGAAATTTATATGCCCAAATTTGCATTAGCCATTCCCATTCATATTTTTATGAGAGATGACAGATCACCTTGCCTCCCCCAGTCATCACATGGGGTTAAATGAAATACAATTATATAATAATAATAATATTTAACATTTATGTAGCGCTCTGAGATTTGCATTTTATAAACACATCTTCTTTGATCCTCTCGGCAAGCCTGGGAGACAGGAACTGCAATTATCTTCATTTTTACAGGTGGGGAAACTGAAGTTGACAAAGGTTAAGTAATTTTCTGGGGATCAGATAGCTAATAAGTACGTAAGGTTGATTCAGGTCCAGTGGTCTATGCACTGTGCCAGGGTCGATATTTCAAGCACAAAATCTCACTGGGATGTTTAGAATACCTTCTATTTTATTAAATATACAAATGACAACTTGAGAAGCAGAAATTTTCTGACCTTCCATTCATTGATTCATTCATTTACACAAAAGAGTTATTAAACATTTACCATGTAGACAATGCCTTTCTAAAAACTGCAATAATGATAGCTAATATTTCTGTGGTGTTTACTATGTGCCAGGCACTTTGCTAAACACTTTACATATATTATCTCATTTGATTCTTACATAGGTTCTGTTATCATCCCGATCTTAGATATGAGGAAACTGAGGCAAGCAGTAGTTAAGTGACTTGCCAAGGACCACATAGCTAGTAAGTATCTGAAGCAGTATTTGAACTTAGGTCTTTCTGATTCAAGGACTGGCATATTATCCGTTGTGCCATCTACTTTGATACAAAGATAAATGAGAGGTAATCAGAGAAGGCTTTATAGAGGTGATGGCATTTTTCATCAGTCAGTTGTCAAATACATATTTATTAGGTACCCACTATATGCCAGACACTGTGCTAAGCACTGAGGAAACAAAAGGAGACAAAAGACAGTCCCTTGTCCTCAAGGAGCTTATAGTCTAATGGATGAGACAGAAAATAAGTGCTAACCCTGGAATTCAAATACCACTCCAGACACTGACTAGCTGTGGACCCTACCCAAGTCATTTAACCTCTGTTTGACTCAGTTTCCTCAACCCTGACCTGACAAGATGGTTGTAGGGATCAAATGAAATAATATTTGTAAAAGCATTTAGCACACAGTTTCTGGCAAAAAGTAGATGCTACATAAATCCTTATTCCCTTCCCTCCTCACCATATTCCTTCCCCTTCTATGCACAAGAAAAAATAATTAAGAATTAAGAAAGCAAAGGACTAGATTTAAGAGGAACTGCAAAAAGCTTCTTGTCAAAGACAGGATTTTGGTTGGCATTTAAGAAAACAGGGAAACCAGGAGGTGACGATCCCAGCCCATGAGAGACAATCAGAGAAAATTGTCCAGAGCCCAGAGGGTCAATGTCATGGCATGATGGGTTTGTGGTAGGGAATAAGGTATGAGAAGACTAGAATTGTAGGATGGGGATAGGTTACAAAGGGCTTTAAGTGCCAAACAAGGGATTTTGTATTTTATCCATATGCGTTCAGAAGCCACTCGAGTTTATTCAGTTTGGGGAAGGGTTGTATATGACATGATTAGACCTGCACTTTAGGAAAGTCACTTTGGTGGCTAAATGGAAAACGGATTGGAGTGGGAAGAGACTTGAGGAAGGCAATTGTCATAATCCAGGTGTGAAGTGATGGTGGCCTGCACCAGAGTAGCAGCTGGATCAGATGATAGAGATATATTTGAGAGATGTTGCAAAGGTGAAATCAAAAGGCCTTGGCAACAGATTAGATCTATGGAGGTAGAGATAGTGAAGAGTTGAGGATGACTCCTAGGTTGCCAATCTGGGGGTCAATCTATCAACTGGGAGAATGGTGTTGTCCTCTAAAGCAAAAAGGAAGATAGGAGATGGGGAGCATTTAGGAGGAAAGATAATGAGTTTGGTTTGGGGCATGTTGAGTTTAAGCTATCTACTGACCATATAGTTTGAGATGTCTGAAAGGCACTTTCAAATGAGAGACTGGAGATCAGCAGAGAGATTAGGGCAGCACATGTAGATTTGAGAACCTTCAGTAAAGATTTTTAATCTACAATAATTATACCCATGGGCACTGATGAGGCTACCAAAGAAGAAGGCCTAGGACAGAACCTTGAAGGACCTAGGGTTAAAAGACATGATCTGGATGAGGATCTGCCATAAAGATTAAGCAAGATTAATCAGTCACGGGAGTGGGAGAGTAGTCTAGCCAAAAGTATGGAAGTGGGAAAGCCTAGGGCCAGTTTGGCAAATAATAGTTGTTCCAATTTAGCTGGATCTTAGTAGTGGGAGATAAGCATAAATTGGAACCAGGGAGTGAAAAGACAGAGTTACTTCATACAGCTTATATATTTTAGGTGCTTAAGAAATGTCTGCTGAATTTAAATGAAGTACCTTGAATGAAGTTTGGCAAATCACTTAATTTCTGTGGATCTGCCTCAGTTTCCTCATCTATAAAATGAGAAAGTTGGACTAGATGGCCCCTGGGGTCCTTCCTAGCTTCTAGTTCTAAGATATTTTCATACATGTTGGGAGAAGGAATCTTTATTGCAAGCAATTTAGTTGAAAAATTTTTGAGATCAAAAAGTTTTGATTTGGGGAAGATTATGTCATTCTTAAGGTCCTAGTATGACAGATCACTTGGGAAGACCCAGTTTATCATGAAGCTCCATACAGCAGACTATAGGAGGAGATTAAGGCCTATAGATAGTTGGTATCAGAGAAACTCAACAACAAATAAATGTGTCTGCAAAAGAAACTAAAACTCAGAGACAAGGCTCAAGTCCTAGGTGGAGGAAACAGGACTGAGAGTAAGGCACAATGGGGAGAAGAATAAGAGAGATTACAGATTTAAAAAATTTACAAAGTAAGAGGAGGATATTAAAAACCAATGATCATAGAGTTTGGAGAAATCAGTCATAAAAGCCAAGGTAAGAGTAGGTCCATCAGTAAATAAACAGCTTTACTTAAAGTACTTATTATGCATCATGCATTGTGTTAAGGACCAGGAAGGACCTGCAAAGAAAGGTGAAAGACAGTCAGTCCCAGCTGTCAAGCCTAACAGAGGAGACAATATACAATTTTACACAAATCAAAGATACGTAATACAAAGAGGAAATAATCAATAGAGGGGAATATTAAGAAATAACTGGAATGAAGAGAAATTGGAAAAGTTTCCTGCAGAAAGTAGGATTTTAAAAAGAAGTCAGAGAATCTAAGAGATGAGGATGAAGAGAGAGAGAGAGAGAGAGAGAGAGAGAGAGAGAGAGAGAGAGAGAGAGAGAGAAAGAGAGAACATTCCATTCATGTTGGACAACCAGTGAAAATACCCAGTGTGAGCTGGGGAAAAAATATCTTGAAAGGGGTGGGTTTTCAGTATCATCAAGTGCCAGAGAAGTCAGAGGATTAAGATTTTGAAAAGGTAATCACTGTATTTGCCAGTCAGTCAATCCGTCGATCAATAAGCATTTCGTAAATGATAATGATGCTCCAGGTACTGGGACAGTTGTTGAGTATAGGGACAAAAATGAAATAGTCCCTGCCCACAAGGCTCTTACAAGGGGCAATTAGGAGATCATGAAGACTTTCCATCAAAGTAGTTTTATTAGAGTAGTGGCAACAGCAGTTGTATCATGAAGAGTTAAAATCTGACTAGTGAGAGAAATATTGGAAGCAGTCCTTTTGGGGGGATTAGTAGTGAAAGAAAAGGGAAAAAAAAAGTACAGTAGCTTACATAGGATGCAGGATCCAGAAAGGTCTATTTTTATATAGAGGGAGATCTTATAAAAGAATGGTGTATAGAGTCCCAAACCTGGGTTCAAACTTGGATGCTTATTCTCTGGGCCATCAGTCAGTACTCAAAGGTTTCCACTTATATTTTTCTCAAATCTTGTAAATGACTTTTGGAATATATAAACTGCCTATCTTATTAAAGTGGTTTTAAAAATAATCTCTTCCTAACCTTATGACACTTGGGGTTCCAGATATTCAATGACACCCTACTTGACCCCACACATAATAATACATTCCCTGAAAATCTTGGCAAATTGTTGGTTTGAGTGAAGCCCAAGGAAATCCTATAAATAGGATTTGCTATAAAACAATGACAGCTCTCAAAATGACTCTTTCAGCCCAAGGGGCCAAAGTGCTAAAAATTAGCATATCTCAACCGAAAGAAATTGACTCCAGCAGCTATTTATGAGTCAGCACAAGCCTTAGGGGTCAGTAAGCCTTTACATAAGAAATCTCCTTAGGAATTTAGAAGGGATAGATTCTAATTTCTCTCTTCCTCTGGTCAAGAATCAACATCTGTTTTGATGGAGAGTAAACAGAGGAAGAAGAGATTATTTCCTCGCCCCCCTCCCCAATAAGTGTTCATTTTTTCCCCCAAAATTGAGACTCCTATCTAGAGCAAAGCCTCTTCTAGAGGAATTCAAATGAGTCTTTACTTGGATCCCAGACTAAGATCAGACAGAGCGTGATCCACCCAGATTAGGTGTCAAACCTCTGTTTAACCTTCTCTGACTCCTTAAGGTTATCTACCCCATCACCCCAGCCAGAAGAGATCTTTTCTGATACCTTTTTGCATAACTCTCCTACCCACTTGTAAAGTTTTGGGATTAGATGGTTCTCAGGGAACTCGTTTAATTTGATGGGTTTCCAGTTCAACCTAATGAGATGACAAGGCCTGAGAATACTTTGCTAAGGGGTACTGCCATTTAGAAACAGGCACAAAGAATTCTCAATGGTCAGCGAAAAAATTAGGGCTGTGGTCTCTTGTTAGGAATCTATGCCTTTCCTCTCTTTGCTCTAGGAAAAAAAAAAGTTCTGAGACCAACTTGAGCTCTCTATATGGCCTCCACTTGGAGACTTTCATTCCCTATCCCCAATTAACTTCTTTTAAAAAAAAATCATTAATTGTGTATGCCATCTCTTCTTAGTAGAATGTATGAACCTTGAGGACAAGAATAGTATCATTTTTATATTTATATCCCCAGCATCTAGAACAGAGAAAGTGCTTGACAATTGTTTGGTAATTTATTACTTTTTAAACATCATTATTCTAGTTTTCTTAACCTGGGGTCTATGGATAATTTACAAGGAGTCCTTGTACTTGGATTGGGGAAAAAAATGAAACTTTATTTTCATTAATTTCTAACCTTCCCTTATGAGTAAAGAGAGCTCACATCATTCCGAGAATGGGTTCCTTAGGTTTTCCAAGACCACCAAAGATTCCTATCACACACACACACACACACACACACACACACACACACACACACATGCACGCACACACATACACACACATGCATGCACAACCCTTGCTCTAAAGGAGACATGATGTCTTTCATGTGGAATTCCCTCCAAAGATGAAAATCTGAACCCATCAAGGCTTAACTATCCTTGTCCATGTTTTCTTTGACATCTACCACAGGGGGCTCCGTCCACTGCTATGTTCTAGCACATGTTATTGTCATCGTTAGCAGCATGACATGTTAGTGTTATGAACAGCCCCCAGCACTCTGACTTGCTTAAACCATAGCATGATCGATACTAATGCCAGAAGTTTCCAACCAATCCAGTGAACGCACAAGTCATTTATGCGATTCATTTTTATATTCTTTCCACATAAGTTGCTAAAACTGCTGACTTTACTGCGACGGAGTTGATCATGTCCATTATGATGACAATGTTAAAGGGAACAAATCAGCTAACAGTGGAACAACTCCAATGAATTATACAATAATCATGAAGGTGAACAGTATTCTTGTATCATTTTAAAGTCTGCAAAAGGTTTTACATGTGTGATTTCTATTTAGTTTCATAGCAACCCCCAGAGGCTGGTACGACAGGTATTGTTACCCACATTTACAGTTAAGGAAACTGAGGTTTAGAGAGAAGTTAAGTGATTTGGCTATGGTTACATAGCAAGCAAATGCCAGAATTGGTATTTGATGTAATTCAACAAACAGCATTGTGCATTTGTTATATGAGAGATACTTGGTACTGGGTACAAACACAAAACCAAAATAGTCTCTTTTCTCATAACTTTCACCTGCTGAGTGATCTGCATGCTGTCGCTTCCATTAGGATGTAAGCTCCTTGAGGACAGAGATTATTTATGCCTTTCTTTGTATCCACAGTACTTAAAATGGTGCTTGGCATGTGATAATTGCCTAATAAATAATTATTGACAGACTCACTGACTGTAAGTTTTTATTGTGCATTAAAGTTTCCAAAGACATGAAATCACAGAACCTCAGAGTTGAAAGTCAGTCCATCAGCTAGTATTTATTAAGCACCTATTATGTGCCAGGAACTGGGCTAGGTGCTGGTACACTCTGTGTAAAACCAATGTGGCAAATTGTTGTCCTGTCCTTCCATGAATAATGGTATAAAAAGAAAAAAGAGTGAGGAGAAAGGACAGTTATGCCCTCCAAGGTGATTTTTCTCATTTTCAGCATTTCTAGCATCAGAGTATAGGATCATGAAATCTTATGAGTAGCCTGGACTTCACTTCTCTTGCAGTAGAAAATGTACTGATGCTAGTTCCCCTAGTCTTAGGAGTCTATAAAGAGTCATTTGGGCTTCTTTTCAAAGAAAATAAGGAAAATATCTGCATTCATAGCAAGCAAGAGCCCTGATTTTCAAAAAAACAAAAAAACAAAAACCAAAAAAACAAAGCATATCCTCTATGTTAATAAGTTAAATAAATACCTCCATAAGTTATTCTTTATTTACCCCCTGGGTAATAGGGTTGAGGCTGTGTGTGAAGAAGGCTATTTGTTTAAATTTGCATGCAATTTCCATACTTTCAACCTTTATCAATTGCTGATCTTAATTCTTTTGTGACTTTGTTCCTCAATCATTCAAGCAGAATTCTAGGTGATTTGCATCCTGTCATCTAAAGCAGTGATATCCAGTGAAAGGAATTTCCTTTAAAACAATTTAATCGTTCTCCCACCCCCCCCCCCCCAAGGACTCACTGGTAATTCTGACTCACTTTCATAGCAACTAATTTTAGCTTTAAATCTTAGCCAGAGACCATTGTGTGCTACAATCAGTCTTCCTCTTCAGCCTGCCAAGCTACAGAAACACGACTTAGCCCATAGGTCGGCATCCATACTGGTAAGGATTTAGAAAGAAGGGAGGACAGTGTTATGATTTAAGCTGATGTTCGTGTTTGAAGATGTCATGTCTGCCACTTGAGTTCAGGATTTCAAGGAACAGAGAACCAACTATACTGCTGGTATAGGAGTCATAGGTAGAACAAGGACTTACTCAGAAAAGGATGAACAGATGCACATGCTTCTGCCTCACTGACATCTTTAGTTCCCAATCTTGGTCTGGCTCTGGAAAATAAAACTACTTACATTATTACTACTTCCAAAAAATGAACTCTACCCATAAAATAGGCCAATTCTTAATGGCTCATGGCTTTGGAACTTATAGGTAGCTTTATACTGAGATAAGCATAGAAAAGAGACTTTTGCAGATAAGATCTAAGATAACCAGACCCCTGATAGTTTTGAAACCCCTAATTAGGGGTAAGCGAAACAATAAGTACTTATATAGCATGTATTTGTGCCAGGCACTGTGCTGACTGCTTTTTAAAAATATTCTCTCATTTGAACTTCTCAACAACCCTGAGAGGTAAGTGCTTTCTCCATGAAACTGAAACAGAGTATAAGTGATTTACCCAAGGTCAAATAGTGTCCAAGGTCACATTGGAACTCAAGTCTTGACCAAGGTCAAAAAGTCTCCGAGGTCACATTTGAATTTAAGTCTTCCTGATTCCAGGCCCACTGCTCCACATACTTTACCATCAGCAGCCCTGACAAGATGAGTTTTAAAATATGTTGGAGGTTTTCTTGTAGAATTCCTTTAGCATTGGTGTCGGTACCCATAAATTCATTAGTCATATCCACTCTACTTTTGCTGGACAGAGTCCTACACTGCATCATTGTTGATAGAGTGTTACCATAAAGTAGCTTTTCACCTGTAGTTTTAATTCAGGATAGAATCTGGGATAGATACAGGGAGGTACATAGATAACGAATGAAAAATACAGACAAAAAGAACTGTATTCCAGGAGAGACTGTGATAGATGCAAGGGAATGGTACAGGCAAAATATTATGAAGAGTTTGAGAAGGGGGGTCAGGGAGGGTTTCATAGTGGAGGTGGCAACTGAGTGGTATGTAGAAGAAAAGGAGGAATTTCAAGAAATGTAGAAGATGTGTATTCAGGGGGGAGAGAACAATGTCTTTTCTATTTTATCATTTCCATAATGAAATAAGATGATAGAATGAGTCAGTATTTGTAAAGTACTTGACATAGCGCCTAGCACATAGTAGGTCCTCAGTAAATGCTTGATCCCTTACTTTCCTTTTTGCATGGAGGTATAGTGAAAAGAAATCTCTGGAGATGGAAGAATTATCTCACTTTAGTTAGAACACAAAGCATGTGAAAGGATTGGCATGGAAAAGCTGGAAAGTTAAGTTGGAGACAGATGGGAGAAGGGCTTGAATGTTTGGGTATTACATTTACACTTTAGTGAAATGTTGCTGAAGGTTTCTGAGTAGGCATAATTGGAGCAGGATATCTGGAAGACAACTCAGGCAGCGATGTGGAACAGTGGATGGAAGAGAGGATGTAGTGAAGAAAGGAAGGCATAACAGTCTAGGGAAGAAGAGATAAAGCTTGAAGAATTAATCAGGAAGGAGGAGAATTAAGGAACAGAAGAGAGGTGGCACTATGAACATTTTGCATTAAAAAAAGTTATTCAAAGCTAATGGGAGGGTGAAGTTTCACACTCTAACTGGCGATATGGGTCCTCCCAAAATGAATATGAGGAAAGAAAATAGAGTGGTCCTGTAACTGAGAAATCTCCAAAGAGCTTTGGAAGTAGTTGGAAAAGATAGTAGTTAAGGAGATATATTTAGCTTTTGGGGTTAAATATGAACTTCTCAGTCTAAGATTAAAACCCTGTACAATATCACTCCTTTCTACCCTTACAAGGCTTCTTTCAGATTTCTCCCTTTCATTTATTCTCATCTCCAGTCAAATTGGTTTGTTAGTTGTTCCCAGTATACTATATTCCATCTTTCATTTCCATGCCATTATATAAGTAGACCCTTGTGTTGAAAATGTGATGTCTCTTTCCCTTGGCCTTGTAAAATCATACAAAATACAGCTGAGGGGCTATGGACACAAAGCTTTTTCTCATCTCATCAGTAATTAGCACTCCTTTCTTTCTTTAAATTACTTTGATTACTTTTACAGACTTCTGTATTTACTTACTAGTGTAAAGCTTGTATCTCTGATAGAATAGAAGTTCCTTGAGGGCAGGGATTATTTCAGTTTTGTCTTTGTATCCCTAGTATCTACCACACATTTTTTACATGTAAAAAACCATTTCTTGAATGTTTATTGGACTGAATCATATTTAAATGAATAACTTTATTGGTGTTCAGGCTTCTGCTAGATCGCCACTTCACAGACATATTATTGAAAAGATTTCTATATCTAGTAGGGCATTGGACATACATCAAGTAACTAACCTCTTAGGGATCTTCAAATATTAGGAGTCTGCAAATCAGTCAGTCAACAAGTATTTGCTAAGCTCTGATGGAATGTCAGGCACTATTCTTTGAGCTGGGGTTACAAGTATGAAACAGTCTCTACTTGCAAGAAACCTATATTCTAAGTATTCTACAAGTCCACTTGATATGTGCAACAGAACTAATAATGGTTGCATACCTAATGTTAGCACTGAGCAGATTCTGGGATCTCTCTCTTTCTGTGTGTGAGTATGTATGTGTATACACACGTATATAGATATAGATATAGATATATATATATATATATATACACACACACACACGTGTGTGTGTGTATGTATGGGTATTTGTGTTTATATATACATACATATATACATACTAAGGAATTTGTGTTTATATATGCATACATATATACATACTAAGGAATTTGAGCTTCCATAAGAAAGAATTTTGGAGAGGGTTTTAAGCAAGAACAGACTAAAAATTTGGACACCTCAAGACTGAAAAGACATATGAGTGAAAACTATCTTATTGCAAAAGAACATAGAACAAACAGTTTACCAAATAAATGTGAGGATACTAGAACTGAGGTTTTCACTTTGAAACTTTGAAAGTCATTTGAGAAATAATAACTTTGTTCAGTTGTAAACTTGAGGAAGACATTGCACAGAGAGGTGGTACGGGATGGAAGTATAAACAAGGTCAAGAAAAGTGAAGATATATGAATAGATCATGAGATCCACACTGCATTAATAGGGGGTTCCAGAAATATCTAAGAATTTGACAATCTTTTGAGCTCATGTAATATGTGGCAACACTGTGCCACTATTCTCTCCTTCACATGTCACAACACCATAGCATATATTTCATATAGCAGTATGTTTCTCATAGTCTTATAGTCATAGCTGTGTATATATATATGTATATATACACATATACATGTACATGCTACACACATATACATACATATATGTATTTACATATACACTCATATATGTATGTAACAGAGGCAGGTTTGATGTAACAGGAATAATCCTGGATTTAGAAGCAAAAGACCTATAATGGAGTCCTGGACCTGTAGGCAATTTCCTAGCTGTAGCCTTGATGAAATCACTCAACCTTCTGGGTATCAGGATTCTCATCCACAAACTTTCTTCATTGGTTAGTTTAGTATATAGATAGTACACATAAAATACTTCAAAGAACATGAACTTCTATGTTAATGTTAACTTATTGCCCTTGAAAATAAATAATTGTTATTTAGGTTTTACTGAATTATGCTTTTTTTCCCAAAATTGAAACCCTCTGTATGATGATCCACTATATGTTTGTGGGGCAGTTGGGAAGAATAGGGATACAAACCCTGAGCTTTGAGTCAGAAGCCCTAGTTTTCAAACTTAAAAGCCTGATGGATATGAACATCTGATTTTTTCATAGTTTCTGAGTGATTTTAAGGAAAGAGTAATCTTTGAAGAGTTCTCAGTGACTGGGCCAGGAAATACTAGAAGTCACCAACAACTAGTCAACCAAAAACTATTAAGCATTTTCCATGTGCAAAGCACCGTAAGAGAAGCAAGGATAAAAGGTCTCTGCCCTCTGTAAACTTACAGTGTAGGAGACACAATACACATACACGCAAACACACACACACACGCACATGCACACAGACAGAGTGACTATTAAAGTCAGTAAATGATAAATCCCAAATTCATGGAGACACTCATTTTGTGGGAATTCATAGGAAGGTTCATATCTGTTTTTAGACAAGAAGCTCTTCTCAGGGGGGGACAAGTGGTTGCTGTGGAGAACAAGTTGCAACTCATCTACTTGTCCATCAAGAAATGATAATGAAGGTGTACAGGTGCTGTCAGGTGGGAGAATTTCCACTAAGCAGCAAAAGAGATGAGTAGCAATGCTTTGTGCATCCATGCTAAGGCCTACCAAGGAAGCTATTTATCAGTCTGATAACAGCAATCAAAGGAGATGCTGTTTTCCCAGGTAAGCATCCAAAATGTGGCATGTGGCACAGAATCTCCTAAGACTTGCCAAGCAGGATGCCTGGTACTCAGTCCCAGTGATTCATGAAGGTGTTGTGAACCTTCTCAGAAGGAGCAGAGAAAGTTTCATTAAATATTATGAAGTCTTACACAAATCAGTCAACAAACATTTATTAAGCACCTGCTATATGCCAGGCACTAAGCTAAACACTAGGAAATACAAAGACAAAAGGAGAACAGCCCTTCCCCTGAAGGAGTTTACATTTTATTGAGCACAGATGAGATTTCCGTGCTGGCCATCTGAAGCAAAAGCTTTTGAAAGAAAAGGCAAATGTAGAAAGTGACCCACAGTTTAGGGTTGTTGGAGAAAAGAACAAGCTCATAAAATCATAAGTCTAGAGCTGGAAGAGACCTATGGATCATAAAACTCAGATATAGAGAGGAGAAATGACTTGTCCAAGGTAACATATGTATTAAGTGGCAAATATAAATTCAAATCCAAATCTTCTGGTTTTCAAGTCAGCAATCTTTCCATGCAACACTTTCAGCAAATTAACTATCTATATATCTTCTAACTATAATATATGTACATATTATGTATAGATAGATAGAGAAAAAGGTAGACAGATAGATAGACCTGGAATTGGAGCTAAAGATATGTAGGTTTTGGAAGCATCTACATAGAGAGGTACACAAAGATAACAATGCTAATTTGAGGAAAAAATATGGAGGGAAAGGGGTTAGATAGTATTGCAATTAGGTCCATTGAAAGTTAATCAAATGGCCTAAAAGATGCCAGTAATAAACTTAGTATAATGTCAAATTGGTAGGAAGGCTCTAGTGGAATGAATCAGAGGTCTATGTTTAGTTTTGTGGTTTTGACATATTTTATGAATGTCATGGTATAATGTTGCTGGAATGCTTACCAAATTTTCAAATGACATAAATGTATCAGCAATTACTAACACTGGTGGATAGAGTGAAAATTCAAGATATCTTTTGATAGCTGAATTAAATAAGACAAAATTTACTAGAGATAAATATAAAGTCTTAAGAATGGGCTTAAAAACAGCTTTTACAAGTATAAGATCTGGTTTATAGCAACTAATATAAAAAAAATTGGTGACTTTAGAAAACTGCAAAATAAAGATGAGTTCACAGTGATGTCATTGATATGTCATTGACATATCACCTGATATAGCATACAGGAATAAGAAGGAGGTAGTACTGTATTCTGTACTGTACTCTGTCCTAGTAGAACCACAAGTACCATATTATGTCATTAATAATAACATTGATAAGCAGGAGAATATCAGAGGAGGGTGATAAGGAAGATGACATGCTCACGTTATATGAGGTCTATTTGAAGGAATTGGGGGTCTTTAGCCTGAAGATGAGAACACAAGAAGTTGGGGAGAGGAGAACATGGTAGCAGCTATCTTCAAGTACTTGGAGAGCTATCAGGCAATAGAGAGATTAGGCTGATTTTAAGGGTGTTGAAGATGATATTGATGATGATGATGATGATGATGTTTTTCCTACTTGGTTCCAACTGACAAAATGAGGCACAATTAATGGAAGTCAAAAAGAGACAATGTCGGAATAAACCTTCTAACAATTAAATCCACCCAAGAATAGAATAGGATTTCTTGAGAAATCTTCAAACAAAACCTGGGTGACTTCCTGTTAGGAACTTCTGCAGGTACAGGTTGAATGAGTTGAATTCTAAGGTTTCATCCAAGTCTGAGACTCTATATGACTCAGAAAGAAGAGGTTCCAGGTTGGAGTATTACATCAGAGATTTGGATTTCTTAACCATAGATGAAATTATAGTTTATTGGGCTTCTAGATAGGGACTGAGTCTGCAATGGACTATTAAGAAAATATTTACCTGGATTCTTGTAAATCTAATCAAAGAGACTTTAAAGTGGGAAGGAAAAAATTGCCTACTTAGATCTACAAATCTGTAACATCGCAACATCTATCTGAAGTATAATAAGAAAAATGGCATGAGACAACAGAAGTTCAGAGGATACAATATCCAAGAAAGGATTGAGTAATACCCATAAAACTCTTACAAGAACCAGTGATCCCAACTCAAAAAAGTGCATTTGGCCTCAGAGGTATGACTGAGTTTAGATGTGATGAGATCTCTGAATGGACTATATCTTTGAAAGGGCACACTTTATTCAAAAGAAAGAAAATAAATTGATGGAGAGTGAGGGAGAGTATATGTTAAGAAATACATGCAGGAGGAAAATCTAGATCAAGAGGAAGAAAGCATGGTACAAAAGACATGGTTTGAGATCAGTGGAATTATGTGGGGGGGGGGGTCATAGAAGGACAACAGAGCACCTATGGGGAAAAAGGAAATAGACTAGGAGTTCAGACAATATACCAAAAACTTGGCATAAGCTCTTTTTTGTGATGGTAAAGAATTGTAAATTGAGGGGTGCCCATCAATTGGGGAATGACTGGTTGAACAAGTTGTGGTATATAAATGTAATAGAATACTATTGTGCTGTAAGAAATGATGAGCATGTGAATTTCAGAAAAACCTGGAAAGACTTACCTGAATTGATGCTGAGTGAAGTAAGCAGAACATTGTACCCAGTAACAGCAACATTGTGTGATGATCAGCTATGATTGATTTAGCTCTTAGCAATACAACAATCCAAGACAATTCCAAAAGAGTCATGATGGAAAATGCTATTCACATCCTGGGAAAGAACTATGGAGTCTGAATACAGATCAAAGTATATAATTTTCACTTTTTCTGTGTCTTTTCCCTTTTGTTCTGTTTGTTCTTTTACAACGTAAGTAATATGGAAATATGTTTTTATGATTGCACATGTATAACCTATATCAGATTGATTTCCATCTTGGAGGGGAGGGAAGAAGGGGAAAATTTTGAAACTAAAGATCTTATAAAAATGAATGTTGAAAACTATCTTTATATGTAATTGAAAAAAAAATACTATTAAAAAACAAAAAATCTTGACACATAGGTACAATCTAGTAATGATACATAACTATCCATACAACTGCTAGAGTTCTCTCTCTCTCAAAAGCCCAGTGGCTAATACTCTTGATACACTTTAACCATAATTTGATCCTTCAAAATGGGGCAGAATCAACAAGGGAACACTCTACCCAGAATCTGACTATCTGATTATGTGCATATATGTATGTCCATATGAATATGTTGTTCAGTCATTTCAATCATGTCTAACTCTTCATGATTCCATTTGGGGTTTTCTCGACAAAGATATTAGATTGGTTTGCTATTTCCTTCTACAATATATGTATGCATACATACACATTTGCATACAGGCATATACATAGTCACACAAATATTTATTATTTGTATACGAAAAAGAAAGAGAGAGAGAGGTGTAACTATCACAAAAACACAGGGCTGTGTAGTAGAAAAAAAAGCACTGGATTTAGAATCTAAAGACTTGAATTTAAATCCCATTTCTAACATTCATTAGCTCTATGAGCACAAGTTGATCACAGAGTTGCTGTGAGGCAAGCATTTTGTAAACTTTTATAAAAATATAAGTTGCAATTATAATATGAAGTCTAGTAAAATAAGCAAGATGATGACATAGTCTTGAATTTCTCCTTTCTCTCTCATCCGTTGTATCCTTCCTCAGTCATTTCCTAAGATTCAAATGTGGAGGGGACCTAAGACATCAACTGGTTCAACACCAATCATTTTATAGACAACGATCATAGTTACTGAAATTTGCAAAATACTTTATACGTATGTATCTCATTCTGTCTTTACAGTCCTGTGAAGCTGTTACTAATGTCCTCAATGCACAAATAAGTAAACAGGTCTGGAAAGGTTGAATGACCTGTCAATTGTCTAAAAGTTATTTGGTGTAGGAGACAAAATTCAAACCCAGGAATCTCCTGGCTCTGTATCTAACACTTGTTCTGATAAACTATGCTCAGGAAACTGAAGCCCTAAGAAATGAAGTGACTTGTCTATATTCCAGAGTTAGTAAATAGAGTATCTAGGAATTGAACCTAAGACCTTGGTCTCCAAATCCAGTGTTCTTTCCACTGCATCACAGTGAACCAGTCAAGTCCATTCCAGATAGGAAGACAGTCTTATCTAAGTCAATGACCTATTGGCTGAATACCATTTCAGTTTTTAAAGAGTGCCAGGAGCCTGGCCCAGTCTGCCTTACACACAGTAGACACTTAATATGTGTTGAGTTGAATTTAAAGTATTCTAAGGTATATTGGTAAAATTTTAGATATGGTGGTATCTGAATGGGAGATATATTTTTGGGTAAAGGACCTTCCTAAATCCCTCCAGTCACACAAGAGAATCATGCCTATTCCTCCCAAGAGCAAAGTTTGCCCCATGGAAAGGACGACTCTCACTTACCTTGGATCCCACCGCAACTATGTCGTAATCCACAATAACCAACAGAAGCCATGCTTTGGACCAAACATAGGATTAGATACAGTGATTTCCTGAGAATATAAAATTTAACTGTGATTCATATGCTGGTGCTATCTTAAACTTGATAGAAGCAAATTTTTCTTTAATAACCGTATATAAGAACCACTCACATGTAACGACTTAGGCTCAAAATGACAAATGACTCATCCCTTTCTAGAAAATCTGACCTTGTCACCTCAGAGACAGTTCATTCTGGCTTCAGCTAAAGGATTCTTATCCTTGATCTCTGGAGGTACATCCTGAGCTAGCTATTGGAGGAAAAAGTATCTGATTAGATAGAAAAAAAATTGAACTTGTGATTTTTGTTGTAGCGGAGTCAGTTAAATTGTATGACCTCTGAGTTTCCTTTCAATGATGAAATTTTACAACTTCTAGTACACTGGAATTTAGTAAACTATCCCATATTTATATCATTGGTGCCTTTAATTATTTTATAACTATCTCAAAAAAGAATTTCAGAATAGGTTGGAAAATACCTCAAAGGTTCTCCAATTTCAGTACACATCTGAACAAGAATTTCCTCTATACTATGATCCACAAGGGGTCATAGGCTTCTATTTTTAATCCTCCATTAAGGGGAAGTCTACTACCTCTGGAAGCAACTTAGTTCATCTTTAGATAGCTCTACTTACATTGAAATTTTTCCTTACATCAAACATACAGTTTCCTCTTGGAACTTTTTTTTATAACCTTTCTTAAACCCTTCCTATAATTCCAGTCTTTTTATACCCTTGCACATTCTCTAAAATTCAATAACACTGTTCCTTTTGTAACATGCTCCTCGAAAAAAAATACTCCATCTCCCAATTCTGGGCATTTCCTACGGCTTTCCCCGCCCCATGACTGAAATTTGCTCCCATTTCATCTCTGCCTCCTGACTTCCCTGGATTCTTTCAGGTCTCAGTTAAAGTCCCACTTTCTACGAGAAATTTTTTTTTTACCAATCTTCTTTCATTTTAGTTCCTTCCCCTCTACAATTCTCTGATTTTATCTATAAATGCGTATGTATGTGTATTGTTGAACATTGTTGTTAGAATGTTGTTCGTCCCCATTAGACTATGAAATCCTTGAGAATGTGGACAGGTAGGATATTTTCACTGACTTTGTTTTATTTTTCTTTCTTTGTATCCTCCTCACCAAGCACATTACCTGGCACATAGTAGGCAGTTATTGATGACTTCTACCTAATTCTTCCTTCTGAGACCAATCAGAAAAGCTGCTTCTGTCTTCCATGAAATGACCCTTCAGATCCTAGAAGACAGCTTTCCATATACCAAGTCTTCTCTTCTTTCAAGTTGAACACCCCAGGAAAGTAAGAGATAGATAGAATTTAAACACAAACCATCATACCATAACCAAAACTTCTCTTTCTGGACTGAAGATTCTTCATCATTTAGGCAGACAGTATATATCCATTTTATGCAGGTAGGTTATGTGTCCATATAAATTTTTCTGGATGTGGCTTGAAAGGAGACATGAGTAAATATTGATATTTTCATTCACCCCATTTTTGTCCAAGGAAGACTTGGATCCCTGACAGGGGGGAAGCAAGAAGTTGGGACCAGAGGTTGGACCACTCCTTTCTCTTCAGAGAAAAGGTACCCAACTAGAATAATATCTACCTGCCCTATTAAATGCTGTTAGTATAGAGGAGATAGTTTTTAGGTTCAAATTGAGCTCTAGATTGTTACCTCTTAATGGAGATATTTCCCGAGATTTAATTCCCTTTCCTCCAAATTTAAGTTCCACAAACATAGATATACAGTAAATAACAAAAAAACTCACTTAATCAAGTTGATAATAAACAGACATCAGAAAAGGTAGGCATGTAGAGACCATATATCAGATAATACGTAGAACTTCCTGAACTTCCCTCCTATGATTGAGACATCTCAGCTCAACTAAATGCCCAAGCTCTCACCCAAGGGGAAACTCCCAAAAGTCTCTAATATAGCAAATTGGGAATAGGAACATGACAGAAGGCTTGGCTCTCCTTTCAGCTTCTTCCCATAGACTTTCTTTCTTTGAAGAGAAGAATCTAGCAAAATGTATCTTCTGTTTTGAGTCTGAAAACCAGAAGACTAGGCTCTCTCTTTTCCCAAGTTCTTGCCAACTCCATCCAGGTCAATAGAATTCAGTAAACAATTTACACACATACACACATGCACACACATACACACACACACACTCACACACACACACACACACACACCTGTCTGTCTCCCTAATTTATTTTAATATTTTCCTTTGGATCTGCTACAATTCCATCAGAAAACCTCAGCTTCTTACAACTTGAGGGTTCGGGACATCCATAATACCAGTCAGGTTACTTTGCTGGAAAGCCAGAAGTTAGATTTCTCTCTCTGAGATCTCTAGTCAAAATTTTTGAGGAAAGCTATAGGAGAAGAAGAGTTAAATCTCAAAGAATTTAGAATTACAAGGATCCTTAGCTCAAATCCATTTCCTTCAGTTCACGTATAATAAAATTGAGACCAAGTCATCTCACTTTGGTTGAGTCTTCCCCAAAGTCACAGAGTACTAAGTAGAAGTGAGAATCAAACCCAGATTCTCAGACTGCAAAAGTGGGGTTCTTTTCACTATACCACACTTTAGTATGATATTTGGGAATTTTTGCACTAAAGGAAGAAATGTTGAATAGGATGGAGAGCTTATATGAGGGAGAGACTTTTGGGGGTAAATTGGCCCCATTTTACTTAGAGCTTGGTATGCTTAAGGGCAGGCCGTCCCATGGATAGGCAGTTAGGTGGCACAGTGAATAGAATGCCAGGCTTGGAGTCAGAAAGACCTAAATTCAAATCTGAACACACTAGCTATGTGACCCTGGGCAAGTCACTTAATCCTGTTCGTTTCAGCTTCCTCATCTATAAGATGAGCTGGAGAAGGAAATGCCAAACCACTCTAATATCTTTACCAAGAAAACTCCAAATGAGGTCATGAAAGGTCAGGTACAACTGAAATGATAGAACAAGAACAAACAACAAGGAAAAGGAACCAGGGAAGAAACTGGGGCTGTGGAGATGAAAGACTGATCCGACACTTTTTCCTACACTTTTTAGCACCCTAGGGCAAAAGCCCCATTCATACCACCTTTGTTACATCTCTGCCAGCTGCCTCCATCAGACTGGCCCTAGTGAATAAATAAGGCAAAAGACACTAATGGAGAGAGGGCAAGAAAGGCAGTCATGAGAAATCAGGTCATTTGTCCCTGAGTCAGAACATTTTAATCATTCACAGCTTTTGTTTCCCTTTCTCAAAGGGTTAAGAAACACAGGTTGACTGCCACCAACAGGTTGTGACATTTTACATCAACACACACACACACACACACACACACACACACACGCATGCACACACACACCCCACATCTCTACAAGGGTTCTATCATTTCCTCGTGGCTGTGAGATGATCAGTTTCTCTCTGAATTCTTTGCTGGCCCCTCTGGGACTTTGTAAGGAGACGTGGAGCTCCACAGTAAAGCCCTTTCAAAAGCCCCCAGCTTTAATAAGTCACTTCTTTCTCCTTAGGCTAAATTCAGATGAATGACAAGCAAGAAGTTTTATGCAAAACTTGTGACCTTCACTCTCTCTTATTTGCATTGTCATCACTCTTTATTCTTCGAAAGTGCTTTCATTTTGCATAATGTCATTCTGGCTTTGGCTGTGAGCCTCCTTTCATTTCCCCAATTATAACAATTTTAGACAAACCAATAGATAACCTTCAAAAATCCATATGTCTATGTGATCTTTCACCGGAAAGAAGGAAAAAGAGATCATTTCGGGGTGGGACTGGGAAACTTAGAGCCTGGTTTTTCTCCTCTGAAGGGATTAAATGGGAGAGTTTCCCATGCCTGTATGAAAATCTATGCACCACTACTAAATATTTATATGCAAAGTTCTGGCCCAAAGCAGGTAGTCTAGGCTATTGCCAAGGGGCTGTTTCTCTGGGTATCTTTGCCCCCTCACCCCCAAATCTGCTATTTGCATCATAAGGACTGAAATTTCCCAAGGAAGTTTCATTCCATAATTTAAGACTCTGAAAATGATCAAATACATTTTGCATTTTACTTCAGTAATTTAGCATAAATCATCGAATTAGTTTTAATACTTGTCTGAGAAAAGAGAAATGTCAGAAACAGGTCAGAAAGAAGGTGACCAAGATGGGACCGCAAAAGTGGGGAAGAAATCCAAGGCAGTAAGATAAACTTCCAAGACAGAATTGATTCTGTCTTGATATTGTGCGTACAAACAATTCAACAGCTCAGCTCTACATGCTTACATTAAGCGTTTTACTTTACGTAGGGATAGTCTCTGAGGTACATCAGCTTCTTTTTCAATTAAATTTCATCTATTTCCATTTTTAACATTTTCTCTCCCACCAACCCCCTGGGGTGGGGAGAGGAGACCTTTGTAACAAGTGAAATTAAGCAAAACAAAATCTCATGTTGGCCTTGCCCAAAAATGTGTTCCTGATTCACAATGTTACTCTATCTCCTCTTTGTCAGAAAGTGAATAACATTTAAAATTTCGAGTTCTCTGGAATCTCAGCAGATCATTGCATTCATCAGAGTTCTCGATTCTTTCACAATTCTTCATTTTTGCAATGTTGATTTTATAGTATATGTTGTTCTCCTGGTTCTGTTTACTTCACTCTGCATCATTTCATATAAATCTTCTCAATCTTTGAAAAAGTATTTCTAAAAGTCTTTGTAATAGTCTCACCATTTCTTATAGTACCATAGTATTCTACTATAACACGTTTTTCAGTCATTTTTTGTCTAATAGGCACCCCAGTACATACAAAGTTGGGAAAAGACTCCCTCACAACCATTGTAGTGGTCTCTAGGGAGGTGTGGACAGGGAAGAAAAAACAAGGAAAAAAATTTATACGACAGCTTTCTTATATTTGAAAGGCATAGCAAGCTGTATGTAATCAATTTGCAGTTTTATGTACAATCATCTTTTTATTATTATATTATGGAAGTGCTTTTCTTATTCCATAAATTAAAAATGAAATATACAATTAATATGCAATTTTAAAAAATTGCATTGATTAATAGAGGTGAAATGGCATTATAATACAAAATGACATAGGGTATACATGATTTAAATTAATTTATTGGCAGATCTGAGCATCCCCAAATGACAAAATTCTTTTTGAGTAGCCCAGGGCATTGCAATCCCTCTATCACAATAACTATGCTAAGTATCCAGGGGCATATTCTCTCTGCATGTGTGTGCTAATGAAGAGTGATCATGGTAAAGGGCACTGGGATCTCTTTTCATTTGGTAGACAGTGTCAGATTTATACAGAAATAGATGCCAGTGTGGGGAAAGGGAGAAACAAGGGGCACAAACACCATCCTCCTGTCTCCACTTTCCAGATGCAATCAAGTTCCAAGGACTATCCTATCCTGAGGCAGAGAAGCAATAAAACACAGCAAACAGATAACTGAGTTGGTGGTCAGAGTCCGTAGGTTCACATCTTGGCTCTGTCATTGACTAGATGCATAACTTTAGGCAATCACTTAACTGCATGTGTCTCAGGTTCCCCATCTATAAAATGAGGGGATTGGACTATATGACCTTTGAGGTCTGTTCTAGATCTGGACCTATGACCCTATGAAATACTTGGACACAACTATGATGTCTCCACTAAGTCTTTTTTTTCCTCTAGGCTAAATTTATTGTTCTTTGAACCTGCCTTTCTGTGACATGGTCACCAGTCTCCTTCCCTTAATGATCCTTTCTCTCTGGATGGGATCAAGGTCATTAATACCCTTATAAAAATGTGAGGATGGGCCCTGTTTAGCAACATTGGTTAGCTGGCTGGCATTCATATCCTTCCAATCAAATGATAATAGGCTATATTTACATAATTGCATCACACAATCCCATGAGGACCACCATGTGATATTTAGTCCCTTTTTACAAACAAACTGAAAGGCTAAGTATAGGATCATAAGATTTAGTGTTGGAAAGGATATTTGGCCCAATCTCCTCATTCTATAGATGAGTAAACTCAGGACAGGGAAGCTTAAGCTACTTGCCCCAAACCATACAGATACTAAGTAGCAGAGTCAGCAGGGCATTGGGTGGCACAATGGATGGAGTGCTTCTCTGGAGTCAGGAAGTTCCATTTTCCCTGAGTTAAATCTGGTCTCAGACACATAATAGTTAGGTGACCCCAGGCAAATAACTTAACCCCGTTTGCCTCAGTTTCCTCTTCTGTAAAATGTGCTGAAAAAAGAAATGACAAACCACTGCTTAAACATCTCCTTCCAAGAAAACCCCAAATGGAGACACAGAGAGTCAGACACTACTGAAAACAATTAATTTATAACAAGAGTCAAAATTCTAACCTACATCCTCGGATTCTGTTTTCTACGGGTTTTCTGTACTATTATGTTATCCAAAACAGCAAGTAGCAGCAGAGGCATAAGTAGGAGTTTTGAATCCAAGGCAAATGCCACAAACCATACTCAAGGAAAGTGCTATACAACATTCTCCCACTTGAGTGGAGCTGGGAGAGAAAGTGAGAATGACAAGATACAGACACCAGCCACTTCAGATAAAATTGCCAAGTGTGGGTGGCAGAGCTTGGTGGAGACGGTGAGGAGCTAACCTCAGCCTGTTAACTGGTAATTTCCCATATTAAATTTTTATTATTTCCCATATTAATGAATTATTCTTGCTGAATAGGTGCTAAATCCTCCTCTTTCTACCTTGCAAAAGGAATATAAATGCTGACATCTCCCTATAAAGACAGTGTCCTGGAGCAAAGTCCCAGTTGTCTCACCCTAGTTATGGCTTTGAGCCACCGATATCACCTTACTCTAAGTCTGATATGACACCATGCTGCCTCTCCAAAGAGCAGAACTCACATGTTGTAGTGAAGAACATAGTTATTCAACCCCATCCTTCATTCCACTGAATCACAGAGGGAACAGAGGATCCAGATTTCAGCTACATAATCTCCTTCCAAACAGCAACATCCCACTGCTGAAAAACTGCAGACTTGTTCTTCCACTATGAGCCAGTTTTGTCTCCATGAGAGAGGCTCACACTTTAAATGGCATTTCCTTCTTGTTTAACTTTCTTTGCCACCCATGGAGGCTTGCACAGGGAAATCAGGAAGCCACTGTCACAAGCAGACAAAGAAACTTGGACTAACTTCTCTTCTTTGATTTTTTTCCCCCTAGAAACACTTTAACCTCTTTCCCAGAAACTTGAGAGAGTTATTTTTAGTCTGGAATAGGTACACTTCACTCCAGGAGCCTTTTCTTAAAGTAAATAGTGGCAAAGCACAATGCCCATACTCACCTCCAGAAAATTAGTAACAATGCTAGCTATTATAGTTATAGTTACCGTGGCCTAGTCTGGTATTCCTGGTCATTGGACAATGGAGAAGAATGGCTAAACTAAGCATAATTTCCAGGTGCTTCTGGACTCCGTACTGTTGGGCAAGCAATAGGGCGATAATGATAAACTCTGAAGAGTCTTCCAACGTGGTAGATAGGAATCAACTCTGTACTCAGTCAAGATGGGAACTGGAATCCTAGCTGAAACTTTTAAAGAGCAAGTGCTCTTTGTTCTTTGAGTTGGAGTTTCTTCATCTCTAAAATGGGGAAAATGATAGCAATCCTATCTATGTCACAGGGTTGCTATTAAAAACATACAAATATGTGATTATTATTAATTCATTAATAGGGGACAGAAATTCAACTTGTTGTTTCATAAATTAAAGAAACTGCCAGATGAAGAGACGCCTTTTACCAATGCAAGTCAACAGTCTCTGCCACTTAACAATCTTAGAGAATTGCCTAGAAGAGTAAGAAGTGGAATGATTTGCTCACGGTGGCACAGCCAATATGTATCAAAGGCAAGGAGGGAAGCCAGGTTTTCTTGACTTCTGGGCCAGGTCTCTACCTACTATACCACATTACTTCTCATCAATTCATTGAAATCATAGTAGAAACTGTCGGACTTGGCATCTGAGGATCTGGTTTCACATCCTGATTCTGAAGTTCATTACCTATATGACCTTGGGCAAGAAACTTCTCTTCTCTGAGGTTCAGTTTTCTTATCTGTAAAATAAGGGAGCTAAACTAGATAGACTCTAAGGCCCTTTATAAATCTTAGTCTATGATCCCATAATAGAGTGATCCAGTGAACTCTTTCTTGCGTAATGTTCCAGATTAAATCATCTTTCCTTTAAATCTGCCCCAACTCCTAAATTCACCATTTCTGTTGGTGATACCTCTGTTTCCCCCTCCTTCTAAAAAGCCACGTAGCAACCTTTAACAGTTCCCTCTACCTTTCCATATTAAATTTATTTTGTCACTCCTATCTCTGAAATATTTCTTCCTTGGTTCCTTCTTTTCCCTCCCACGGCCTCTGCCTTATTTGGGGTCCTTATTATTTCTCTCCTAACCCGCCATCATTTAGGAAGCATCATGGAGACACTCACTGAGTACATGTCTCTATGCTAGGTGTGGGGTACTTGAAGATAACTCAACTGAGATTCTTACTGTCAAGGAGGAGAGGGAAAGAAGATAAACATGTTTTTAATGGAAGCCAAAGACATGTCTTGTCAAGCCTAACTTAAGACAATTTTACAACATAGCTCCCTTAAGCAAAATCATTCTAATAAAACTCACTGAACTAATGAAAAGATCTTCATCTCATTCACACGTGCCTTAGATATTACAAAATTTGTTTATCCAAGTACTTTGTAAGTCTTTATGTTTGTTATATATATATGCATTCTCATCTCTGGATCATTTTAAAGATATTAAATAAGGTCCTTAAATGACCCCTACATAATGGGGTTAAGGAGGATATATTCTTAGTGTGTCCAATAGTGACTTTTGTGGGGGGTATATTTTCTTTTGTGTATTTTGTGTGCATAATTTCCCTAATGCCTACCTGGGGGTGAATTGAGTAAGAATCACCCCAGAAAAGTGTGATCTTCATTCCAGGAAGGACACACTCCCTTTGAAGTAGTTGTTCCATCTGGGGCTCTCAAACATGCCTGATCAGATAAGCATTCTATGCCATGTCAGAATTTCCTTGTCATCACATGTTCCTCATTCCAGTAAATAAGAACACTGATTGAGGGTAGGGGATGTCATGAGGAAAGGTGACAAGATATAGTACCAAATACAGAGGACCCAGATATAGACATACCATAATTCTTACCCTTACCTTACAACCACCTTCCTGTATTTCCCACAAGTCAGAGCATGGGCAGAGAACAAAGTAAACTCCCACATAAAAGGACACTCCTATTTGTTCTTTTTCAGTCTTATGGCATCTTGCCACTTCTGCATAATATTTCAAAGAAGCCAAACACAGACTTAGATATCTGAACTTTGTGATTTAAACTTATTGAAGACAGTTAGGCATTCTTTTACTCTATCCTTTCTAATCTTGTGTTTCAACTCCCTGTTGTCCTTCCCCTCCCCAACCCATATTCTACAGACAATACTTAGGAGAGAAAACAAAAGGGAAAAATGGAGAAGGAAGAGGAGGAGGAGAAGAAGGAGAAGGAGAAGGAATTTTAATTTTTTAAAAGTGAACATTTAGTGCATACTGGATTACAAAAGGCATTACTTTTGTTCCTCAAACAAAATGAAAAAACTAAGATGAAAACTTGTTATGGTAATTGACCAATAGGTTTTAATTGAAAAAACCTCAAACATTACAAAAGTCCCCTTCCTGGTACTGGCTCTACTTTCATTCATACCTATATGGTCACAATAGTCCTTATTCCTGTGTTTCCTACAGATGCTCCCAGGCTTAGACTCTATCATTCCACTGGATTTGCTCTCTTCACAGTCATCTACAATCTCTTAGTTGGCAAATTCAATGGTTTTTTCTCCATCCTCATTCTCTCTGACCTTTTCTATGGCATTTGACATTGTTGATAACTCACCTCCTTGATGCTATCTTTTCTATAGGTTTTCACCACACCACTCTTTCCTGGTTATCCTCGTTTCTAGCTAACTGCTCCTTCTATCTCCTACACCGGATTTTCTTCCAGATCATTCTCCTTTACCATGTGTGTTCATCAGGGTTCTGTCCTGGGCCTCTTCTCTTCTGTCATCTTTTCTTTTCCTCTGTTCTGTTCTCCATCTATACTACTTCACTTGATGATCTCATCAGCTCCCATGGATTTAATTACTATCTCTATGCTCATGATTCTCAAGTCTACCTCTCCTGTCTCCAAAGTCTTTACTGACCTCCAATCTCACATTTCCAATTGGAGATATTTCAAACTAGATGTCCAATAAACATCTGAAACTCAATTTGTCAAGAAGAGAACACATCTTTCTCCCTAAGCCCTCCTTCCCTCCTACCTTCCTATTAATATAGAGAGCAATAGCATCCTCTTGTTCTCTCAGACTTACAACCATGGAGTCATCCTTGACTCCTCACTATCTCTCATCCCTCATATCCAATCTATTGCCATGGCCTGTTGGTTTCATCTCTACAACATTTCTCAAATATACTTCATTCTTTCTTCTGACACTGTCCTCACTTTAGTACAGGCCCTCATGACCTCAGGTCTGGTCTATTATAATAACCTTCTCGTGGGTCTGTTTTCTCAAGTCTCTCCCCACTTCAATCCATCTTCCATTCATCTAAAGTGATTTTCCTGAAACACAGATCTGATCATGTCATCTCCCCACTCAATTTCCCTACTCAACATGCTCCAGTGGTTCCTTATTACCTCCTGATTCAAATATAAAATGCTCTGTCATTCAAAGACCTTCTTAAGTGAGCCCCCTCCTAACTTTCCAGTCGTTTTACACCTTATTCTATGCCACATGCTCTTGGACATTAGCATCCTGGCTCTTTTATAAATAAGAAACTCCATCACTTCATCTATTATCTCTGGGCATTTTCTCTAGCTGTTTCCCCATGCCTTGAATATTCTCCCTCCTCAATTCCACCTACAGATTTCCTTAGCTTCCTTTAAGTCCTAGCTAAAATCCCATCTTCCCCAACCCCTCTTTATTCTGGTGTCTTCCCTCTATTAATTCCTATTTGCCCTGTATTCAGCTAGCTTTGTATAAATTTGTTTACATGTTATCTGTGCCATTAGACTATAAAGTCCTTGAGAGCAGCAACTGCCTTTTGCTTCTTTTTTGTTTTGTTTCCAGAATTTAGCAGAGCGCCTGGAACACATACAAGGTGCTATATAAATGTTTTTTGACTGATTAATTATATTGGCTCAGCCCACCAATGAGAAATTACTTTTTTATCTAAATATTTAGATCTTTATGTGAAGAGTATTTTGCAATATGTTTGTATAGTTCTTACACACGTGGGCTGGTAGACTCTCAAGTATTTCATGCTGCCCATAGTTATTTTAAATGGAATTTCTCTTTCTCTTTCTTCCTACAGGTTTTTGTTGCTAATAAAAAAAAAAGGTGATGGTTATAAATGCTGCCATTATAAATACCCAAATTAACTACAAAAGACATATGAAGGAAGACACTACCTGCATCCAGAGAAAAAATTATTAAATAAAAGTATAAATAGAATGATTTTACACATATATGCATATTTGTGTCTAACAGTAGTCATCTGGGGGAGAGAATATTAAAAAAAGAAAAAAGTTTACATGATAACTATCATATATTTGAGAGGAATGGCAAATTGTATGTAATAGATTTGCAGTTTCATGTGCAATCACCTTTTTTGTTATACTATGTTATGGAAATGCTTGCTCTATTTCATAAATTAAAAATAAAATAAATACAATTTTTTTCATAATTAGATAACTATGTATAAACCTTTGTAACTATATGTGTGTATATAACTATATATGTATAAAATTATGTAACCATATATTGTGTGCATACAAATACACATGCCTAGAATTTGATATGTTTGTGCATGTCTGTATGTATGTACATATGTATATACATATGTGTACATATATACACATATCAAATTCTAGGCAAACTTGGAAGGAAGCCATTGATTGGGTGCAGAATGGGGAAGAGGAATCAAGAAAGACCTCTTATGGGAGGTAGAATTTGAACTGAGATTTAAAGGAAGCCAACAAAGCCAGGAGACAAAGATGAGGAAGGGAGATTGTTACAGTCCTTAGAGATAGCCAGAGAAAAAGGATGGAGTCAAGAGTTAGATTTTGGTGTTAGAAGAACAAAAATCAGAACAAAAAGGTGGATTGCAGAACATGTGGAGGGCAGAGTGGTGTAAGAAAACTGGAAAACTAAGAGAAAGTCAGATTATTCAGAGCTTCACATGCCAGAGTATTTTATATTTAATTCTAGAGGTAATAAGGAGCCACTGGAATTTATTGAAGGAGGGAGGAGATCATGTGTGATACAATTAGACTTTAAGAAGATTATTTTGGCAGCTAAATAAAAGGATGGTCTAAAATGGACAGAGAATTGGTCAGGGCCATATTTTAGAGACTGAATCAAAACTCTTGGGAGCAGACTGAATATAAAGAAGGAGTACGAGTGAGGAGCTGGGATGAAACGTAGTGTTTGAAATTGAGTGACTGGGAGAATGAATAGTGGTCCCTTTGACACCATTAAGGAAGTTCTGAAAGGGGTGGAATTGGAGGGAAAGATAATGACTCCCCAGTTCAGTTCTTTGCCATGTTGAGTTTGAGACATCTAATAGTTAGTTGGATATGGGAGGCCAAAAGTCAGGGATGTTTAAACAGATCGAAGAATCAACTGAAGAGAGATGATAATTGATCCCATGTTTTCTGATAAGATCACCAAGTAAGATATAAGTATATATAAGGAAGATCACCAAGTATTTAAAGACAAAAGAAAGCAAAGAACAGAATATTTGGGGGACACCCATAGTTTTAGGGAAAGATACAGATCCAGCAAAAGAGAATGAGAAAGAGCAGTCAGACAGGTGGGAAGAGATCCAGGAGACAACTATGTCCCAAAAATCTAGGGAGAAAAGAGTATTAAGAAAAAAGAGGATGATTAATAGGGCCAAAGCTACAGTTTTCAAAAAGGATAAGGACTGAGAAAAAGCCTTTAGAGATCCTGATTAAGAAGTCACTGGTAATTTTGGAGAAAGAAATTTCAGCTGAATGATGAGGTCAAAAGCCAAACTGCAGAGAGTTCAGAAGAGAAGAAGAGGAGAGGAAGAGAAGGCAGTGACCATACAGAGTGTTGTCAAGGAGTTTAGTCACAAAAAGGAAGAGGGATATAGAATGATAGCTGAAGGGGATGGATAGAACCAGTGAGGGCTATTCAGGATGGGGGAGACAGGAGTATATTCAAAGGCAATAGGGAAGCAGTCGGTAGACTGAAAGAGATAAAAAATAAGAAAGAGAGTGGGGAATGATAGAAGTGGCAACCTGCTGGAGGAAAATAGAATGAAATGGGATCATCCAGGCATTTGCTTTGGCAAAGAGAAAGGTCACCTCTTTATGTGATCATGGGTAAGGGAGAAGAGAGTGGTAGACATCATTTGGGTGATGTGAGAAGAAGACAAAGAGAGAAAAGAGATTTCAATAAAGGGCCTCATTTTTTTCAGTAATATATGAAGTGAGGTTATTAAGTAAGGGTGGCATGAGAGACATCCATGGATGGTTTGAGGGTGGCTGAAAAGGTTTGAGAAAGCTAATGTGGTGAATAGGAGAGTAAGTTAATTAGGATGATTGTATGAGGGCCCAGCTGAGGTCAGGAAACATAAAATTATAGTGGACCTTGTCAGAAAGAGTTGCATAATTTTCTGCAGTTTCATTCATCCCTACGTGTGTATAGGAATGTAGTAAATGTAGAAGTGATCCAAGGCTGATACTTGGGGTAAGATCAGACATAAGATAAAGGGGCAAGTGACTCAAGAGAAGAGGAAAGTGTGGAACTGGTCAAGGTGAGAAAGAAAGAATCATGAAAGGGAGAAGGGTTGATGGTATGGAAAGAACTGAGGGATCATAGCAAAGGGGTTAGGGGAAGGTAGAGGGCAGGGTAGAATGATCAGATAAGGAAATTGTGATCCATGATATTATGATACAATAAAGGAACTTCAGATTTCTTGAATAAGAAAGTGGAACACATGTGATGGTAAAATCACTGGTATAAGTACCCAGAAATCCAAAATTAAAGAGGTAAAGGGAGAAATTACTAATTAAAACTAAAATTTTCTAGTTAAGCACTGGAATTCCAATCCCAGAATCTCCCAAGTAGGCAAAAGAGTCTGAGGAGTCATCGGAAAGTAGAGAAGTTTTGATATTATGAGTTCATTTTAATTCAAAGACAAATCAGTGTATTACTACGTGTATGGAGTGTTTGAGAGAATATCAATATGTATGTTGAAATCTCTTAGTGTAAAGACAAGAGTTGAGGAGTAAAAGACTGTGATCCATGTACCAAACTCCTTGAGGAAGAGAGGAGAGTGTCCTGGTGTCTGGGAGGAAATAGCTATCTGAATCTTCCTCAGGTGATAAATATGAATTCAATGAATTTCAAAGGAGGAGAGATTTCTGAGCGAGAAATTTTGGAAATGGTGATAGGGAGGAAGAAATATTCAGAATGCCCCACCAGGAGCTGTAAGTGGGAGGGGAAGGAGAGACAGGAATGAAAGTGCAACTCGGACAAGAAAGTGAGGAATGCCCAGCACTGTGCCCCAAAATATTTTTTAAAAAATGTTTAAAGACTTGAGTGAAGTAGAGTGGCCCAGATTTAGTGCACCTTTGCTCAAATCTTTGTTTAATTTAGTAGGATCTGCCAGAGTTTGAATTCCCTTGGCAATGCCTTGAGGAATACAAATTTCCCTCTATACCACAATGAGGTATCAGAGGATGACTTTAGTGGAAGGCACATAGAATTGCTGTATAAGGCAGTGGGAAATCTCCTACATTTGGAATCACAGGTACAAATCCTAGTTCAACCATTTATTAACTATATGAAATTGGGCAATATCTCCAATCCTCAGTTCCTTCCTTTATAAAATGAGATGCTTGGACTAGATATATTCTGAAGTCTCTTGCAGCTACACATCTATGATCACTCACACACACATATATGTCTGCATATACACAAGTAGATGTCTCTGGGTATCTGTGTATGTATGTGTACATATACATATATACACATATATGCATATGTGTATATGTATGTGTATTTGAATTAAATCAAAATACAACACAAAATGTGTGTATACATTTATATACATATTCTTGAAAAGAGGTAAGTGGTAAAAAATTAATATCAATATATCTATAAATATGTATTTTCCTATGGACTCTGAGGTATTCCTTTTTTAATTTATTCAATTCAAATCAAGATGTTTTATTCATTATCATCACATGTAGTTGTTCTCTTTTTTCTTATCTTCCCCCAACATATCATCTTCACCACCATCTGATGCTTTTTATAGGCAACACTTTTTGAAATCACAGATAATAGACTCAAGAGGTAGTCTTTCTCCTGCAGTTATCAAAAAATCACTATAGTAAAAGGTTGCCTTGACACTTCAAGGTAGCTGTTTCCTTAGTGAGTTGTCTCACCTCAGATTCTGAAACTGTCATGTAGAAAGTTCTAGAGGGTTGGGCTAGCCATAAAACAAATAAAGTAGAATAAGACAATTGTTACAAGTGTTACAACACTTGAAAAATTTGTTGGAAAACCTAGTGCTCACCATTATTGAAATCTGTAGCCTAATTCTAGGTAATGTCTGTTTGACTACTACCTCAAACGCCATTTTGTATGATGATATAAATTCTGCTTCTGATTAAGTGTCTCTTCCCCTTCCATCTATCAACAAGTATTTATTAAATGGCTACTGTGTGCTAAGACCTAGTGGTTCAAAAACAAAAATAAAACAAGATCTTTGCTTAAGAAGCTCATATTTTACTGCTTAGTATAAGTGTATTTAAAAGTGAAGTCATTTATTACCCAAACCATTCTCCAATAATCTTCCTTGCATGGAAACCTCCAATCTTTAACCCCAACTGGGATGGAATCTTTCAGCTTTCAACATATAATATCACAGGTCTTTACCCATGACAGGTCCCAGGCATGGTATAATTCCTGAGTGCCAGGAATTTACAGTTACAACAACAACAACAAAAAGAACTGTCATGTTGATGCATAGTTATTTCCCACCTTGATATCCAATGCAAATGGTTGAGAAAGCCTTGAATGGGAGAGGACACTGAATAAGGGGGAAAGGCAACAGCGGGAATGGAGGCCATCGCACTTTAAAGTTTCTCCAGAAAACATGTCTCTAAGAGATGTAGAACAGACCCTCTCCACAGGCTGAGCCATCCTACTTGTTCCCTCCCTACCCCCCACTTCAAACCCATTTAAAATATTCACATAAGTATAGCAATAAATCAATCAGTGGAAGACAGGTTTGTTACACAGGGGATGCAAGTCTTAGGTTTGAAGTTGAAGACAATTTCCATATTCAAGATGCTAATGCGTCTTTGCCACCTTCAAAAAGGTGCTACTTATTCTCCTTATTTTGAGAGACAAAGAATATGCTGCAGGAGAGACCATAAATAAGGAAACTAGTGAGAGGAGACTCATTTTAATTAGGAAGTGAGTAAAAATAGAAATGTATAACCCTACAACTTGAGTCCATTTACTTCGGGATAAGCCAGAATAAGGCAGTCACTACTGAATCCTTAAGACCAATTACATAGAAAACTCTTCCACCCCCAAGGCTCCAGTGATTTAATTAGATGTTAAACCCCTCTGGCTCAGGCACATTTCCCAAGCTCTTTGACTAGGAATCCTGGGTTTCTAAAGATCACATATTACCAAAGAAGTTTTAACATGAGGAGGAACGTAAAACATGTGTAGAGTAATTAGGCATTTATGTGATAATTTCATAGGAGCCTAGCTTTAGAACTGGAAAGGACACGCGGTTATGTCCAAACACTCCTCACTCTCCCCCATTTAAGAGCTGAGAACGCTGGGATGGAGAGGACTGAATTGACCAAAATTGTCCCGGTAATAAGTGATTCAATTTGAACTGGAACTCTGGTCTTCCGGTCCAGAAATACTGTCTAGAGGCAGCTAGCTGGCACAGTTGATAAGAGCGCCAGGTTTCTATCTGGATTCAGAAAAGTGGACTAAGAAAATCTAAGTTCAAATCCAGTTTCTGACTTGTAGTAGTTATGTGACTCTGGACAAGTCACTTAACTTTTATCTGCCTCAGTTTCCTCAACTATAAAGTGAGGGACATAATACCTCACATGATGATTGTGAGGACCCAAGGAGATAATAGTTATAAAGTGCTTATTGTGGTAGGAGTTGCTTCATAAATGCTTATAATCCACCATTTTTTCCCTTCCAAATCCAGATATCTTTCTATCGCACCAGTTTGGGGAGGAACCAAAAAAATTTTCTCTCCTCTCCAAAAATAAAACCTCACCTCCTGGCCTATCATTAGAACATGGGCTTTTAAGCTAGGGTCTGTGAATTATGTATATATATAATATACATATATATATATATGTGTGTGTGTGTACATATGTATACACATACATACATATATTTGTTTGGTTTTATATTATATTTGATTTCCTTTGGAACTCATTTAATTTTATTCATTTAAAAACATTACTCTGAGGAGTCTATAAAGGCTTTGCCAGACAGGCAGAGTGAATAATACAAAAAATTTAAGGACCTCAATTAGAGACTCATTGATTGGTCAGAATATTAATTTTTTTTCAAATCTTAAAAAAAGCCTGCTAAAATCTAAAATGGTAAAATGTAGAATGTAAGTTACTTGAGAGAAAACATTGCTCCCCTCTTTTCTTTGCCTAAACAAAGGCAGATAGCATGGCAAAAGCAATGTTGGGCACAGAGCTACAAAATGAGTTATTTGTGGATTAACTGAATTGCATTGAATTAAAAGGTAAATAAAACCCAGGTTATACACATTATGTGAGTGATGATCTTGATATTTATTATCATTCCCATATTCAAAGTGTTAATGCTTCTTTGTCATGTAGAAAGAACTGCTATTCATTCTCTCCTTTTCACAAAACAAAAGCAAAAAACCCAGAATATTCAGAATGGAAGGCCAAAAATTAGGCAAACTACTTAGAAATAAATCGTTGATAATGAAGTGATTAACTTTTCAGCAAGAAAAATGCTCTCCTGAGGTCCATAAAGTTATAGTATGGGTTGATAAGTACATACATGATAGAAGCGCTCACACAACCAGATTTATGGATCTTTGAAGTATTGAATTTGCCTGAGACAGGTATCACCATGACCACACACTATCACTATATAGAGAATTAGTGAATTAGGTTAGTGGAGAAGAAAGCAGGATCCTCATACAATAGGATATAGACCTAAAATTTGTTTGAAGAGATGGAGAAAATGGATGACAGTTTGTTTCAACAAGGAACTGTGGCTAAATTCCCAAGACTGACTTTAGTGCTCCATTCTCTGGGAATCTCTCTGTCTCTGTCTCCCCTTATAAATTCCCCCCCTCACAAGTTCAATTAACATATGCATGTGAATCCCAGATCAAAATTTGCCTTTTTACTCTCTCCTGAACTTCAGACTTATATTAATAACTTTCCATCAAACATTTCAAAATCAGTCTTTGGGTACTAAGAAGAATTGAACATTCTTTCCCATTCTTCCAATATTGTTATTGTACAAGATAGTTTACTTTAAAAATAAGGTTCATTATAATTGATGGTAAATTTAGATATCATATGGCATGGTTAGACTGGGAAATAATTCACGTCAAAATAGCAATCTGGTAAATGGTCTTTGTTTCCTTCAAATTACAGTACCCCCAAATGACATACAATAAAATTCCTATATATGTCCAGTTTGGATAACACAAATAATGCAGTACATGTAAATAGATCAAATTATATCTTAATCACCCCTTTCACAACTAAAATAGGGTTCATATGCTTTCTTAATTAGAGGAAATTTAATTTCTTAGATTTATGTTAGCTTTCTACTTGCATTGAAGAAAAAGCTATTTAGAGGATTCACTCATGAAACATACTGAGAATTTGAATAATTCGCACTATCTTTGACACTTAAGTATAAAACATAAAACTACAGAGAGATAAAATTTTAATTGATCACAGAACCACACATCACTTTCTATATTAAGTGTATCTTTGATCTTTAAAAAAAAAAAAAAATCCATTTGTCCAAATCTAAGCTTGATTTAGTCAGTAGGTTTTTTTTTTTTAAGAAATTATTTATTTATTTATTTCCTCTTGTTTCTTCCCCAATTAAACCCTTATAACAAATATACATAGATCAGTGAAACAAATTTCCACATTGGTCATGGCCAAAACTGCAAATCATTTCGCATTTTAAATCCATCATCTCTGGCAGGAGATGGATAGTGTGCTTCATCTTCAGTCCTTTGTCATCATGGTTTATCAATGTATCTCTAAGATTCAAAGCTGTTTTTCTCTATAATGTTACATTGTTTTAATTTTGTCTACTTCATTCTGTAGCAGTTCACATTGGTTTTTCAGTTTCATCTGACACTGTCCATTTCATAAATTCTTATGGCATGATAATACTTCCATCACATTCACATACCATAATTTGGTTAGTCATCCCCCTATGGGTGGGCATCTGCTTAGTTTTCAGTTCTTTGCCATTATTTGAAGAGGTTGTTTAAATATTTTTGTACATATACTACCTTTTCCTCTTCCCTTGATCTCTTTAGATTGTATACCTAGCAGTGGCCTGCCATTACACTATAAAGCTGGGATCTGATTCTAAGTCTCCATATTATATGGCTTTATTCTGCTCAGTACCCAACCTATGAGTTGACCACCTCTGACAAAAGGTACTAATGGTATCATGTAAGATGATTTAGAGTTGAGGGGAGACTTTTGAAGTAGCCTATCGCTAGCTCAGAAATCCCTTCATCTCCACTGCAGTTCCTCTCTCTCCCTCCCAATACCATTACCTACCCTGCAGGCACCACATTCCAGTCTTCAGCTGGCTGTCAACTAATCCCTGATAATTGAAGTCTTGGCTGATAAGGATTTGGGGTTTGGGACTACCCCAGGTTATTTACATTTGAAAAGAGAACCCCAGAAGACAGAGGAGATGTCACACCTCGGTAGTCTCAGAAGGACAGAGAAGGGGGATGAGAGAAGATGAGAGCAGGAGGAGACTGTCTCTGCTTCCCAGGCACACACTTTGAGACTAGCTGTTTCTGAAAGGTGGCCCACTCTTGGCCAAATCCATCGTGTTTGGGCTTTTGTATGTTTAAATCTGACTGAACCACCGCCTCTCTCCCCCTAGGGGCCATTTGTTCTTTGAACCAATTCCATCTTTCCCCACATTTGGGCCAAGAGCCCCTGTTGCAGGTTCAAAGCCAGTACATTCTTGACTGATAATTTCAGACGCTAATATCCTTTCCTCTACCAGGTTGATTAGCCTAAGGGAAGAAGACAGCATTTCTGAATGGACAACCTCTCCAGGAGCCAAATAATCCTCTCTTATGAAATATTTTCTTAGTTCTTAAGGTTCAAGATAAGATCATTGAAATGATGAACAATTTCAGATGTTGACAGCACAGTGTTAAAGAGAATGGGGGAGGATAGGCAAGCCAAAATTTGTTTTGCTGCCTTTGAACACTGTGAGAAGCTGAGAAGTATAATTTCTAATACCGACTGTGTGTGGGAACTGAGAACTGAGTGACATCTTGGTGCAAAGCTCAGATACTCAAGTGCTCAGATGAGAGGGGAAGGTAATTAAGGTACTGTTATATGCTTTACAAATATTACCTCATTTGATTTTCACCACAACCCTTTAAGATGGGAGCCATTTATTAGTCCCATTTTACAATTTGAGGAAATTGAGGCAGAGAGAAATTATCTGATTTGCCCAGGGTCACAAAGCAAGTAAGTATCTGAACCAGGATTTGAACTCAGATGTCTTGTTGCCTCCAGTCCCCCTATCCACAGTGTCACCTAGTTGCCCCTTTAATGAAGCCCTTAATATCATTAATATGGAAGTTCTCTCCAATAGAAACAAACAAACAAACAACAACAACTGATTCTGTGTTTCCTATGAGCAGCCCATGTAATGATTTGAGAAGCTTCCATCCTTTCTCCTGACCTCATGAGGACAGGCTATCTGTTGGTTATGTCTTCTCCTTACCCTGGTTCTACGCCATCTTTTTCTTTGATCACACTTTCACATTTTCATTGGCTCCATATCTTCTTAGACATTTATTATGTTACAGCCTGCTCATTCATGGAGTCAGGTAGACTGTGGATCATATACTATACTTAGGATCGCAAAGATTCTATTCTGGATGCTTAGTAGCTGTATCACCATGGACGAGTCATCTAACTTCTCTTATTCATAATATAATAGTGATGATGCACCTACCACGTTCTAGGCAATGTGTTCAGTATGTTGTACTTACTGTAGCATTTGATCTTTCCAAGAACTCTGCAAAGCAACTACTTTTTATTATCTCAAGTTTTGGGGGGGACGGGGGAACAAGACAACTGGGGTTAAATGATTTGTCCAGGGTCACCCAGATAATGTCAGGTGTCTGAAACCAGATTTGAATTCAGGTCCTCCTGACTCCAGGTCTGATGCTCCATCCATGGGCCACCTTGCTGCCCCCATTTTTATGACTGAGGAAACTGAGGAAAATAGAGGTTAAGTGATGTGCCTCAGGTCACATAGCTAGTAAGTGTCTAAGGCTGGATTCAAACTCCAGGTCCAGTGTCACTTAGTGGCCTCTATAATACAACGATAATAGCATTTATGACCTAAAGTTGTTATGAGGAGTAAATGAGAGCAAATGTATTTTACAAAGCTTAAAACTCTGTAAAAATTATTATTAAGTTTTAATTCTTCATAGATTATGGTATGAGATAGCTAGATGGTACAATGACTCCAGGGCTGGAGTCAGGAAGATGCATCTTCCTGAGTTCAAATCCAGCTTCAGACACTAGCTGTGTGATACTGGGCAAGGCATTTAAACCACTTTTGCCCAAGTTTCCTCATCTCTAAAATGAGCTGGAGAAGGAAATAAAAGAAAACATTTTAGTATCTTTGCCAAGACATTCCCAAAAAGGAGTCCCAAAGAGTCAGATATTACTGAAAGAAAAGACTGATGAACAAAAAAAATATTGTATTCCACACATGTACTGGTATTCAGATTGTTATTAAAGATTGTCCTGTACTTCTGGGAGAAGTTTGGACACTTGAAAGGACTTTGTAGTCTCCTAAGGGCAATGCAGTCTTTCTTCTTCCTATTTAATTTTGGTTTAATTCTGAGGTACTGTGGTTGTCATAAAGCATTTGACTTGGACATAGGAAGATGTGAGTTTGAATTCCACTTCAAAAATTTACTAGCTATATTTCCTTGGGCAAGTCACTTTCTCTGCCATTCAGTTTCCTCTTTAAAAGGAAGGTGTTGAATTTGACCTCTAAGGTCCTTTCTACCTCTAAATCTATACTTCTGTGACCTGTTGGCCATTTATACTGATACTGCTGTTAGAGAGGAGAAAGGAGGAATCTATTAAGTGCCTACTATTTGCCAGATACTATGCCAGGTGTTTTATAAATATCTTACTTGATCTCCACAACAATTGTGTGAATGAATGACATACTGTTTGCATCACAACTGGAATATTGCATGTCCTCTGAGGAAAGAGGATCTGTGTTTGATGCCAAGTTCTGCACCTTATTATCTAAATGTCATCTGGGAAATCAATTTCCCTCCCTAGGCCCTGATTGCTTCCTCTCTAAAATTATGAATCACTAAATGATATTGAAGATCTCTTCCAGCTATAAATCTGAAATATGAAAATAGTCAATTGAATTAGGTAGGAATGGATATATAGGGATTCAACCTTTCACAATTGTAAAAGAGAAAAAAAAAGGTGAGGGGAAAATATAAAGATCCCTTTTCCTCACAGTATTTTATTTTATTACTTTGGTATTATTTGGTATTTAAAAAGTCTTTGTTCTTACCTTAAAACAAACGTTGTTGTCTTAAGAAAATTTAATGTCTTTGAGTCTTTTTATATCATAATCCTTTCTATATCTATTCTCCACTACCACTCAATGAACTCTCCTTTATAATGTATAATTTGTATAATAATATATGCAACATCTCCCCATAGTCCCACACCTCTCTACTGAAAGGAGGGAAATGTCTTTCTATTCTTCAGGGCCAATCATTCAGAGTTCTATTTAATTTTAAATGTATTTTCCTTTATATGGTTGTAACTATACATACATACATAAATATATACATACATATATATGTATATACATACATATATGTATATATACACATATATGTGTATATACATATATATTGTGTAGAATATATGTATATATCACACATATACATACACAGAAGCATCTATATATAACATACCAATATTTATCTATGCACATATAAAATATTACATATATACATATATAAGTTCTATGTTCTTCATTTTCATCAATTCATATAAATCTTCCCAAGATTCTCTGAATTATTCATATTCCTTGTTAGTGAGGTAAGGAGAAGGTAGAATACCAGAGCATGGAACCACACTCTTTGTAGGCCTAAAGGAACCGATAACCTTTATTACATTTATAGACCACCATTACTTTAGTCATACCTGCCCTTATCTTTGAGGGCAAATTTTTACATTTTTTTCTTAACACAGGGACTTGCACATGTTAAGTGTTTAACAAATGTTCAAGTGAATTGAACTGACACTTACAGTTGCCCATGAGGTGGCAATGAGTTAGTTGTTTCACGGTTCAAAGGGATTCAACTTTATGTTCCAAGTTTGCAGTAAAATTAACCATCAGTCTGAATGTTAACCTTCTCTTCTCTCCTTGGAAGTTGACCTGATGACCCCTCTGGCTTCCTCCAGCTCCCTAGCCTGTGGCTTGTCAGGTCTGTTAATTAACAGGACCCAACTCTCTGATTTGTGGCTTCCCTCCTCCCTTCAAAGGCATAAGAGTCTGAAAGGGGAGTATTTTTCAAGTTACCTATCCCGCTCACTAGAAGCCTGACAGTAGTAACTACAGTAACTAAGGAAGTCTCAAAATACTTCTTGGGAATAATTTCCTTAAATAGGCACCTGGGCAGTAGAGGGCAAAGCAGTATCTTCCGGGCCCTGTGAAGTAAAGCTGCAAAAAAAACTCCACTTTTGACCCTTAGATCAGCAGCAATTGAAAAAACAAAGGCCAGAGAGGTTAAAGGCTAATTGCTAGAAGAAGGAATGTGGTCTGATGGCCTAGAGTCTTTTTAAGGCCCAAATGGGGGAAAATTTGAGTTGGGAGATTAATTGAGAGAAAAACATTGATACTTTGACATTCAAAAGGACACCCTCATTAGCACAATTCACAGGCTTCATGAGTAATGGAAAGCAGAGGGTCAGTGTGGAGGAGGTTTATATCTATGGCCAAAATAATACTAGTTCTTTTAGATATTCAAGTAGAGGCTACCATTATTTCTGTTTATTTCCTTCTCTCCCTCTCTCTACCGCTACCTTTCCCTCTTTTTTCTTTTTTCTTTCTCCCTTCCTTTCTCTGTTCTTCTTTCTTTCTTTTTTCTTTCTTTCCTTACTTCCTCTGTCTCTATCTTTTCTTTCATTTTTTTCTACCTTTCCTCCTTCCCATCCTTTAATTTTTAGCAAGATTTCCTTACATGATTGCCTAAATTGTGTCTTTGCAAATTGATCCCATTGCTCCTGGTTCTGTCCTCTGGTGCTAAATGCCACAAATCTAGTATTTCCTCCACATAGCCGCCTTCCATATATTTGAAAATAGTGATCAATACCCTCCCTAATCTTCTCTTTTTCATGCTAAACACTTTTATTTCCTTTCTTCACAAATATAAAGGCAGACTGAGTATTAGAAAAATACTAATTGCTCATGGGTAGGTAGAACCAATATAAGAAAAATTTCAATTCTACTTAAATTAATGTATTTATTCACTACTATATCAATCAAAGCCCTCCAACACGCTATAGGACTATAAAAATAATGGCAAAATTTATATCAGTGAACAAAATGTCAAGAGTAAGAAAAATAACAAAAGTAGGAAAGAGAGGGGTCAATCAGAAACACATTTCAAAGAATACTAAAAAGCAGTAAACATTAAAATAATTTGGAGAAAAGGAGAGGGAGGGAGAAAGAGAAAGAGACAGACAGACAGACAGACAGAGAGACAAAGAGAGAGAGAGAGGAGGGAGTTGGTCAGTTTAGGTACACAATATAAAGAAGCAAACAAACACAGTAGCATTGTACTTGACAGACCCAAAGATCATGATTGTCAAAAACTCCTGGTAAATCTGAAGAATAAAATGGCAGAAAATTAGGTTTAGACTAACAACTTATACCAGGATAGACCATCTACCAAGATAATCTCCAAACATAAACAAGGCTTACTGCCATAAACAAATTATGGGAGCAAGAAAGAAATTATCTTTCAGATTTATGTATGAGGAAAGACTTAGTGACATTCAAAGATAGAGAGGATTGGGGGTGGAACCAAGATGATGGAGTAGAAGGATGGACCTGCTCTAGCTCTACTCTCATAGCCTTTAAAATAATTGCAAAAAATGACTCTAAACAAATTCTAGAGAAGCAGAAGCCACAAAGCAACAGAGTGAAGGAGATTTCCAGTCCAAAACATCCTGGAAGGCTGATAGGAAAGGTCTATTGCACTGGGCTCACAGTGGAGCACAGCCCAGCCTTGGCTGCTCCACAGGACTAAAGCAGGCTTTATAGTGTGGAATCACAGGCAGCAGCTGAGGGTTCCCAGATTTCTCGACCCACAAATGCCAAAGACACCTTCCAAGGTCAGTAAGAAAGCTCTCTCACCTGGGTGAGAAGGGAGCCCAGGTTGGCCCCAGCCCTGGCCCCAGGGCAGCAGCATCCACTTTTGGAGCACCCAGGCTAAAGACCCTGGAGGAGCGGAACAGCTAATCTGCATGTCAGTCCTGAGTGGCAGTTCTGGGGTCAGGAGGAGCACTGGTGTGATGGAGCTAGTGGAGGATCTGAAAAGGGAATCCTTCTCACAGATCCAGGGCAAAAAAGAGTGCTTGTGATTGCTCACAGACCAGAGTGCAGGCCAGGAGAGGAGTAAACTCTTCTCCCTTGATTATGCTACTTTGGAGGAACTGAGAACACACAGGTCCCTAGAGTATACCCTCCACTTGACAAAGGACTCAAAAAGTCAACTAACTGGCTGGGAAAATGCCCCAAAAAGGGGAAAATAAGTAAGACTATAGAAGGTTACTTTCTTGGTGAACAGGTATTTTCTTATATCCTTTCAGATGAGGAAGAACAAAGAATACCATCAGAGGAAGACAAACAATTCAAGGCTTCTTCATCCAAGACCTCCAAAATAAATATACAGGCCATAGAAGAACTCAAAAAGCATTTTGAAAATCAAGTAAGAGAAGTGAAAGAAAATTAGAAAGAGAAATGAGAGATGTAAGAAAATCATGAAAAGTGAGTCAACAGCTTGCTAAAGGAGATCCCAAAAAATGCTGAAGAAAACAACACCTTTACATATAGACCAATTCAAATGACAAAAGAGGTTCAAAAAGCCAATGAGGAGAAGAATGCTTTAAAAAGCAGAATGGGCCAAGTGGAAAAGAAAGTGCAAAAGCTCACTGAAGAAAATAGTTCTTTAAAAATTAGAATGGAGTAGATGGAAGCTAATGACTTTATGAGAAACCAAGAAATTATAAATAAAAATAGAGAGGATTGCACAAGATAAAATGAACAATTTGAATTACATAAAATTTAAGTTTTTACATAAACTAATGTAGTAAAAATTAGAAGGGAAATTGGAAATTGATTAAAAACTTTGAATTAGTTTCTCTGATAAAGGTCTCATTTACAAGACACATAAGGAACCAATTCAAATTTGTGAGACCTTCTCCAATACAAAGGATATGAAAAAGCAGTTTTAAAAGAAGAGATTCAGGCTATCAACAATCCCACAAAAATTTTCTAAGTCATTAATAATTAGAGAAAATAAAATTTTTACGGTCCTGCCTCATACCAGTCAAACTAGCAAAGATGACAAAAGAAAAAAAAATGAAACATGGTGGTACTATAGAAAAGAAGGCACACTAATGGACTAGTGGTAGAGTTGTAAATTTGTCATCATTCTGGAAATCAGTTTGTGACTGTGCTTAGAAAGTTGCCAAACTATGCATACCCTTTGCCTGAGCTATATCCCTCAAGGAATTCAAAGAAAGAAGAAAATGATCTATATTAAAAGTATATATTTGTCGCACCTTTTTTTATGATATTCCAAAATTGGAAGCTGAAGGGTCAATCTATTGGAAAATGGCTAAACAAAATCTGGTATACAGACATAATGTAATATTATTATGCCATCAAATATGATAAAATAGGCAATTTCAGAGAAAACTAAAAAAGTTTTTATGAACTGATGCAGAGTGAAATGAATAAAACTAGAACAATTCATATGATGGTATTGATCTTAGGTGGCAAACATGTTCAAAAATATAGAACTTAGATCAACACAATAATAGACCACATGTCTAAGAAAACGAAGATGATACCCACTTCCTTCAAGAGAGGTAATAAGTTTAAAATGTAGAAAAAGTTATAAATTTGCAACAAAAAAAAAGTTAATGTGGGTATTTATTTTTCTAGACTATTTTTATATCATGGAATTTGTTCATTTTAAATTTGTTCATTGGAAGAGGGATAAAGGCAAGGATAGTGGAGAGGACAGCTTATATATATATATAGATACATACATATATATATTTAAATATATATGTTACTTGAAAAAATTTCAAAGAAGAAAAAAAAACAGAGCAAATTCCTTCAAATGTTCTTCATATGACACAGACTCAAGGACTTTCACCATCTTGGTTGCTTTCCTCTGGACATTGTCCAACTTATCAACACCCTTATGCAGTAATGGTGCCCAGAAATGAACATGATGTTTGAGATGATGGCAGAACTAAGAGATCTTTGAGATCCTTCCCAACACTAAATCTGTAATCCTAAGTAACAGCATCAGCTTTCAAAACTTGACCTTCTAATCTCAAATCCAATGTTCTTTTCATTATGCTGTGATGTGATATAGAAGTCATTAGGATCAGTTTGATCTTTTCCCTAACTATGGTCTCCCAACTTAAAGATCAATGGCTGTTATTTTGGGCTGTTGAAGTATAGAACTTATCTAGTTTCTGAACTGTCATTTCATTACATGATAAAGGGAAGAGGAGAGAGGCGATGCTGATAGAGATGTCATAGATAGGTTTTCAGCTCATCATGTATGTCCTAATTGTCCTGCTTTTCCAAAGGAAGATGACATCCTGGTTCCTGGAAATTAATCCCAGACTATCAGTGGGTGGAGTTTGGTTTTAATCCATCAATAAATATTGATTTGAGGTCAAGTTCGAAGTAGTGTCTTAGCAGATGAGGAGAATTTTGTTCTCAGAATCCGCTGAGTGCTTTTCAAACCTTCCATGCCCTATACTTCTTTTATTCCTATTAGTCTGAGGGCAGAATTAGTGTTAACAGATAGATTGCAGATAGGCAAATTTCTGTTCAATACAAGCAAAAACAAAAACAATAAAAAAAATCTTTCCTAATAGTGAGAACTATCCCAAATCATAATGGGTTGCTATAGGAAATTGTACATGTTCTGTGTCCAAAAGTCTTCAAAGGGAATTTGAGTGACCACTCATTCAAGATATCTTAGAGGGGATGATGGGTTAGGTATGGATTGGGCTTCATGGCATATAATGAAGGTTCTCTAGTTCTGAAATTCTATAATTGTTCCCAGTTCCCCAGAAACTGATCAATTTAGTAGAATTTACAAAGTGGTGGATGGGATAGGAAAAACTGAACATTGAAAACAAAGTCATGAGGTCTCAAGATGCTTCAAATCAGAATTAAGATGACATGGAAGAAATTACTCATAATAAAAGAAATATATGTACCTATATATAGGTACATATATATACATGTACATACATAGACATATATACATATATATATATATATATATAATTTTGAGAGTTTACCTCACATTCAGAAAATTAGCAAGGATGAGCAAAAAAAAAGGAATAGTCAAGAAGTTATGGAAAAGCAGTCACACTGATACACTGTTTTGTTTGTGACTTCATCTCCTTTTCTCTCCCAAATTAAAAGTGCTGATACCGTCATGAATCTGATCTTACATGTGATTCACCCCTTCTTATATAGCTCTTGGGGGCTTAATGTATTGGTGCTAGACTTACTGTAGCACCACAATTGACTTTAGCAATCCTGTAGCTTAGAAGTTGTGAACTCAAGAGATCCATCAGCTTCAATCTCCCCTAATAGCATGAATTACATGTGTGTCCCCATACCTGGCACACATTAATACACTGTTGGAGCTGTGAACTGATCCAACCATTCTGGGAAGTACTTTGGAATTACACAAAGAAAATGAACAAAATATTTTTATCCTTTGAATCAAAGATCCTATTAGGAATATATCTCAAGAAACTCAAAGACAAAAAGGTCCAAAATATAGTCAACTATTTTTAGCACTTTATAAAGAACTAGAAACAAAGAAAATGCCTCTTAAATTGAGAACATATAAACAAACTATGGCACATGGATATGGTGAGACATAATTACATTCTAAGTAACAATGAAAATAAAGAAAGCAGGAAAGCTACATACAGTAAATGCAGAGCAAAGCAAACAGAACATACACAAAGACTGTGACAATGTAAATGGAAAGAGTGAAACTGAATGCTTTGTAATTATAACGAATAGGTTTGTCCTCAAAGGAGAGAAGAAAGAGAAAATAAACCTCCTCCCTTTCTTTGCTGAGGTGGGGGACTATGGGTATGGAACATGCCAGGTACTTATTTACTGGGAGACTTGATACATAGTGATGTGGGTAAGTCTGCTTGAACTGATTTTTTTTTTTTGTTTCTTTGTGTTCCTTTGCTTTTCTTTTTAAGTTTTTGTTTTACTGGGTAGTGAGAAGAATATGAAGGAAGGAAGGAATGATAAAGCATCTATGAACATGTACTTCCTGTCTATATACAATTTTCTTAGAGCTAAGCACTAGAAATACAAATAAGCAAAACAGCTTTTGCCCTCAATAAACTTATATATGGGGATAATTTTAATAATTATAAAATTATAAATACATTAGAAAATTTAATTTATTTAAATTAATAATTTTTTAATTCATAAAGGGGATCTAGAAAAAGGGAGAGGGGACCTACCTGCAAGCTCAGTCTGGAAATCTCCAGGGAGTGAGGAGAAAGTCTGATTCCTGGACAGATAAAGAAATACTTCATCTATCAGAGGACTGGCACTTAAGGAATTAGTTCCCATGGCTCCAGAGGGACACAGTCCAGAACTATGGCCAGTGTCGAGGCAAAATAGTCTAAAAATGGCATAGAAATGAAATTAATATTTTTCGAATAACAGAGAAATATAATTTCATACAGAACTTCATTCAAGATGAGTAACAACGACTTCAACGGGTCAGTCATCAAAAATACATTGAACTCCAACAATCCAAGACAGTATATTAAGTATTTTGGGAAATACAAACTAGTATCGTGGTTTCTACCCTCTGGGAGCTTGCTGTAGGAGTTAAAGAACAGGTTGATAGCGTTCATAACAAACTTCATGGAAGAGGTGGAACTTGAGACTCTCTGAAAGATGAGTAGGATTCAGGTAAAGAGAATATTTCTGCTTTTAGTCAGGACCTCCTTGTTATTCTTTTTCTTTTTAAAGGTTTATGGAAGCAATTGGGATTAAGTGATTTGTCCAGGGTCATACAGCTAGGTGGTGCATTAGATAGAGCACCAATGTAGGAGTCAGAAGGACCTAAGTTCAAATCTCACTTCAGGCACTTGACACTCACTAGTTGTGTGACCTTGGACAAGTCACTTAACCCAATTGCCTCATCCTGGGTCATCTCCAGTCATCCTGATGAATATCTGGTCACTGGATTCAGATGACTCTGGAGGAGAAGTGAGTGGTGACCTGAACAGTTCCCCCCTCACTCAAAAAAACAAAGTCAAGTGCAAGTCATGTCATCATTTTTCTGATGGCACGGTCTTCTTCGGCAACGAAGGACACACACATAGATAGCCAGATTTGACCTCAGTTACTCCAGAGTCAGTGCTCTATCCACAACAGCACCTAGCTGTCCCACTTCCATGTTGTTCTAAACTCTATAACCCTTAACTTGGAGGCACTGATGAACCTGCTTGAGTTGCTAAGTGAACCTATAAAGATCTAATTATTCTACAGATCTTTAGCCATCATAGTCATGGACATGTATCCTGGACATGAAATAAAGCCTGTCTGTGAAGTAGTATGACGAATTGTGTGCCAGTTAATGAAGTCCTCTGAAACAGTTACAGGACATGTTACAATATAAGTAATTGCAAGAAAAGAAGGCTTCAGCTCAGGACGTAGGCATCTCTATAAGACTTAGTGCCTTCAAATACCCCATGATGATAGCAACAATGGATAACAACGCCTACTTTGCTACGAGGACCCAATGAAAGAGTATTTGTAAAAAGCAGAGTACTTGCCACATAGCGGAAGTGTAATAAATTTTAGTCTCTTCTCTTCTTGCCCTTTCAATGTAATGAAGACCCTAATATCAGTATTTTTTTCCTTTCTTTTCCTTCCCAGTCCAGTCTTCCGAACAATCAATCCATCAGCCAATCAATATTTATGATCTCTACTTTATCCAAAAACCTTTGTCTTTCTCTGTATATTTTAAAGAACAAAAAAAACCAGTTTGTGTTGTCTTCTAATAATGGCTTGCATTGACTTTTTTTTTGTGGTTTGCAAAGCCATTTACAAGTGTTAACCTATTTTGGTCATATTACATTCATTCATTTGTTCAATGAGTATTGATTAAAGCACCCAACTCCATGTCAAACATTGTCTGGGGATGCATAAACAAAATTTAAAAGAAATCACTCTTTACCCTCAAAGAGCTTATATTCTAATGGGAGGAGGGAAGCAATCTATACACATATAAATAATATAAAATATGTAGAAAATAACAGAAGGTAATTTTGAGGGGAATCAGAAGTGTGAGTGTGTGAGGGGGGCAGGGAGGCAGAAGTGGGAATCAAGAGAGATCTAGCATAGTGACCTATCCCTGAAGGAAGTTAGAGATTCTAAGAAAAGGAAATAAAGAGGGAAGATGTTCTAAGAAGGCAAATAAATGGAAACAAGAGATGAGATGTTATATATAGAAAATACCAAGTCAGTCAACTTGACTGGTAAGGTAAATATAAATGCTATTTTACAGATAAGTGAACTGAATATCAGAGAGGTTAAATGCCTTCCTTGTAGACATACTGCTATTAAATGGCTAAGGCCCAGTTCAAACCTAGATTTCTCGACCATTTCGAGTGGTGCACTCTCCATGCACTAGTCTCTATAACAAACACACTTTTTCCAACAGGGTCAAGAAAACCACATGATACCAGGCTCTTGTTGATATTTCAGGAAAGAAATTTTCCCATTTCTTGATCTGTAAAGTGAATAGAGTGAAAGAGAGAGAGGTCATCAATGATCTTTCAATTGCTAAACTATAGGACTTTTTCTCAGGTCATTCTATTTATCCTCTCTATAGCGCTTAACATGATTGAACTCACTCCTCCTGAGTGCTCTTTTCTCTATAAGTTTTCATGGCATCATTCTCTCCTATTTCTCCTATAATCTGGCAGCTCTTTCTTAATTTGGGGGGCTAAATCATAATCCATTTCCAACCCCATCTACGTTGGGTAGACCCAAGGCTCTGTTCCATGTTTCTTATATATATACTGTGTTTCAGTTACATCACCAACTTTCATGGGTTCAAGTATTGCCTCCCATATCTCTACTATATTTATTACTATGTTTTTTCTTTTTTTTCTAGTCTTACATCATTAATAACATGCTGGATTCAGCAACTGGATGTCTTGGGTAGCCATATTAAATTCAACATGTCCAAACAGAATTCATGACACACTGAAAAAGAGTGTTGGACTTAGAGTCAGGAAGACACAAGTTCACAGCCTCCTCAAACATTTAGTAGCTGTGTGACCTTAACCAAGTCACATAACCTCTTTAAGCCTCAGTTTTCTTATCTACAAGATGGGGATCATACTAGTACCTATTTACAGAGTAGTTGAGAGCATCAAATCAGTATCTATAAAGTCAAGTCAAACATTTATTAAGTGATTACTGTGTCAGAAATCTAATCTAATCTCTCGGAATGCAAATACAAATAGAAAAAATTTTCTTGCCCACAAGGAATTTAGGTTAAAAGGTGGAAGACAACACAAAGAAAGGTGTTGAATGATAAGGGAGGAAGGAAAAGTTACCTACACATTCACTCAATGACGTAGCAGAGAAAGCCCAGAGAATTAGGATGGGAGTCCAGAGAGAAATGAAGATATTGGTACTTTTCTTAAAATGGAAGTTCTTAAAGGAACCAGCAAGGGAGAAGAAGGATCCACAGGGGAAGAATATTCTTCCAGTGGGAAGTCCAGGGGTAGAGTGAGCTTCTAGGGTGAGGATACTTCATTGGCATGGTAGGAAAAACCCAGAGTCGGTAGTGGTAGCTAAAAAGGAAGGAAATGATCTACAAACCTTAGAAGGCAATAAAGCACTATATGAAGGTTAACTCTCATTATTATTTCTCCCTAAACCTTCCATGCCTTCAAACGTAACTATTTTTGCTGAAGACACTGCTATTCTTTCAGTCTTCCAGATGCACGTTCACAAACTCAGTCTTCCACTTCTTGATATCTCATTTCCCATAATCAGTCAGTTGTCTAGTCTTACAATTCTGTCTCCAATAATCCAATAAACATTTATTAAGTGCCTACTATGTGCCAGGCACTACACTAAGTAGTATGGATACAATTAGTAAAAAGAAAAATAATACCTGCTCTCCAGGAGCTTATAATCTAATGGGGGAGAAGATACCCAAAAGGAGGCAGGAAAGTATGGAGTGGCACCCAGTGTGGGGAGCACTGGTTCCATGAAGTTAAAACTAGGTAGGACAACAGATGCAGAGCAGGGAGAGCCTGGAAAGTCCAAAAGTTTCTGCCCTCTGTTAAAAAAACAAAAGGCATTGGGAGGAATCATTGCCACAGCCACCACTTCTTACCCTGGGACTCTCAGATTCTAGGATCTCCTCTTCAATCTGCCTTTGTTACATTTGTAAAATTAATCTTTCTGTAATATTCTCTAACCATGTCCTTCACATGATAGAAACTTCACTGACTCCTTATTACTTCTAGAATAAAACCCCAGTGCTTTCACATGTATTTCAAATCCTCTGCAGCCCACCTCCAGTATCCTTTAGGGAAGCTTACTTCACTTCCTTCCCTTTCATGCACTCTACGTTCCAATCATCCAGGGATGCCTCAGTTGGGAGCCCATCTCTGCCTTCTGTGTTTTTGCCCATTATGTCCTCCCATGCCTTGAATATGTTTTTTCTACAGTTCTGCCTCCTAGAAACCTGAATTTCATTGACAATTGCTCAGTTTCTCCATCCTATGGGAAACTCTTCTCTATCTCCCTATGTTTATCATTGCTGTCATAGTTATTGTCAATGCTTGCATTCCGTCCTGCCTTGAATTATCATGAATATATGTATCTGTTTATATTTTGTATCCCTTTGGTAAAATGTGAATTCCTTGAGGGTAGGATTTTTTTTCCTTTTGTCTTTGTGTCTCAAATATTGTCTTGTACTTATTTAATGTTTGTACTGAAAAGGAGGAGGTGGAAAGGGGAGAAAAAGAAAGGGGAAGTAATAATAGATGGCACAGGAGAGAAAAGCAGAGAAGAGGAGAGACCATTAGAGGATAGAGGGTCAGAATGTTTGGATCATAGATTTAGAGATGGAAGGGGCTTCAAAAGTAATATAGGAGGGGAAGATAAGGGAAAAGAGGAAAGAGAAGTGGGGAGAGAAGAGGAGAGGAGAAAGGAGGCGAGGGGAGGAAAAAAGAGAAGGAAAGGAGAGGAGAGAAGAAGAGAGGAGAGAAAAGAGGAGGGGAGGGGAGGGAAAGGGAAGGACTTCTTTTCAAGTCAGATTTTTTTTTAATCTTAGGTCCATGAGCTTTAACAAAAATGCATTTTGGTAACTGCATTTCAATAAAATTGGTTCCTTTTGTAATTCTTTATATTTTATTTTATGTATTTAAACTATTCAAAAAAGGATTCACTAGACTGAGTTCACAGCATGGAAAAAGGTTAAGAACTCCTATTCAAAGTGAATGTTCTGAGATCACATTTCATTCTATGTATACACTTAGTGACATATCAGAAAACCTCTTCCCAGAGGCAGTTTTCTCCCCACTTGTGACCATGTTGAAAGATCAGACATACGTTTTCAATGAAGTCACAGAGGATCATGGAATGCTGGCAGCAACAGCTGGTGGGGTCTGAGTTACCCCCAGGCAGTTTAATCTCTTGGTCTCTCTCATGGTGAACACAGACAGCGAAAGGTAAAGGAGCATTAAAAAAAAGTCCCATATAGCTTGTAACAGCTGCTGCTATTACTGAAAGCCAAGAATGGAGGGAAGGAGAAAAAAAAACCCACACCCTGGGATAAAAGTCAGAATTGTTATCAGCAGCTCTGGTGGTCAGAGCCTGCATTCCCGGGGGAATAGAATTTCCTTTGTGGAATGAGATACCATAAAGTTTCTAAGGCCAAGCAAGCTTACTTGATGTGGACTCTGAGAGTGGAGGGCCTGCCTCCAATCACAAGCCTTGTCAGCCCAGCTCGGGATCGAGACAGACACAGTCCTTGTGATTGGTAACAGGAGAGGGGACAATTAGTGGGACAAGGAAACCGACCAGTCATTAAGAGAATGGAAAAACATAGGGAGGCCTGCACAGTACAGCTGTCACCCTCTTCCGTCAATTAGAGAAACTGAGAAAACCAGAGAGGGACCTCAACCCAATGATCAGACTGCCCCCTTCCCACCTTCCCAGTCTCCTACCATCTCTACCTTTCCCCACAGCTCAGAAGAAAATCAGGAAATGAGATTAGAAAGACACCACTGAAGCTCTCTCTCTCTCTCTCTTTTTCTCTCTCTCTCTTTCTCTCTTTCACACACACACACACACACACACACACACACACACACACACACACACACACTTTCCAGTGGATGCTGATACAGGTTACATAGTGCTTTTTTTTTAAGAGTTTAGCCCCAGAGCCTGTGGGAACCATGCATTAAAATTAATCATTCCTCACTGGGAGAGATTAACTTCCACTGAAACTGGGGAATTTGTTGAATCAAATGAAATGAAAGAATGGATCAAATGACAAGCCCTCCTATCACTACTGTTAAGAATGGAAACCAAATTATCATAATTTGATCCTATGTAGATTCTGCCAAGGTCACTTTATCATTTTTTTAAAAATTGAGGCTAAGAGGAAAAAAAGTATAGCCATAGTTATATAAACAGTCTAAATGCTTATATTTTGTTCATAACTCAGCCTGCAGTACTGGGCATGAGACAGGAAAAGTAAGGGACTTCTTGTGACAGCCATTCTCCATTAGGGTGGTTTTCTCATCCTGCCTGTAAGCAGGGGGATGACCAGGTTTACCTACTTGCCAACATCTCTGCCAGCAGTTTCGAATCACTGGGTCCCTGGAGTATTGAGCAGTAGATAGGTTTTCACAAGTAGTTAGGGGAGCAAGTGATAAGTCTCTCCTTTTTTCTATTTAATAGACAGTATAACAGAAGAGAGACGAAAACTCGGCATGCATGCATGCATGTGTGCGTGTGTGTGTACTTAACTTTATTTTTAAGAACAGAAGAGCATGATACCTTACCTACTTAGGGGATTCGGTGAATGACCTTGGTATCTTCCTGTCTAACCAAGCTCTAAGCACTCCACAATATCTGCTTAGGTCACCTTCATAGCTGTCACATGCTTGGGGAAGACATCTCCCTAACTCACCAACAGGCCTGTTGGCTACCCTTGATCTAGTTTAGCCCACCTGCTGAAATGGTTTTACTGAGGTGTGGCTACTGCATGTGCTACAGCTTCTTGGAACCATAGGTTAAATATCATGATATAGCTGAGGACTGGGGGTGTGCAGGACCTGGGTTCAAGTCCCTCCTCTAGAGCATACAGACTGTGTGAATCTGGGCAAATCATTTAACCTGTCAGTAACCTAGACGACTCTCTAAGGCCAAACGTGAGGAGGCAATGCCAACTTTAGTGGTTCAGGGGAAGTCTCTTCATCAGGTGTTATACCAATGGAATCACAGGTATAATCAAAAAGAAAAAAATGCAAATGATCATAATAGGACTCTCAAGTCAAGTCAGGTCAAAGAAGCATTTATTAGGCCCTTACTATATACCAGGTGACTCAGCAGATAGAGTGTTGGACCTTGAGTCAGAAAGACCTTTGCTCAAATCCATTTGCAGACACTTATTAGTTGTGTGACCCTGAGCAAGTTACTTAACCTTCATTTGTCTTAATCCATCGGAGAAGGAAATGACAAACCATTCCAGCTTTTTGCCAAGAAAACCCCATGGACAGTATTGATGTGCTATGGTTCAAGGAGTCCCAAAGAGTTGTATATGACCCAATGCCTGTGCTAAGCGTTGGCTAAGCAAAAGGCAAAAAACTCAAATTCTGGATTATTTTAATAATCAAACATTTGTACACACACTCCTGCTCTTACCAGTTCCATCAATCCAATCTTGATGTTCCTGGCTCCAGGGTTCTAGTCTCTGGTCCTGACTCATGTGATAATAGACTGAAGTGTTGAAGGGTGAAATTTTTCAGACCCAACCTATTTCCATAACTCCAGCCTCAATGAGACAGGAATTACTAAAAGGAATCATAACAATAAATAACCTGTTCATTCTTATCAAAGATCATAGATTTAGATCTGGAAGGGACTTCTGTCGCCACCAAGTTCAACTTGCTCCTTTTACAGATGAAGAATGGAGGTCCAGAGTGACTTGCCCATGATCAGCTGGTGTCCAAGGCAGGCTTTGAACCTTTCCTGACCATGAGCCCAAAATTCTATCCATAAACCATGCTAGAGCCAGGAATGTTGGGTTGAATTGGTGGAATTGGTGAGAGAAGGAACATGTGAGCAAATATTTAAAAATTGGCTCTCCAAAAGGACTGAACATGCTTTGATGCTTAATCTGGATTAGTAACATTTTCTCCTTGAGCTTCTTAAGTCTAAATCAGAAACAAAATAAGAAATCAAGACCTCATTTGGAGTTTTCCAACTTGGAAGGTGTAAATGCTCACACTAAAATCTTGATAGCTGGCTCTCAGAACTTGTATGAGCACATCCCTGAGTGAGAGGTTCTGTCTGGGAATTATTAACTGAGACAAAGGCAGATTATCATAGGCTCCTAGGCTTGGACCTTGAAGAGATGTTAGGAATCAGTAAAGCCAACCTTATCATTTTATAGAGAAGGAAACCAAGACCCAGACAAGTGACATGAACTTTTTAAGATAATATTTGTCAGAGAGGAGATATGATTAGAGTATCTGACTTCATATCCAGCACTTTTCCTACCACATCAGCAAGATGCTGCTGTCACCTGCTACTTGTCACCTTCAAAATAATAATAGTTAGCCTTTATATAGCTATGTAACCTTAAGGTTTGCAAAGCATTTTATAAATATCTCATTTTATCCTAACAAGCTTGAAAGCTATGTACTACTAATATCCCCATTTTACAGATAAGAAAAATGAGGTAGAGAAATTAAGCATCACACAGGTAGTTGGCATTTCAGGACAGTTTTGAACTCAAAGGTCTTTCTGACCTCAGGTCTAGTACTCTTATCTACTGGGGAGGGCGAGGGGAGGAAGGGAAAAGGGAAGGGAAGGGAAGGGAAGGGAAGGGAAAGCCTGTGTCTAATTTAGGTCATACAGGTAGTAAACAGCAGCCAAACCTTGTGCTCAGGTAACAAACCAGGCTAATACAGCCTGAAGTCTGCCTTTTAGGAGAGAAATCCAAAGGCCATCTCTGGGACAGAAATAACAGTAAAAAGGCAAGAAGGGTGGAATTCCAAGGACACTCTCAGCATCAAGGATGCAGCTTGGCTCTTCTCTTGAATGTACCATCAGTGCCACCTACTGTCCAATCATTCAGAGACCAACTTCTACAGATCCAAGGCCAATTACCAAAATAATCATTGAAAACAACAGCTGTTTAAGAATGGCCGACATTCATGGGATGTTATGTTATGCATGTTAAAGTTTGTGAAGTGCTTTGCAGACACCCTCATAACACCCTCATATTCACCTGAAAGGAGAATATCATCATTACTATGATATCTCTTGTGCAGATAAGGAAACTGAGGAGGTTGAGAGGGAAAGGTTAGAGGTGATGTGAAGCTCCATCTGAGAGCCAGGCCAGCACCATCCCATGCTGAGTTTTCTTCATGCTAGGTATTCTACCCTTATGTGTCCTTCCAAACACAAACATGCACAAGTATGTTCCAAGGTTGCAAGCCTAAAACATCTGTATATCTATTCACTCATTCATACTTATAGAATTTCAGTGTGGTAGGCAGAGATATAAAGCAGGATGCAACAGAATGCCTTGAGTCCTCATTTTGCTAATCAACAGCTGTGTGGCCTTGGCTGAGTCCCTACACCTCCTTAACCCTCAGTCTTCTCATCTGTAAAATGTTCAAGTTGGATAAGATAATTTCTGAGATACCATTCAATTCTGGGTCTCTGGTATCCTATGAAAAAGTTAGGATTTGATGTAAATTGATGGATCTATATTCTCCATATCCTCCAAATTATGTGAAGCATTAACCTTATAAGAATAACAAGTTGGATAAATCAGTAACTTAAAGTCAGCGTAGTCAATCTATTATTAAACTATCTGGACATTGAAGACACACAAGCTCTCTACCCATGAGATAAAGCTGGTTCAACAGAAGGAATATTGAGCTGAGGGTTCTAATCCTAGCTCGTGTACTACTTAGTAACATTACTTTGAATAAAGAGGAATTATGCTACAGTGGGAAGGATATATAGAATTTGAAATATGAGGAATTAGGCAACAATCCCACCAATACAAACTACTACCTATTTTCCTAATCTCTGGGTCTTGATCTCTTCATTTGCAAAATAAAAGGATTAAAGTAGATTACCTCTAAGTCATCTCTATGACAACTCTATGTAACAACAAAAATAACAGCAAGCATGTCACTTTAAGATTTTCCAGGGTCTCTACAAATCTCATCCGATCTTTCCACCTCTATAAGGTAGTCACTATAAATATCCATATTTTATAAGTTTAGGAAATTGGAGGTGAGATAGGTTAGGTGACTTCCCCAGGGTCACATAGTTAGCAAGTGTTTGAGGCAGGATTCTAATTCAAACTTCATGGTCTTAGTTTCTAAATCAATAAAACAAGGGGGTTGAACTAGATGCCATTTAAAATCTCTTGTTCCTGACTCTGCCACTTGCTGTCTCCATCATCTTGGCCAAATCATTTAGACTTCTTGGACCTTAGTTGCCTCTTAATGAGGTGCTCTACTAAAGTATCTATCATTTGAGCAATTTTATTGGGCACATAAATCAGAACTCAGAAGGGACAAGCTAGAAAATGTTAGAGGTAAAAGATGAAGACTGAGGTACACAGTTGAGAATATTTTTGGGTGACATACACAAAATCACTTAGATGTTTTAGAAGGTGAAGAGTAGCAGGTTGGGTGGAGTTTGTGAATTACCTACTGAGGGAAGGTGGTAGGGTTGGGAATTTGTTCTTCCTTCTTTAGGTTACTAAGAACTTTGAAACCAAGCCATCAGGCAATCACTGCCCTGCATTACAAGACCATTCCATTCCTCCCTTGCTTATTTGTCCTTTGAATTGTGGCTATAGAATGACAGGAAGTCCTGAGATGTAGCTTGAGAAAGTTCTTTGCACCCACTGGTACTTTGCTCAGGCTAGCTGGGGCTTGCTCCAAAGCCCAAGGGAAAAGAGGGAGCTCTCAAACAGAAAGCAGGGTAGGGTTACAGAGGCAAATCTGGAAGTTTCCTCATGACCTTAGGCCAGAGGAATGTTCAACTGCAAAACTGAACTAAAACCAAGTTAAACACACACACACACACACACACTTATTCAAATCAGGCTTTCTTACTTGGAGCACATGAAGATAATTCTTCTTCCCACACAAGGGTATTACACAATAGGATAAATCCGGATTCTCTTTCCTAGGAAACATCTGGCCATGTTCACTTTCTGAGACCTCAGTTACCTAACCCAAGGATAATTATGGGAGGGGGACACAATGGTACCAAAGAGGGTTATGATTTCAAATGCCTCACTGTACCAGGGTGATTGATTAGCACCCTGAACCCAATAACAGGAATCCTCACTTAATTGGATCTTCACCTCCAACCCTAAGAGATAAGAAAACTGCCACATGGCAGAGACATTTTCAAGAAACCTACTTATAGCAGTGGTCCTTAATCTGGGATCTGGGATAGCAATGGAACTTAGTTCTTCCTGACTCCAGGTCTGCTATGCCCTACACAAAACTAAGTGCTATCTGGGGACTAAGGTGTTGGGGAAAGAGGGAAGGAGTTATCTTTGTCGTTGCCATTGTTATTGAAAAAAGGCAGTCAGGAATACCCTTATTTAACCAGAAAATATGAAATTCTAGAACCAACCTTTTTCTGAACATTCCAGTAAACTGATGCCTTCCTGGATAAATGAGTGGCTTATCTTTTCCTTTTGCTCTTAGGATGTAAATGTAAACCAATCCTCATGGCATTTGTAATGGAGGCATCCTAGCCATGTGTGCCCCTGGGTCACTTTTATCAAATACTCCTCATTAGTTCACAGCCCCTGGGCATGATGCTGTCCCACATGCATACTAGGTACTTCCAAGGAAGGGACCTGCAGAAACATGGGATTTGGATTTTTATCTTGGTGTTGTTTTGTTGTATCTGACTCTTTGTGACCTTGTTTTTGGGTTTTCTTGGCAGAGATCCTGAAGTAGTTTGCTATTTCCTTTACTAGTTCATTTTAGAGATGAGGAAACTGAGGCAAACAGGGTTAAGTGACTTGTCCAGGGTCACACAGCTAGTAAGTATCTGAGGACAGATGTGAACTTGTCTTCCTGACTCCAGGCCCAGTGCTCTATCCATTCACTGAGCTTCTTCAATACTCAGATTTTAATCTGTATGTGGGTTAACTCAGAGTTATCCTGTGATTGTGTTAAGGGTTGTTCTATACTAGGGAAGATGAAAGTGCTATAAAACCTATATTTCTATCATATTTTAAGCATTACAGAGAGTTCCGGCACATAGAAAACACTTAATAAGTGCTTGTTCCTGACTTAGCGACTTCCTTCTTAATCTTGTGAAGTAGACAGTGAAAATTTAGTTTCCTTTTGAAAAGTATAATATTTTGTTCAATGGGGCATATCCAGTACCCAAAGACAACCTCTAAATTCAGGATTCTCCTGATTCCAAGTCCTGAATTTTTTCTGTTGTTTTCCAGACTGCTGTAACAAGAAAGTCAGTGGGGTATAGTGTAGTAAAAAAAAAATTTGACTAGAACTGAAATCTAAAGATTGGCATGCCATTCCTAGGTCTGTGCACTTACTGGTCATTTGACTTGCATGTGTAAAATAGAGATAAGAATTAGACTACCTATTTTGGAGATGATCAGTTTAGAGCTGAAAGGAAATCTAGCCCACAGTCATCTTAGTCAAACTCCTTTTTATAGATGAGGAAACTGAGGCCCAGAGAAGTTAAAAATAAAATTTCAAAATTAACATTCATAGTGAGTAGCAGAAATTGAATCTGTACCCAGGTTTTTGATTCTAAATCTGCCTGTAACCTCAAGTGATGTGAGTGAATGGAAGTAGTTTGGCTTGTCTGGGTAACTTAGTTCTTGATTCTCTGGATGGAGGACACAAAGATGGATATGTGAGACTTCTTCCAAAGACTCTGACTCGGGTCTTTGGAATGAGGCTGTCAGAGGTTCTCTACACCACAGAATTTCTCTGCAGCTTCTCTCATTTTTCAGATTGTGTTGACTTCTGTGGGACAGACCAGCTTCCTCTCCCCTTGCCCGTGATGCCAGACCTCACCTCATAGGCTTTAGGCACATATAACTGTTTTCAAACTCATAGTCCCCCAGAAGATGCCAAGAGGAGGCCACACACTGATGGGGAGATAAACATCTCAGAACTTGGTTTTAATTGCATTTGGATCTATAAGTCCTGCTTCAAGTCACAAGTGCTATGGCTAGGCATCTATTACAATGTAATGAAATGTTATGTGTATTTTTAAGGGTGGGGAAAGCAGCAATCAGAGATCCTTCAAAAAAAAAAAAGAAAACAAGAACCTTTAAGTATTATTTCAGTAATGTATTCTTGCTTTGTGAGATGAAGGAGCTGTGAACATGGAGAGAGAAGTAGAAAGATTTGAAAGCCATCTGGTGCCCTCTTTTGGTCAGTTTTTGTTAGAACAGAAGTCGTCAGAGGTTTATTTTTTTGTTTCTTATTTAATTTCATTTATTGCATAAAGAGTTTAAAGGGATTTTTGAAGATACCTATTCCAATATTCTCATTTTACAGATGAGGAAACTGAGGGTAAATGACTTGACCAAGATCACACAAGGTAATACGTGGCCCAGATGCAATTTCTGCACCAGTTTCTCTCTCCCTCCTTCCTTTTGTCTCTCTCTGTCTCTGTCTCCTTGTCCCTCTGTCTCTGTCTCACTCTCTCTTTCTGTCTCTCTGTCTGTCTTTCTCTCTGTGTGTCTTTATTTCTGTCTATGAGTCTCTCTGTCTCTGTTTCTGTCTGTCTCTCTGTCTCTGTTTTGGTCTGTTTGTGTCTGTCTCTGTGTCTGTCTCTGTCTGCCTGTCTGTCTCTCTCTCCAAACATAAACACAGGCAAAACTGTGGTAGAAACAAATTTTGAAAAAATTCAGAGGAGGAAAAAAATCACTGAGAGAGTGAATCAAAAAGGCTTCCAGAAGGAATTGGAACTTGAACTGAGATGTGAAGAAGGTGTTAACATTGAAGAATTAAAAGATACCTGAATGATTTAGATTTGCCAGGGGTCCAGTCAGGCAGGACTAAATGTGAATAAAAGGGAAAGAATCTGACTGTTTGCCCTAAGAAATGTATTTATTTTGGCAGTACCTGAAATAGAGCAAATAATAGCAACTGTAACAACATCGATAATAATAGATTAAGTGCATAGAGTACATATTATGTATTAGACACTATTCTAAACATTTTACAACTATTTATTTCATTTGATCCTTACAACAACAGTGGGAGTTAGGTACCATTATTAACTTCATTTTACATATGAATAAACTGAGGCAAACAGAGGTTCAGTGATTTGCTCAGTGTCACCCAGATAATAAGTGTCTCAGTTAAATTTGACTATGCAATCCGGCTCCTTGATAAATTGATTGTTAGTTGATAACTACACTATTTGGGTCATATTTAAACCTGAGAGGGCAGCTCTTGTATCTACCAAAATGATAGAAAAAATGCTGGCTCAGGAGTCAGAGGGTCTGAGTTTAAATTACCTCTGTTGCTTAATATCAGATGGTTCTCAGACATTAATTGGTGGCTATACTTCAAAGTTTGTACCTGTTCTTATGAAGCCCGTCTGCTCCAATGTTCCACCCTTTTCCATTACTACTTCTTACATTAGACTTTTTTCTCCTTGTTCCTCCTCCTCAAATTACATTGTATTCATTTGGTATATATGTTGCATTTAAGTATTTATTTTGGTTGTTACTGTCTGTTCTTCATTCTTAAAGAAGATCATGACATCAGGGAGGTGATGCCATGATGTGCAAATGAATTGGATTTAAGTGAGGGAGGTGTACAAAGTCATCAGCCTCACTTTCTTCTCTAGAGCCAACTGGGTTCAGTGACAAGAGAGAGATCAGGATGACTGGAGATGAGCCATGTTGTATATATTTATAAGTATATATAGTATATATTTATTTTGCAAACATTCTGTGTATACTCATACAGTGTCCATGTTGTGCAGGAACTATTGTATCTTTTGCTCTTGTAGCACAGAACATGGTAAGTACATAATAAATGCCTGTTGACTAAAAATATTTCATTTGTTTAGTGCTTTACAGTTTTTATAGGACTCTTTATACACTACCTCACCATAACCTTGTGAAACAGATACAAAAAGTCTTACTATCTTCACGTTAGAGAGGAGGAAACTGAGGTTCAGAGGGAATAAGTAACTTCCCAAGGTCACACAGTTTCTCAAGGATAGAATTTCATCTTCTTGATGAAGCTGTATCTTCTAACTCCATGTCTGTTTTATTTTCTATTATACCACATTGCTTAACTTATTGTAAATGTTAAAGAAAAAAAATCTTTGATGGTAAATTAATCCGATTTGCTCTTGCTCAGTCCTAAGCACAAATAGGGACTAATTACTATAAACACCTTTTTTTGAGCAGCAAGGTGGCACAGTGGATAGAGAGCCAAACTTAGAATCAGGAGATCTGAATTTAAATCTGGCTTCAGACATTTGGTAGCTGTGTGTCCCTGGGAAATTCACTTAATCCCTTTTGCCTCAGTTTCCTCATATGTAAAATGAGTTGAAGAAAAAGGACAAACACAACAATCTGTGAGTAGACCCAGCTGCCTGAATGGGGACCCATCTACCTGAGTAACTCAGCTTCTCCTCTTCTGTCTGTCTCCCCCTCCCCTTCCTTCTCTTCTCCAAAGGAAGGTAAATTTGGATGGCCAGATGATGCCCAATGAAGTTGGGCTTTACTAGCTAGTTTTTCTCTTCCCCTCCCCTCCCCTCCCCTCCCCTCCCCTCCCCTCTCCTCTCCTCTCCTCTCCTCTCCTCTCCTCTCCTCTCCTCTCCTCTCCTCTCCTCTCCTCTCTCAAACCCTTAAACCTACTGTACTCTGAAGCCTATAGATTGGAAAACACTAGGCCCCTGCCCAAGCTCCACTTAAGAACTGTTTTCTGGATCCTCCTGCCTTAAGAGTGATTGTCAATAGTAATTATTACTGTTTCCCTCTCAGTTTGATTTAGTTATTTTTCTTTGCCTCATTAAAGGGCCATCCCCTCACTACACTGAATGGGCGTTGCTTCACCTTAAGTGAGTACCTGAATAGGCCTTGGCCTAAAAGGGCCAAGGTCTCCCAGTGTATCCTGGGCCATCTCCAGTCATCCTGATGAATATCTGGTCACTGGATTCAGATGGCTCTGGAGGAGAAGTGAGGCTGGTGACCTGCACAGCCCTCCCTCACTCAAAACAAAGTCAAGTGCAAGTCAAGTCATCATTTCTCTGATGGCATGGTCTTCTTTGGAAACAAAGCATGAACACGACAACAACAACCACAATGAAGGAAATGGCAAATCCCAGATGAGGAAAATGAGGCTAGATTTGATCTTAGGTCTTTCTGAGGCCCTGATCTCTATCCACCATGCCACCTAGCTGCCCTGAATTGTGACAAACCTCTGAATTTATCTAGTTCAGAGGCAAATACTTGACTTATATGCATTCGATTCTTGATCTTATATGCAAAGACTTTCCATCTTAAAAACCTTTTGTTTTGGCTTGAAGACCTCCTGGGAGAGCAGTCTTATCTTCCTAATGCATCTCATTCCACTTTTAGATAGCTTTGATTTTGTTAGGAAATTTTCCTTTACATAGAACTAATAGATCCAATAGATTCTAATAGATCCAACCCCTTCATTTTGCAAGTAAGAATACTGAGATCCAGGGAGGCTAAAACACTTGCCCAAGGCCTCATAGGTTACAAGTAGCCAAGACAAGACTCAAAAGTAAAGGCCATGTGGTGTTCTGGATAAAATATAGTTGTCCTTCATTCTCAAAAAGGACAAAAATAACATCACTATGTTAGAGTCACATTGCAGTGTGTCTGACTGTGACTGATCTGACTGTGACTGATCAGACCAATAGGAGGAGCTCAGAGTGCTCTACTACAGGTCAGGCACAAATAGTCTGTGTGAACACTTGGGGTGGATTTTCTAAATTTGTGCTTCTTGTGTTTCTTTTAAGTCACTTCAATTCCGCTTTGCTCTTAGAGCACAGCACCTTCTTTGATGAGGGCACGCCATGCTGAAGTATTCCTGTGCTACTGTCTCCCATATCATATAATCAATTCCAAAGTTCTTAAGAGAGATTTTGAGAGTGTCCTTGAATTACTTCTTCTGATCACCACGTGAACATTTGCCCTGTGCAAGTAAGTTCTCCATAAAATTGTCTTTTAGACAAGCATACTAAATATTTGGAGACAGGGCATCTTATTTTGAATTATCTACAATAGCTACATTATTTGCTCTGTATTTGACCATAAGCAAATCATGTAACCCCTCTAGGACTCTGTTTCCTTTTTGTAAGATGAGAAGAAGTGAATTGACCAGGGGTTCCACTTGGTCCAAAAAGATGTGGACCAAATTTTACAGAGTTTATAAAAGTTGATGGAAAATATCTTTATTTTAAATAAAACTGGTTTTCTTGGTAATCTTGTGCATTTTGTTTTTTACATTTAAAAAAAATTATTCTGAGAAAAGGTGGGATTCACCACTTTAGCAAGGGAATTCATGCCACAAAAAAAGTTTTAAAATTCCTGACCTAGATGATTTCTGTGGTCTCTTCCTAATCTGAGACCCATGACTTTTTGATTAAAATTCCATGTTCTCTCTATTATACTATACTAGGTCTTATTTCCAGTCTTTCTCTGGGCTCCTTGTTGTATCCAGACAAGATTTTACACACACACACATGCATGCATGTATAGACATGTACACACACATGTACATACATATATACATATATGTGTGTGTATAATCTTTACCCACTAGCAATAACCTTTTGTAAAAGACTGAGAACTTCTGCCTGTTTGTCCCGTCCCTGTTCCCTCCTTCTCCCAACCTCCCCCAACACCCATATCAGCTTTGCTTTGACATAAAACAGCAGACATACATTGGCCATTTCCACTCCTGTCTACATCAATTATTTTCTCCTTAGACCTTCATAGGCTTCCTTTCTTGCTTGTCGGTTTCCCTTCATGGTTACCTGATTCCTCTTCCCACTGAGGAATCTTTAGTGCTTCCAGATGCCCCAATCATGGTTTGTTTAGGAATTAAGGACCATGGCTAAGTTTAGTCAGTAATTGCGCAGAAGGTGGAGATCCCAGAGTAAACAAAAAGCTGTATAGGTTTACAGACATCTAACACAGCCCAGAGATCAGCAGACTTTGCATTGACAGTTTATATGAAGCAATAAAGGAACAGACGCTTCCTATTGGTCTTAAGTAAAGTAATTATTCATGGGACACCAGCTGTTGGAGTAGATCTGACACAGTGTGTGGGGAGGAGACAGGAGGGGGAGGGGCATCCTTGATGTATTAGAAGTCAGGAATTTTCTGATACGAAGGTCAGGAGAATGGAATGTAGCCAAGAGGTGATATAAACTTCAGTCCCTGGAGAGATTGGGCTCAGACTTTGATGCAATTTCTACATAGAATTGATCACACTAATTCTATGTTCGGTACTACTGCTGGAGTGTCCCTATCTTAGTTACTCAAAGGTACTTCCTCGCCTCTTGGGGAATAGTTGCCTCAATTGATCAATTGATCAATTTTCAAAACTTGTCCTGGACTCATCTCCCAGATAGCCCTCTCTAATCTCCTTCATGTAAAACAAAAGAACAAACATAGAGGCAAAATACCAAGGCCCCTACTCACAGGCCACATGTTGACATCAAATGGAAAAGGCTCAAGGCCTCTCTCTTTTTGGGACATTGTCTCTTTTGTCTCACCAGAATGCCACTCAGTAGGAATGAGTCAAAGAGTAAGGTTCAGATTGAAGAATGAACCTTTGCATTCTCTCCATCCTCCAGTTTTAGCAACACAGTCAATCAAAGAAGAACCTCTTTATGACATGGTTAGGAGACCAGAACCAGTTATGAAACGTCTAGACAGGCTCCAAAATCCATATGGGGACTCCATCAACTGAGCATTGTGTGCATACTCATAAGGGCTAGTTCCCAATTATACTAGGATCAAAGATTTAAAGGTCAATGGGAAATTAGAGGTCATTTAATCACACATGAAGAAACTGAGGCCAAGAGAGTTTAAGTGAGGTGCTAAGTCAACTGGGTAGTAAATAGTAGAGGTAGGATTAGAACACACAGGTTCTTTTACTCTAAATCTAGAGTTTCTTCTAGTTGTTAATCCTTTTTTTCAGTCATGTCCAACTCTTCATGAACCCATTTTGGGTCTTCTTAGTGAAGATACTGGAGCAGTTTGCATTTCCTTCTCCAGTTCATTTTACAGATGAGGAAACTGAGGCAAACAGGATTGAGTGACTTTCCCAGGGTCATGCCAGAGACCAGAATTAAAGTCAGGTCTTCCTGACTCTTGGCCCAATCTTCTATCCACTGTACCACTTTGCTGCCTTTCCTTCTTATACACCAGTGTATTTAACCCCTTTCTACACTGTAATATTATGTATGTAAAGCACTTTACAAACCTTAAAGTATTTCGTATAAACATGAAATGATTTTCTCATAATATTTTAGTCATTTTTCCAGCTGCCGTTGGCAAAGAGAGAGAGAGGGCTGTGGTCATTGGAAACCAGATCTTGCCAAAGCCTTCCAAACCAAGGAAAGACTGGGCACCAAGAGAAGTCCTTGATCCAGGATGAAGGGGTTGGACCTTGTACAGGATCTAGGTAGGTACCAACTGACAGCCTTATCACTCATTACTGAGTTCTAGGTCACAGATCCAGAATGGACTGAGGAGAAGATTTGAGTCTAGGGGCTGGATTTCTAGGGTGAGAAATGGTTGTGGGTTCTGGGCTGTACAGTAAATAAAGAATAAGTTTAGAAGTAAGCGGCAGCTCTGTGGCTTTGATACAAAGAGCTGTGTGGGGTCAGTTCAAACTTCCAGTCCAACATGAAATCCATCAAAGAACATAAGAGCCAGAATCCACTAGAGATAGCTAGGTGATATAGTAGATAGAGTTTTAGACCCCAATCAGGAAGAACTGGGTTCAAATCCAGGCTCAGACACTTATTAGCTGTGTGACCCTGGGCAAGTCACTTAACCACTGTCTACTTCAGTTTCTTCATGTGTAAATAGTAGCACATTATCTCCCACAGTTGTTTCGATAATCAGATGAGATGGTATCTTTAAAGCTCTTAGTACAATGACTAGCATATAGTAGGTACTTTTTAGAAATAATATTTTTTCCAATGACATGTAAAAACTATTTTTAACATTCACTGGGTTTGTTTTAAATTTTGAGTTTTAAATACTCTTTCTCGAATACTCTCTTCTTTTCTTGACCTTTCCCAGAGATACCAAGCAATTTGGTATAGTTTATACATATGCAATCATGTAAAATAGTTCCACATTTGTAATTTTGTGCAAGAATATTGGGAAAACAAAAGAGAGAGAGAAAGAAAAGAATGAAAGAAGGAAGAATGAAAAAAAAGAAGGAAGAAAAGAGAAAGAAAGATAGATTCATAGATAGATAGTAGGCTTCAGTTTGTATTCAGACAAGATCAATTATTTCTCTGGAAGTGCATAGCATTTTTCATCATGAGTCCTTTGGGATTGTCTTGGATCATCATATTGCTGAGAATAGCTAAATCATACACAGTCATTCATCATACAATATTATGGTTACTTTGTACAATGTTCTCCTGGTTCTGCTTACTTCACTTTGCATCAGTTCATGTCAGTCTAGTTTTTTTCTGAAATTGCTTTGCTTTGTCATTTCTTATAGTGCAATAATATGCCATTACATTCACATACCACAGCTTATTCACCTATGCCCCAATTGATGGGTATCATCAAAATTTTCAATTCTTAGCCATCACAAAAAGAAGTGCTATAAATATTTTTGTACAAATCCTTTTTTTAAAAATCTCTTTAGGATGCAGACCTAGTGGTGGCATTGTTGTATCAAAGTGTATGCATAGTTTTATAGCCTTTTGTGCATAGTTCCAAATTGTTCTACAGAATTTTTGGATCAGTTTGCAACTCCATGAACAAAGCATTAGCGTTCTGGTTTTCCCACATTCCCTCCAACATTTATTATTTTCCTTTTTTTGTCACATTAGCCAATCTGATAGGTGTGAGGTGGTACCTGAGAGTTGTTTTAGTTAACATTTTTCTAATCAGTAGTAATTTGGAATATTCCTTCATATGATGATATATAGTTTTGATTTCTTCATCTGAAAACTATCTGTTCACATTCTTCAACCATTTATCAACTGGAGAATGACTTGTATTCTTACAAATTTGAATCAGTTCTCTGTATATTTGATAAATGCAGCATTTATCAGAGAACTTGTTTATTTCCTCCCACACATACAGTTTTCTGCTTTCCTTCTAATTAATAATTTCCTTCTAATTTCTAGCATTGGTTTTGTTTGTGCAAAAACTTTTTAATTTAATATAATCAAAACTGTCCACTTTACATCTGGAAATGCTCCTTATCTCTTGTTTGGTTCTAAACTCTTCCCTTATACATAGATCTGATAGGTAAACTATTCTTCGCTCTCCTAATTTGCTTATGATATCAATCTTTATATCTGAATAATGTATTAATTTTGATCTTATCTTGGTAGACAGTGTGAGATGCTGGTCTATATCTAGTTTCTGCCATACTCTTTTTTCCAGAAAGTTTTGTCAAATAATGAGTTTTTGTCTCAAAATCTTGGAGCTTTGGGTTTATCAAACGTTAGATTACTATGGTAATTTACTACAACATATTATATACCTAATCTATTCCACTGACCTACCACTCTATTTCTTAGCCAGTATTAGATTGTTTTGAAGATAACCACATTATAATACAGTTGGAGATCTGGCATGGCTAGGTCATTTTCCTTCACTTTTATTTTCAATAATTCCCCTAATATTTTTGACCCTTTGTTCTGAATTTTGCAATTATTTTTTCTACATCTATAAAATAAATTTTGGTAGTTTGATTAGTATGACACTAAATAAGTAGATTAATTTAGACTGAGTTGTCATTTTCATTGTATTGGTTCAGCCTATCCATGAGCAAATAATATTTTTCCGAGTTGTTTAGATCTGTCTGTATTTGTGCGAAAAGTGTTTTATCATTGTGTTCATGTAGTTCCTGAGTTTGTCTTGACAAGTAGACTACCAAGTATTTTATACTATCTACAGTTATTTTAAATGGAATATCTCTTTATTTCTTGCTGCTAGATTTTGTTGGTATATACAGTAAGCTTTTAATAAATGTTTGTTTCCTTCCTTCCACACCAAAGTGGAGTTCTAGTTCGATTACTATAAACCGGTAGAGATTTTCAGCTGCCTGATAGTGATTGAGTCCACCAGAATGCCAACCAGGGAGAAATCCGTAGGTATGATTCTCAGACCCAAACTCTGGTCAGAAACTTGCAAAGCTCAACCAAAAGGACATCAATACTTTTGCCATGGATAAGACCACTTTGGGAGGATTGGAAATCCTTAGGTGACCAATTTATGTTGTCTCTAAGATTCTAGAATGCCCACAACACTTAATACCAAGAAAACAGCAGCAGTAAGCTAGACAATATAATGTCAGCCCAGGCATTCCCTTCACAAGGGAGCAGAATTTAGTTACAGGAATTCAAAAAATCAGGAAGTAGGTTAGAAGCATGAGAAAACAACAATAATTCAAGTAGGGGGAATAAAAATCTATTATGATAACAGGGACATTTAAGACACAAACCCAGAAGAGGAGAATGAGTCCAAAATATCTGTGATCCATGCCTTGAAGAAAAATAGAGTTTAGGCACAAATTCAACTAGAATTCTTGTGAGAAATGAAGTAGTAATTTAAAAAAAATTTATAAGTAATATAAGAGATCTAGAGGAGGAAATTAGAAAAGAAATGAGAGATATGGAAGAAAGAATTAGTAAGGTCTTAAAAGAAATGATAATTTCTCTATTATATTTATAACCATTTACTGTTGGGGAGATCCAGAATTTTTTCCCTTTCTAGTTCCTCCTCTATTAGTTCATATCAGCCCTTGAAGAATAGAGGTGATAATGAGATTGGCTCTAACATTCTCCTCAATTTTGTTCAGACCTCACCCACCCAAATGGGAAAGTTTAGATTAGATTGATCAAAAAGTAAAGAAATTTTAGTTTAGGTGAATTCTGGTCCATTGTATTCTACTGAGGGTTGGGTGTGGGGGCAAGTGGGGGAGGAGAGAGTAAGATCTTTTGTCTAGATTGCCTAAGGCTAGGAATAGTCTGGGAGCAAAAGTGTCGCGATCCAAGTCACATCCCTCGACTCCTCATTAGAACAGGTTCACTTCTCATTATAATATTCATTCTTCTCATTAATTGTTCACTAATCAGAGTTGACTGCCATCTGTGAGAAACACCCACTCTTCCAAGGGCATATATGAGCATCAAGAAGCTGCCACAATCTGTCTTTTGTATATGAGACAACTAAATGACCAGTCCTTTTAGTAATTATTTGCTAGCCATAATAAATAAAATGATTAATTACCCAAAAATTATGTCTCTCAAGCTTTTCATAGGGTTGTTACAAAAGATACAAAACTATATTTAAGCAACAAACTCCTTGAAAATGAGAGTTGTCGGGGGCAGATTCAAGATACCAAGGCACAAGCTGGAGCTCAGCTGAATCCTTCTAACAGTCCACCTCTCAACCACTTTAAAATGCCTCAAATCAAATTTTTGATTAACAGAGCCAGTAAAAGTTTAGGACACATTTTTCCAGGCTAAGAAAACTCAGTAAGTTCACAGAAGGAGTCTGTAACACTGCAGGGATCACAGGTCCAAAACACAACAAGAGAATCAGTGGTGGAAGTTGGAGATGGCTAGGACAGCAGCAGCAGCAGTTATAGCTTCAAGGGCACTTCTCCCAGAAATGATATAGGGTCAGACAACTGGTCAGAAAGAGATTACAGGGACTTTCTGCTGGCACTAGGTGCAGCTGGCATTGATTGGCAATTCTATTGCCCATAACCAGTTCTGGGCCACAGTTCAAGGATGGAGAGGAGTGTCAGCACTTGCGGCTGCAGGAAAGCAGAAAACTTGATCACAGTTCTAGAACCTAGAAGAGAACTAGTATTTGTGATTTCAGGGGAGCAGGAGCCCTTCCTGGATCAGGAGAGCAATGACCATATCTTTCCTAGGATAATGCCACCTTGAAAGCACCAAAAACCTGCAGACTCCTAGAAGTAACTCTGAAAACAGCAGCACCAAAAGGTCTGAAACTTGACATAGCTAGCACCTCCCCACCCCTAGGTGAACAGAAACAAACTTTAAGATCAAGTTCAAAGTCAAGAAATTAACTGCAAAAATAAGCAAATAACAAAAGAAGAATTTGACATAAAAACACTAGTACATTGGCAGGGAAACATAAGACGTAAATTTAGAAGGAAATAACAATATAAAAATAGCAATAAGCAAAGCCTCAAAGAAAAATGCTAATTGGATCCAAAATCAGGATGAATTCCTAGACAATTTAAAGACAGAGATAACAGCAGTAGAGGAAAAATTGGGAAAAGAAATGATAGTGACGCAAGAAAATTATGGAAAGAGAATTAACATCTTGGTAAAAGGGACACACACACACACACACACACATACATCTGAAGAAAACATCACCTTAAGTAACAGAATTGGCCAAGTGGTAAAAGAGGCATAAAAACTCAAAGAATAAAATAATTTCTGAAAAAAAATAGAATTGGCAAGTAGAAGCTACTGACTCTTTGAGACTTGAAGAAATATTAAGATAAAATTAAAAAGAAGGAAAAAATAGAAGAAAATGGGAAATATTGAATTGGCAAAAAGAATTAACTTGGAAAATACATTGAGGAGAGATAATTTCAGAACTCTTAGATAACCTGAAAGCCATGATCAAAAAAGAGCCTAGATATCATATTTCAAGAGATTATCAAAGAAAATGCCCTCAAAATCTCAGATCCAGAAGATAAAATAGAAATTAAAAGAATCTGCTGGTAACCTTCTGAAAGAGATGCCAAAATGAAAACTTCTAGGAATGCTATAGCCAAATTCTGGAGCTCCCAGATCAAAGAAAAAAAATATTACAAGCAGCCAGAAAGAAACAATTCAGCTCTCTTCGAAGCACAGTCAGAACCACACAAGATTCAGCAGCTTTGACATCAAAAGATCAGGGGACTTGCAGTGATATTCAAAGTGCAAAGGAGCTAGGATTACAACCAAGAATAGCCTACCCGGCAAAACTGAGTATAATCCTTCATGAGAAAAAAGGATATTTAATGAAATAGAGGACTTCCAAGCATTTCTTACCGAAAAGAACAGAGCTGAATGGAAAATTTGACATCCAAAGACGAGACTCAAGAGAAGCCTAAGAGTCAACATGGAAGAGTAATTATAAAGGACTCAATGGAGTTGACTTGTTTATTATATAGGAAGAGTATTATACATATAACTCTTAAGGAATTTATCATTATTAGCACAGTTAGGAGTCTACACAGAGAGAGGGAACAAGTGTGAGTCTACACAGAGAGAGGGAACAAGTGTGAGTCAATTATATGGAGATGATCTTGCAAAACCAAAAATGTAGAGGTGAGAAAGAGTAGTACAATGGGAAAGTGGGAATGGAGACTTAAAATAGGGCAAATTTTATCACATCAAGGAAGCCATAGAGTAAAACTTTTATAGTAGAGGGGGAAATACTGTGTGCGGCAGGCAATGTTTGAACTTAACTCTCATCAGAATTAATTTAAAGAGGATAGAACACACAGGCACTCACACACACACATGCACTCATACATATACACACCATACACACACACACACACTAACACTCACACACACAGAGACAGACAGAGACACAGAGACAGAGAGCGCTGGGTATAAAAATCTATTTTACCCAATAGGGAGGTATGAGGGGCAGGGGATAAGAGCTATGGGGAGGGAAGGTTATAAGGGGGAGGGAAGATTGTGAAAGACAGTGGCTGGACGCAAGACAGACTTCTGAGAGATAGGAAGAAGTAAAAACAGAGATGGAATAGAGGGAAATGTACAGTTAGCGATCATAACTGTGAATGTAAATGGAATGAGCTAACCTATAGAATGGAAGTGGATATCAGAATGGGTTAGGAATCAGAATGCAACAATCTGTTTTCTACAAGAGACACACTTGGGACAGAAAGACACACACAGAGTTGAAATGAAGGACTGGAATGTAATCTATTGTGCTTCAGCTGAAGTGAAGAAGGCACAGATGGCAATCTTGAACTCAGTCTGAAATTAGACCTGAATGAAAAGAGATAATCAGAGAAACTATATTTTGCTTAAAGGTACCATAGACGATGGATAGATAGGTAGATAGATAGATAATCATAGCAAGTTTTTCTGATGAAAGCCTCACTTCTCCAATATACAGGGGACTAAGAGCCATTTCTCAATTGATAAATGGTCAAAAGGATATGAAAAATTTTCAGAAGAAACCAGTTATCTATAATTATGTGAAAAAAGACTCTAAATCACTATTGATTAGAAAAAGCAAATGAAAACAACTCTGATACCACCTCACACCTATCAGGAATGACAAATGCTGAAAGGGATGATAATGAATTATTTGTGGAATAGTGATACAACCATTCTGGAAAACAATCTGGAACTATGCTTAAAGGGCTATAAAACTGTGCATATGTTCCAGAAATACCATTATTAGGTCTGCACCCCAGAGAGATGAATGAAAAAGAAAAGAACAAAAATATTCATAGTAGCTCTTTCTGTGGCAACAAAGAATTGGAAATTGAGGGGATGCTCATCAATTTTTGGAATGACTAAATAAGTTGTGGTATATAATTATGACAGATTAATATTGTGCTTTAAGAAATGATGGTGGAGTGGTTGGATGGGGAAAAATGTTGGACCTATATGAACTGATCCAAAGTGAAGTGAGAAGAACTGAGAGATGAGTATGCACAGTATTATCAATGTTGTAATGATGATTAATTGTAAAAGAGTTGACAGCTTTGATTCATACAGTGATCTAAAATACCAAAGGACTCATGGTGAAAATATTCTATCCAACTCCAGAGATGGAACTAATGAACTCCACAAATTGGAGTGTAATTTTTTAGTTTGCTTTTTTTTGGCAACATGGCTAATATGGAAATGGGTTTTGCATGATTTCACATGTATGATTAATATCATAATGTTAACCTTAGTGAGTGGCAGAATAGTAGTATGAAGGGAGAAAAATTAAAACTCAAAATTTAAAAAAATTATTTGGAATTGGCAGAGCAAAGAAGTAGGGGGAGATGGAATATATTCCATCCATCAACCAACGAACTCGTATTCATTAAGTGTCTAATAAATGCCAATCACTGAGCAAGCTGGTAGGGATATAAATACAAAGAATACAATGACTCTCACTCTCAAGGGGCTTATGTTTTAACAGGGGAGACAGCAGTACATATACTGGCTATTCAGAAAGTCTAAGTGCATTTCTAACTTATTAAAGCTTAAAACTGCACTAAGACTTTTGGGACACTTTGTATAACTATATACAGACTATTAAGAGAATAAATAGGAATTAATTAAATAGAAGGCGTTGGAAAGATGCTGCCTAAATTAATTTACTGTTCCAAATTCTGAGGGTTTGGGTTCAGATAACCTTATGATTTTCCTAAGTTCTGCCTCTCCCCTTTTTAATTGAACTCAACTTCTCACCCAAACCCACCCCTTTTCCTAACTTCCCTATTTCTGTGGTGAGCAGTGTCATCTTCAGAGTAGCTCAGACCCACATGCTAAGGATAGTTCATGGCTCTTACTCTTTCTTACTTCAACTTAACCAAAGCCAATCATTTACTAATTCTTGTCCTTTCTACCTATACAGCAACTCTCACACCATTCCATTTATTTCACTTTCTCATCATCTCTCATCTGACCTAGATTATTGTAACAATCTGCCAATCAATTTTCCCACCTTGATTCTCTCTCCTTCATATTTCTGTCAAATATCTTCTTAGGGAAAAAAAATCATGATGTCACTCTCTAGTTCAAAAGCCTTTAGTAACTCTAAATCATTTCTATTCTGCCTTAGTATAAAATTTGAACTCCTTTACCTAGCATTTATAGCCTACATAGCTTGGCTCTACCCTCCTTCTTATCTTTATTTTATGTAGGTCCCTTTTTCACCCTGCTTACTAAACCTAACATGCCATTTTCTGTCTCTAGGTCCTCATATAGACTGTCTCTTATACCTGGGATCCCTTCCTTTTTCTCTGCCTTTTATTTTATTATTTTTTAATTTTTGCATTGTAAACTTTGTTTATATTTCAAAAGGGAAAAAGATATGGTTTTAAAGACGCTTTCCATATTTTTGACTGCACAACTAATAAAGTGCTTATTTGTCATCTTTCCCCTTTGTCTTTCTATATACATTTCTCGGAAACTAGCTAGAATCTTGCTTTCTCTCTTTTTGATTAAAAGATGCTATAGGTTGCTTCTCATCAGCATTATAGATCTGGTTTTCTTTTTGAAGTCACACAGCTTCCATTTTTCAGTGTCCACTACCACTTATTACATAGCCTGAGCATTCAAATGATGTGTCTCTTTACTGGTCAGGCCAACTTCTCTTCAAGGGATGCACTTTCCAAGTTTGACATATTCAGTCATGGCTGCACCTTTCCCTGGAAACAAAGCATATCCATGTTCCAAAGATCTATCATCTCTAGAGGAAAGTGTCATGGGTGCTTCTGGTCCAATTCAATCCAAAGATACTGCATTTTTTGATCTCTCAATGCAGAGATCATCCTCTGGAAACTCTTCATCTCTGACATCAGAGCTTAGAATCCTTTATTTGTTTCAGTGTTCAGCCTCTTCTATGATGCTTTCCCTCACCTTTTAGGTGAAAGTAATCTTTCTCCATTTTTTTAACAGCAATGTGTGGGGATCTTTCCTTCAATTTCACAAACACTTTATGTTGTATTATGTTTATCTTTATATCTGTCCTCTCTTCACCCCAGTGCAATCTCCAGAAGAACAAACTCCTGGAAAGCAGATGCATTGGCATGAAAAAAAAGTTTCAGGATTACCAGAAGCCTTCCAACTATCTCACACATATTGGCCATTTAATGAATGCTTGGCAAGTTGTTAAATGTTTTGCTGAATTATCAATTATGTTGCAGGAGTGATTCATGCTTTGAACTCCTTTGACTAGAGGTTGACTTGGATGACCTTCTTTTCCTATAATGACAAATAATGACATTAAAGAGGAGGTATTAAAGTATACTTTCCTGTTTTATTCTAAGGGCCACGGAACTTTTCCAGATTTGTAGATGAATAAATAAATAAATATATATGTGTGTGTGTGTATATGCATATGTGTGCATATATGTATGTGTATATATACACACACTATATATGTATATATAATGTGTGTATATATACATACACATATATAGTTGTCTCACACATTAGTATGTGATACCATTGAGAGTAGGGACTATTCTTACATTTCTATGCATATTCCCAGGGCTTAGAACAGTTCTTTGAACATGGTAAGCACTTAGTAAATGCTTTATTCAATCATTTATTCATTCATTCATTCTGTGGTAGGTAAAAGATGAAATGATTGAAGAAATGGAGGTGCAAGCTGCAAAACATACTGATTTATTAAGCAATGCAGTGCCAATTGTCCAACAAATTGGGACCAGACCTTTGCCTCAGCTTTGGCACTGGATCCCAAATATAGCGGAAGACAGATTTTTATATATTTAAAAACAATTCATCGAACAAGTCCAATTAATTAAAAAGGAAACACCCAGGATGCAACGTTAGGTGATCTGATTTCTAATAGGAGGGAAGATTAGGGAGTTGCCAAGTTGGGAGGGAGAGAACAAACAGATGCATTTTCCTGAAATCAGAAAAAGAGAACCCCCCCCCTCCTGACCCCTGCAAGTGTCAGTATTCAATCAAAGCAACGTGGAAACAATAACTGACTAATCAGTATGGGACCAGTTTTCAGATAAGACATTTGGGTTGCTTGAGATGTATAATTATGAGAACATTTCTTGCATTAGTCTTTGGCTATAACTGGATTTCTGGTTAGCATAACAGGTCCTTAGGTAAGGGTGTATAAGCAGCAGGGAGAGGTTGTCCAGTTTCACAGCCATACAACAATAGGTTCAAACAATGCAATAAGATTCTCCCCCAGTTCCTACCCTTATGTGAAGTTTTCCCACAAGAGAGAAATTAGATTAGAATTGAATCAAGCAATGGAGTCAATGTGTTTCACTTAATTTCCACAATTAACCCCTTGCTGTTCTTATCCATCAATTCCCTCAATTCATTCTTACACCTCAGATTCTAGAATTTCCTCAAGAGTTACAGACTGAAAATATAAACATTCCCCAAAATTCACTTATTTAAATTCATAAATGGCAGAACCATAGATATCAGTAAGAGAAATTATGTTCTTTTGAGATAATCTCCAAATTTTCAAGTTAGCATTAGAGAAGATAAACTTTTTCATTGCTCTTCTTAGTGATGCAAAACACTTGCTAGAATAATGAGACTATTATAAATACTGTACTATTGGTCTAACTTAGAATGGACTGTTCTCATGTTCTTAATCCTTGAGAGATTTTTTTCCCATATTTTATTTGATTGTAAGTAATGCTTTGGAAAAATTAAGTTTCTTATCATTCAATATCCAATATCCACTAGACCTTTGCCATATTGATATCTATACACATACATATATGTATATATGACAGAATTTTGTACATTTAAATTATCTACATATGATATTCTTTGACAAAAATCATAATCCAGGCTACAGGCTTATTACTATTGTTAATAATACTTATTACACATTAGTCTCTTCCCTGTACCCTACAACATAGGGGAGACTTGTGTTTTAATCCCAGGCTTGACAAACTCTGTGATTTTTGGCAATTCATTTTATCTCTATGAAACAATTTGTTTAATCTGACAGAATTTCTAAAACAGTAATAAATATACTTCCTTTTCCTACTTTGCAGAGATTTGAAGAAAATATTTGCAAGGGTAGGAATGACAAGCCTGTCTGATTCAATCCCATGTGGAAGAAACTGAGGAAACTCTCTCTTGAAGGGTATATTATGGAAAGCAAGCCTTCTCTTCTTGATTTTTAGTATATCAGATATGCAATAATTGGCTCCATTCTCACTATGTGTTGAAGAGCCAGATGTTGATTGGTTCCACAGCTGGAACTGGAGTGCATTTAAAAGAAACACAGGCTAAAATAACATGGATTCTTCCTCTTTTTTACCTTCTTTGTTAGGTGGTTAGCAGATGAGGAAACAGAGATCTGGAAAGTACAAATGACTTGTTCTCAATGGAGAGGCAGTATAGTAAAGCGGAAGGAACCCTGAATTTGGGGTTGGAGGATCAAGGTTCATGTCTCATCTTGCTCCCAATTTGACTTTGTCCAAGCTGTTTTACTTCTCTGAGCCTAATTTTTTTTTCATCTGGAAAAGGGAGTGGATGGACCAGATGATCTCTAGGGTCCCTCCCTGCTCCAAATCTATAATTCTATGATGATCATGCCCTTAGGTAATGGCAGAACTAGTATTCAAAGCTAGATTCTTAATCCAGACCATTCTCTATTACAAAATATGGAAAATAAAAGAAAGCTTAGAAACACTGATTTCAGTAGGTTAGGAGCTGAGCTGTTGGCTATATTGCTACCTCTTCTTCTCTAAAACCTTCTTTCATTTTTAGGTAGAAGAGCCTAACTTTATTCCTCTCTGTAAAAAATTAGACATCTCTTTATAAGAACTAAGGTCACTGGATGAACAAGCCTTTATTAAATACCTATTCTGTTCATTCAATAGATAGGTATTTATTAAATACCTATTCTGTGTGAGGCGCTGGTGCTACAACAACAAAATGAGAATGAAAGAGAAGGAAAGGAGTAAAGAAAAGGAAGGAAGGAAAGAGATAATAAATGAGAGAAAGGGAAGAAAGGAGAGAGAAATAAAAAGAGAAAAAGAAAGTAGGAAAGGGAAAATGGAAGAAGAAAGAAAAGAAAGAAATTGCTCTCAAAGAGTATATAGTCTGTCAGTGAGATGTGCACATATAATTATATACAAAATAAATGCAAGCTTTTTTGGTGAGGAGAGATACTAGATGCTGGGGGAGGGGGAATCTCAAAAGATCCTATGTCAGTGGTGAGACTTGAGCTTAGCTATATAGGAAGATAAGAAATTGTAAGAAGCAGAGTATGGGAGACTGTGCAATGGTGGAGATGGCAGTTGGAACGTGTAGTGAGAAAAATAGCAACAAAGACAATTTGACAAAGAATGCACAAAAGGGAGTAGTGTATACTAAAGCTGGAAAGGTAGGTTGGGATTGGGTTGCAAAGAGAGGTATTATGGTATATTTTAAAGACTCTGCAGTCAGTGGACCTTGTTTCAAATCCAACCTGCAATGTTTCTTACATGTGTGACTTTGAAAAAGTTCCTTTATCTCCTTGGAATCTAGAAATAAAGGGTTTGAATTAGATATAAGTATCCCTTAAGCTTTAGATCTATGAGCCTATGAAATGCCAAGCAAGGAAGTTTGTATTTACTCTTAGAAGTCCAGGGAAGTCCCTTGCCTATGAGATGAAGAAGGGAACCATTCCAAATGTGGGGCGTGTGTGACATGTGAAATTCATGGAGGCAGGGGAAGGCATATATGATGCAGGGAAATTTGGGTGAAATAGATAGTGCATGGAAGATTAATATAAAATGTTGGAAATGTGAGTTGAAGAAAGGACAAAGTCTCACCACAAGTCTCATTATTAGAAAGCCATCAAGTTATTTTTTTCTACAATAACTCTTAAAGACCTAGTGAATAAAGTGAGAAGAAATAGGGATTTCACCCTAATGCCAAATAGCATACACCTTTTGTTTGTTTTTTTTCAGAATGACCACTAGGTGGTGAAGCATCACTACTTTTCATTAGGTCTGAATTCTTTCATTCAGAATCATGACGGTCTTTTTCAAGGGAGTGAAATTACTGGAGCACTGGCATTCAGTTATATCAAAATCTTTAAAGGACAGAGTTTGATCTAAATTTTTACCCTCCTTGCCCTCTTCTCCACCCCACACTCAGTATAATATTAACACACAGTAGATGTTTCATCAATGTAGCACTGAATTATAAATTACAAAATATTATTGCAAATTATAGAATCATGTTAGAAAGCACCTTAAAAATTATCTAACCCAACCCAGAGCCAGAAAGAATCCACTTTATAACATCCCTGATAATTACTCAATCAATAAATCAGCAAATAAACATTTATTACCTACCATGTGCTAGACAGCCTTTACTCAAATATTGCCATTGATAAAGGACTTATTATAACAGAAGCAGTATATTTTTGTATTTTAGGACACCTCTCCCTGTTAGGATTTTTTTCTTTCTGAAAATCACATTTCTAACATTTCACATGAATCCCCTAAACACTCTCCATTTCACTAAAATTTTCTTGTACCATATTTGCAATTGTGAATTTCAGACCATATGTGTGCCACACTTGAAATGGGTGCTTTCCTCATCTCTATAATCTATAATCTTTTTCTTCCTTCAAGGCTCAGCTGAGATACCTATTTCTATGTATCTGCTCCCTTTCTTTCTTTCTTTCTTTCTTTCTTTCTTTCTTTCTTTCTTTCCTTTCTGCAATTATAATTCTTTGTTTCATCTGGAATTGGAAGCACATAAGGGCTTTGTGAACTTGAGACATTCCATTCCAGTATCATTTTGTGGTCTGGACAGTCATTTCAGCAAGCTGGACCATGTCATGGAAGCTTATGATAGCAAAATGATTAATACCATCCTTCTGGAATATGGACAACTCTATCATCACTTTAAATTATTGTTTTTTGTTATTAAGTATTTATCTGTTCTCCTTCTCTCCAGTCTTTTGCAAATTAAAAACCCTTCACCACTCTGGTGGGTGAATAGTCTTCTCTGAACGTTCTCTGACTTCTTAAACTCCTTCCTCAAATGTGCTGAAACAACAAAATACAGTAAGCTAGGTATGATTTGACTGGGGTATATTAAAATCATCACCTTTTTCGTTTTGCACATTATGCCTCTCTCAATACAGACCAAGAACATGCTAGTTCTTTTGTCTACCATTTCATGCTATCGTAGTGGATAATGTTAGACTTAAAAAGGGAATTAAACTTAGGATACACATTAGCTATACGATCCTCACCAACTCATTCCCAGTCAACTCTGCAGGACTATATAGGTTGCCAAAGAGTTGTGACTTACATTGGCAGGAGTTTACCTAATGGCAAGGAAATCATAACTCTGAGTTACAAAAGGTACCATTGATTCACACTGATTGAGTCTATAGTCCCTAAAACCCCTGGATATTTTTTTAAAAAAATACTGCTATTTACCCATTCCTCTCCCATCCTGTTCATACTTGTGAGGTTGATTTTTGCACTAAAATGCAAGATTTTGTTTTCTTTTCCCATTTAGATTAGTCCATTAAATATTTTGGGATCTTCACTATGTAATCCAGGGGATTAGCTTTCCCTCCTAGCTTTGTTGTCATCTCCAAACAAAATAATCCTGCCATCTAAGTCATTTGTAGAAATGGTACACAGAACAGAACCTGGAAATCTCTTTGGCATTCAACTGAACATTGTCTCCCAAGTTAATATCCAACCATTAATGATGCCTCTTTGAGTCTGACCATTCATCAAGTCCAAAATCCATCAAATTATACAGCCATTTAACTTCAACCTTCAATTTTTCCATGAGAAAATAATAAAAGAATTTGTCAGTCTACTGAAATTTTGCCAGAAATCACATTAAGCTGACTAGCTTATAGTTTGTAGATTCATTTATCCTTCACCAATCCTGCTGCTTCTCTTCCAGTCTCAGTTGTCTTTTTAAATGACAAGAGCTCAGAAAATCAATGATAGATTTTTTTAGTATAAATCTACCCATGAAACCATAGGTCACTATTATGCAAAGTTCCATTTAAAAGATATAGATATATGCATAGTAATATATGTAGCTGTTATATATGTATATACACACACACATATGTATGTGTTTGTGTTATATATATATATATAATTTAGTTCAATAGGACTAGAACTACGTTTGTGTCCTTAAACTTCCTTCTGCTTTCCTAGGTGTATTTTTAAAAAATGTTTCATTGATACTGCTTTCCTTTATTTTCTTTCTCTTTTTTATCATCATCTTCCCCCATCTCAACCAACTCTCCACTTCCCTCAAAAACAGGAAGACATATTTTCTCATGTCTTTTTTACAGTTAAATTTATCATTGCAATACAAATTATTCTATTTTGCTTATTTTTGTTCTTCTAATTATATTGCAGTTGTCATTGTTTTCCTGGTTCTCCTTGCTTGCTCTGTATCCATTCATATGCCTATCTATGGCTCTCTGAATTCTAAATATTCATCATTTCCTACAGCACAGTAATATTATACTGTATTCATGCACCAAAATTTGTCTAGCCATTCATCAATCAGTGGGCACCTGCTTTGCTTTTCATTCATTGCTCCCTAATCAAGGCTGGTCTGAATATTTTGGCATATATGAGATATTTCTTTCTGTCTGTCTTTGCCCTCCTCGTAGTAAATGCCTAGTAGCATGGTCTCTGTATCAAATCTTTTTTTTTTTTTTTGCATAATTCCAAACTGTTTGCAGAAGTCCAGCATTTACAAAGTCTATTTTAAAGTTAATTCCTCTAGATTTTCCTTATTATTAGAATTGAATTATCCAGGTGCTACCTATAATTTCTGTAAAGATTACTTAATCAGTAATATGTTAAACTTCCCCCTAGTACAAAGTGAATGTAATTATTAAGTAGTAATTATTTCTCTTTTACCCAGGAACCCTAAGGGTCTTCCCCTCCCAGTGGGATTTTTTTTTTAATTAAAGGGACCATCCCTTAAATAACTACTTAAAGAAACCTATTCATTGAATGGGTGTATCTCACTCAAAATGAGAATGTGATAAGCCCTTAGCCTGAAAGGGCCAGGTTTTCACATTACATCCTGGGCCATCCCCAGTAGTCCTGATGAATATCAGTCCAGTCCACTGGACCCAGAGGGCTCAGGAGAAGAAAGTGAGGTTGGTGAACTTGCACAACCCTCCCTCCCTCAAATCAAAGTCAACTGAAAGTCATGTCCTTATTTTGATGTCATGGTCCTCTAGATTTTCAGTGTGGAATCATGGAAAGGAAGTTGGCTTTGGAAAAAAGAAATGCATTCAATTCCTCTACCTTGACATCCTGTTCTTGTAACCCTGATAAAAATCACTCTACACAATTTTTCTGAGACCATGTGTTGTTCAGAAGGTACTGGCCTCCATCAACAGAGATAATTTTCTTTTCTGGAAGTTTCCTGTTGCAATGAAATCAAAATTCTTATTGCTATCCTCTAAAAAACTTTCCCTGATTTGCACTCCCACCTAGTTCATATGGAGCTTCCTTTTTAGACTTCAAAAAATATTTTGTTTTGTAAATATTTGATATACCTATCTTATAATATTGTGCATTGTTACTGTCTATGTTGGTAACTCATCCCCCTGTAAAAGACTGTGAGCTCCCTAAAAGGAGGGAACATGCCATGCAGTAGGTATACAACAAATGCTTATTGTTTTGTTGTTGTATCTGTGGCATAGTGACAACTTAACTTTAATCCTTCACATAAGCTTCCCAATTAAAGGGCCAAATGAAGAACTTGTGCATATATCAATTCATCAATAAACATTTATTAAGTGTTTAATATGTGCCAGGTGCTGTACTAAATGCTGGACATACAAAAAGAGGAAATCAATGAAGCCATGTGAATTCACACTTTTTAAAGTCATTTTACATTGAAAGTTATCGGGTTTGGAATGAAGGAAACTACCAGCTGGACCCATGTTTCCCCATACTGAGCACCATTTTCATATGCTCATGTGGTTATATAAGGTCAACAAGTACAACTTCAAAAGATTAATGTGTGAGGGGTAAGAGAATGAAAGTGGGGTACAGTTAGCTAGTCATCAGGCTATTTGGGGAAAAAAAGAATTAGAGGTATCAATGGCTACAAGCTCAGTATAAACCAATGTTGTGAAATACTAGTTCCTATGAGCAATCAATCAATAAATCTTTATTAAGCATCTACTATGAACCAAGCACTGTGCTAAGTGATGAAAGAAAAAGAAAGAGGGAAGGAAGGAAGGAAGGAAGAAAGAAAGAAAGAAAGAAAGAAAGAAAGAAAGAAAGAAAGAAAGAAAAAGAGAGGCAAAAGATAGCCCCTGCCCATAAAGTTATCATGTAATATTGTACATTGTTACTGTCTAAGTTGGTAACTCATCCCCCTGTAAGAGTGAGCTCCCTAAAAGGAGGAAACATGTCATGCAGTAGGTGTACAATAAATGTTTATTGTTTTGTTGTTGTATCTGTGGCATATTGACAACCTAGCTTTAATTCTTCACATAAACTTCCCAATTAAAGGGCCAAACAAAAATGACACTGATTCCTACAAGGAAAAAGACAAATTATAGGATATGTTGGCAGTTTTTAAGAGTACCCAGGAGGGTTTCAGAACAGTTGAGCCAGGGTTCAAAGAAGAGCCAGTTACATTTTTTCAAGTATTAATGGAAGTCCAATCTAGAACTTAGAAGGTTAAGTTGAAAGACTAGATAGACAGAGGGGGCAGAGACAAGATGGTGGAGTAGAAAGACACACACACACACTAGCTCTTCCCCCACAGCCCATAATATACCTGTAGAGAAAGACTCTCAACAAATTCTAGAGCAGTAGAAGCCACAGAACAATGGAGTGGAGTAGATTTCCAGTGCAGGGTGACCTGAAAGGCCGAAGGGAAAGGTCTGTTGCACAGGACACAGAGCGGATCCCAATCCAGCCTTAAGCCATGCGACAAGGTGCTGGGAGCAGGCCTTGGGGGCAGAATCCCCAGTGGCAGTAGCAGCGGTTTGCAGATCCCTCAACCCACAGGTGCCAAAGGTTAGTGAGAGGATTTTTTCAGCTGGCGGAGAAGGAAGTAGGGTCTTCCTGTAGCTCTGGCCTCAAACAGTGGCTGAGGAGGCTGCATCAGGCTGCAGCAGCTCCCACAACAGCCTGCATCCATTGTTGGATTGTAAAACCCCTGGAGGCACTGAGCAGCTGATCCTTACCTCAGTCCTGCATGTTGGTCCTGCCTCTACCTAATGCTCCAGGAGGAATTAAGCAGTTGATCTTTATGTCACACTGAATGGCAGCCCTGCCCCGCCAAAAGACCTGGGGGAACTGAGCAGCTTTTCTGAATCTCAGACCCCAGTGCTGGCTTGGTGGAACTGGAGGCCAAGTGGCTGTGGAGAGGAAACAATGACTCACAGATTCTGGGCACAAAAGTTTCTAGTTGCTTCCAGATCAGTGTACACACTTGATTGTGCCACCTTGGAGGAACTGAGATCTTACAGATCCCCAGAGTATACCCTTCTCTTGACAAAGGATCCAAAAGTCAAGTAACTGGTTGGGAAAATGCCCAAAAAAGGGAAAAAAAAATAAGACTATAGAAGGTTACTTTCTTGGTGAATAGATAGATAGGTAGATAGATAGATAGATAGATAGATGATAGATAGATAGAGATATAGAAGATGTAGATAGATGGCTATAGGTATATATAAAGATATAGATAGATAAATATAGATGTATATAGATAAAGTGATAGATAGATAAATATAGATATATAGGTCTGTCTGTCTATCTATGAGCCCTTTGACCTGAAATATATATGAAAGAGAGAGATAAATTCAAAGATGAGTCTCTCTTCAAATTCAGCCCATGGAAACCAACTGAAAAAATGTCTTGAATTGTAGAAAGTTTGAAGAACAGTGAATGAGCATTTTTATAAATATTCTGGTTCCATGTTGAATGTGTGTGTGTGTGTGTGTGTGTGTGTGTGTGTGTGTGTGCAGCAGTACAGTCATTTCTGGAAATGTGTGCATGAGTGACTTTGGTCTTTTAAGTATAGGCACTTGAATTAATTTGACCTCGGGTATATACTTTGCCATCCTAGGGGGATAAAGTGAGAGCTATATAGAAAGAGTCATTGGTTCTGTACACGTGAGGGGTTGAATTTAAGCTTCAGTAAATTTCAGTGAGCTGGAATAAAAAGAGAGGGAAATGACTCATTGGTTTTGGAAATTGATGCTTAAAGTTTATTAACATTATATTATGAAGTTTCAGCAACTCATTCCCATGGCCTGGTCTGATAGGATAATGCTTCTTAATATTAAAATTGTTGCAGTATGGGAAAATAATTTTTGGACCAAGGAACATGTCTTTATTTGAAGAATTTCTGTACATACATAGAAATGAAGAACATTTTAATCCTGCTTTCTAAACTTTTTAATGTGTTTGCAAGTGTCGGCCTGTTAGCTTGAAATTGTTTGTAGATATGGATTAATTAAATATGGATTTGGCAGCTCATAGACTATTAATAAGTCCTCTATATGAGGATGATGACTATATTTGTATTTCTTGAGAATCAGAACCAGACTAGAACATAAATCACCAATACTGATAAGGTGTAGTCCCCATTACATCCACCAAAGATCTCTCCATTTGGGTCACTTTCAATTTTGATTCTTTGGAGATTATAATGCTTTAAGCCCAGTCTGGCTCCAATATACCCTTCCAGAGCTATTGCACATTACCCCTTTCACAAACTCTATCTTCTACTTATGTTGGCCCTGTTCCCTGAATACAACATTTTAGTTCTTGTCTCCATGCCTTTGCCCAGGAAGGTTCCTATACCTGGAATGCACTTCCTCCACATTCTGAGCCTGTAACTGTATCTAGTTTATGCCAACACTTAGATACAAAATAACATTGTCTGGTAATGTGATTGCATATACATATATATACATACATACATATATTATATATATATATATATCTCATTATTGCTTTGGGATCAATGACAATAAGAAATATTTATCATATGATAACAATGTTCCTTTCCTTGGTCTGTCCCTTACACTTAGAATACACACTCTCATCACCTTCACCTCAAGTAAATTCCTAGCTTCCTTCAGCGTTTCCAGAATCACTTACTTGAAGGAAAAAAAAATATGAGCAGAAGACATGATCAACAAGGAAGAAAAGGAAGGAAAGAGTGACTGGCTATTGTGGAGAGAATAAAGAATAATTTTTGGAAGAGTGAAAGAGTAGGAGAAATGGAAGTAAAGGAGATTGTGATCAGTGAAGAGACTTTCAGGATGAAGGTTATATGTGTCACAACTTGGAGTCATGTAAGGTCCAAGGTGTAACCATCTCTGTGGGTAATTGAAGTGGGATGGAGATATAGATAATGAAAGTTCAAGAGATTGATGAACTGGCAAGCTGTGGTGTTCAGAGAGACATCCACATGAATATTAATTCCCCAAAACTGAAAGTGGGAAGTGGGGAGGAGAAAAATAATTAAGCCAGAATCCAAACGAATTGAGAAGGGAAGGAGGACGACCCGGAGTTCATACCTAATTGAAAAAGATATGTACAGAATGATATAGGGAGATAGTGTGAACTTCAAAGGAAGAAAGTTTTCTGAGTCATAGTGACAAGAGGAGTTGGAAGAGACTATGGGGAGCATGGCTGCCCTAGCTCATTGAGAATGGAAGCAGAAGGACCTAGAGGTGATGATGACAAGGCTATGTGCAGGGTGATGTAGATGGTTGGAGTAAATTTCAAAGGAAGAATGGTTATTGAGGATGCTGACAAAGGGAATAGAAGAGGTCATAGGAAGCAGGTAGTATGCCTTGCCTCAGTCTGCCAGGGAACACAAAAGAAAGAGTAACTAGCAGTAGAGAGAGTGGCAAGAGATGAGACCTATGCAAAGACATATTTTTCTACGAGTATAAGAAAGAAAGAATGTGAAGGGGAAATGTCGAAGATGAAGAGTAGCTAATTTATAAAATGAATGTAAAAAATGTAAAAATCTATGTGACAGGAAAAATTAGACAAAAATCAAATACCCATCTCCCACATAGATGGCTCAATATGTACCTGCAAAATTTGTTGCTATGGATAGTTTAGGACCTATGTGTTTGGATACATTGTGCTTCCTTGTTGTTATACATTTTGCCATATATATTAATATATTAATACCATACCTGAATGATTGATATACATACATGAATTATGTTTTTGCATATGACCTATGAGTTAGATTATTGCATAAATTTTTTATATGAAGTTATATCTCATATATTGTATCTTATGTTCTTGGTTGCATGTAAAAAAATGCTTTCATATGTATTTTTAGTCAGATGCTTCATACCATGTTGTTTTATGTGCTCATATTTGCTATATGCAATTCAACTGTGGGTGTATACCCTACATGGAGAGAGTTTGGATTTCCCCTGAAAAAAACTCTACAGAAATAAAAAATATGGAGTAGAAAGGGAAATATCATGAGAGGGAAAGGTAATTTTGAGTTGGATATGGATGGGATATCACATGGATTAAGGGAGTAAAAAGTAGAAGGATGCTATCCCAAGAGAAGGGGAAGTACTAAGGAAAGAGAAATTTATATACTAATTCAACTTCAAACATTTTTGACTATATAACAGTGTTAATAAATATTTTCTGAAATAAACTTACTTGAATCAAGAGTTCTTTCTTTAATTGTTTCTTTAATTCTTTAATAGGCGAAAAGAAAAAGGGAGAGAGGGTATCAGATGGAGGAAGCAAGGATAAGAGAGGATTAGATACAAAAGGAAAGAGAGAGAAGAAAAAGGAGAGAAGAGAGCTGGACAGGTGAGAGTGGAGAGCCAGACTACATGAGTTCTTGCTCATCAAGAGAAACAACAAAGGATTTTGCTCTATTTTGCCTAAACAGCATTTAGAAACATAGGTCTTTAGTTCTCCTAAGACATACAATGGGGAGAGAAATATTATTTTTTTTTTAAAAATGTAAACCAAGGGACAAACTATTTCCATATTAATTCTTATTGAGTGATTCTCAAGAAATATTAAACCTTTAATTATTCTAAAAAAATTGCTGTTTGGCTACTTTTTAACCAAAAGTTGATATTTTTATTCAGATGGTGCAAAAGTCATGGTGATCTTAAAGCATGCAGTTGGCAAGCAAACATAGAAATCAATTAGCCAACATTTATTAGCCCCTGAACACTGGGATGCACTGGTGATACAAATACAAAGAATGAAAACCTTTCAAGGAGCTTAATGCTAATGGGGAGAAAATGAGAAATATATGCATGTGTGTATGCCGACATGCATGTGTATATGTGTACACACATAAATATTAAAGGATATGGGTGTATGTGTGTGTACACACACAGACAAGGTAATTAAAAACAAATATAAGGGTGGAATTAATAGAGTAAATCAATCAAGTAAACACACCCCAGTTATAGAAATGAGAAGATGCCCAGATAACTTAATGAGGTGAGAAAAAATCTCAGAGACTAAATGGGAAATTGACCTTGCATGAATTAGTGTGAAACAGGAAGAATTTTTGAATTGGTTGAAAAACCTTTGTTATGCAAAATAGGTCTTCCATAAAATAGAAAATTAATTCAAAAACCAAATTTTACCAGAAATTCAGATTTCACAGAACAGCAAAAAAGGAGAGAATATTCCAGTTACCACTCCCACCCAATAAAGAAGGAGTCATTTTGGGGAGCTTTGGATTTAGATTTAGCCTTGGTCTCTTCCCCATTCCACTTCTTAGAAAGAAAAGAACCTTAAGAACTTCATAAAGTCCAGAAGATTTGGATTTGCCATCTTTCTAGGCAAAATTCTCTGGGATTTAAATCAAGAACAGACTGGTCGCAGATTCAAGTTCTATGCAGAGTCCAGAAAAGAAACTACATCATTGCTAAGAAGAAATTACTGAGCCTACTTTCCTCTTTACGCTTTAGGTTCTGGTGATAGAGTATGTCCCAGAGCTTAGATAGGAAGTTCCACAGCAATAGATTCAGCTTAGTGAATGCCCTATTCTTTTTTCTTTTTGTAAATAGTATTTTATTTTTTTCAATTACATGTAAAGATAGTTTTCAATATTTTATTTTTATAAGATTTTGAGCTCCAAGTTGTTCTCCCTTTTCCCCTCCCCTCCTGCCTTCTCCAAGACAGCAAGTAATCTGATACAGGTTATACAGATGCATTCATGTTAAACATATTTCCACATTAGTCATGCTGTGAAGAAGATGCACAACAAAAGGAGAAAGAAGTGAAAATAGTGTACTTTGATCTGCACTCAGACTCCATCAGTTCTTTCTCTGGAAGTGGACAGCATTTTCCATCATGAGTATTTTGGAGTTGTCTTGTGCCATTGTATTGGTGAAAAAAGCTAAGTATCACAGTTGATCACCTTACAACATTGCTGTTACTGTGTACAATGTTCTCCTGGTTCTGCTTACTTTACTCAGCATTAGTTCATGTAAATCTTTTCGGGTTTTTCTGAGATCTGACGGCTCATCATTTTTTATAGAACAATATTATTCCATTAAACTCATGTACCACAGCTTATTCAGTCACTCCCCCAAATGATAGACATTCCTTCAACTTCCAATTCTTGGTCACCTTCCAAGAAAGCTGCGATAAATATTTTTATAAGTGTGGGAGCTTTTCCTTTTTTTATGATCTCTTTAGGATATAGACTTAGAAGTAGTAAATACCTATTCTGAAAACTATGTTCTCTGATTACTTAAATTGAATCTTAGATGAAAATATTGAGGGATGCTCACAGATTGTGGCTCATGATCAATAAAATTAGAAAGAAAACTGCTCAACCCCTAAGGTCTACCCCTAAGAATTGGAATAATTACCTCTGCATATGAGTTAAATAGGTAAGGGAGAGAAAGGCTTCATATAGAAATGTCTCTCCCTGTCTACTGACTTGTAATGTCTCCTATGGGTATTTTAATTTTATTGTAAATTCTTTATCAGAAACAGGAGTCATTAGACCATTAACTGTAATAGCCTGTAAAGTTCTTTGAACAAGTTAAGAACACTTCAGCACCTTTACCTTGATTATTGTAATACTCTCTGACTGGTCTGTCAGTATCCATTCCTCTCCCCACTACCCAATCCATTCATACAATTTAATATTCCTAAAGTTTAGGTCTGGCCAAGTCACTCTCCTCCTCAAGAAACTTTAGTAGATCCCTATTATTTTTAGGATAAATTATAAACTCCTCTGTTTAACATTTAAAACCATTCATAACTCTTTCTGAATATATTATACTCCTTCACATAGTCTATACCATGGTCAAACTGGCCTATTGTCTTCTTCTCTTTTATATACCACCTTACTAGGTGATCCTATAAGATCTCATGGATTTAATTATCATCTCCATACAAATGATATTTAGATCAATTTATCTAACCTTAACCTTCCTTCTGACTCCATTTTGCATCACCAATTGCTTATTAGACATCTTAAACTGGATGTTCTCAGTGCTTCTTAAACTGGGGGGTCACAACTCTATATGAGATCATGAAAAATTTGGCAACAGTAAAAGATTTCTGAATGTACAATGACCAAAATTTAATTGAAAATCAAATGCATAATAAATCCAAGATGTTTCTGGCAGCACTTGCCTGTTTTGTGTCACACAATTTTACTGTATCCTTGGTTCTGCACACAAAGCATACATACTTTGCACTGTCCATCTACTCAGGCCACACAACACCAACTAATGCTGCTGAAATGTGAAAAGAGGTCACAAGTGGAAAAAATTTAAGAAGTCTTGCATATAGAAAACTATGTCCAAACCATTACATTATCTCCACCACCACCTTCAAACCTTCTCCTCTTTAGAAATGACCCATTACTGTCAAGGGAACTACCATATTTCAGGTCACCTAGACTCAGGTCTTCAGTTACTGTTGGTTAGCAAGGATAACTACTCTCTGATACCATGCTCTATTCAAGGAGATTCACATTCAGCAACTAATGTGCATTTAATCGAATTCAGTTCAAGCTTATTTCATTTTTGTTATTGTTATTTTGGTAGCAAATATGACAAAAGACCTTCAATTTTCATGAAATTTATTGTTGTCCACATTAATGATTCATCTTACATGATCTACAGATGATCAATTGTAATCAAAGACATATTAAAGCACTTGCCCAAAGATATGTCTGTGTCAGTTGGTTTGGTTTCTGTTCCTTGATCTTATCTAAAGCCAGACTGCATGAAAACTGTTTTGGTGGCATACTGTAAAATCATTTCTAAAACATAACATAACAAAAAAAATTATTTGAGTGGACAGTGCCCATTTTCTGAAGCTAGTGGTAGTGGAAACTTAATGCTTAGTAATTTGAATCAATAGTTAAAGGATAAACCAAGACTGAATTAGTTAGAAAATTGACCGCAGGGATACTTCTTTTCAATTTTTTAATAAAAACATGTAATTTAATGTTAAAATAGAGATCATAATTACTCAGATTTCTCTACTGCTTTATAAAATCTACAAGATGTTTTCCTCAAAACAATCTTAAAGGATTTATTATTTTGTATATGTTTATGTATACTTATATTTATACCTATAATCTTCTCAATAGAAAGTGAGCTCTCAGAAGGCAGCAACTATTTTAACTACTTCTTTTTTTCCCCTTTTATATCCTATTTCCTAGAATAGTGGTTAGCATATAGTAGGCCTTTAATAAGTACATTTATTGATTGATTAATCTTCATTATTTTGTTGTTGTTGAAAAAACTGGACCTCAGGGAAGAGAAAGGCAGTAAGTTGAAACAGGATTAGAATTCAGATCTTCTGAGTTCAAGGTTAGTATTCTTTCTCCTACATAACACTGGGTATTCCCTTTCATGAAGATAAAATTCTATTAGGCATCTCTTCCAAAGTGGTTCAGAATACAGGGAAAAGACCCTCTGTAGGAGAACATCAGAGCTCTTTGTAGGATCAAATGACTGCAAGCAGAATGAGTGTCCATCAATTGGAAAATGGTGAAACAAATTGTGATATGTGAGTTGGCTGTAAGCTATTGGGCCCAATGCCAAATAGTAGAGATTCAGAGAAGTATAGGAAGACTTGTAGAAATTGACAGTGATTGAAACTAGCAGAACTATGATAAAAATTATACATGATAACAGCAGCAATAATATGAAGGAATATAACGGTGCAAGTGATGGGGTATGGACCCTGGAAACCACTCCCCCACCTTGAACTTTCCCCTGAATTCTCCTTGAATATTCCCACAAGGTCAAGTCTCTGGCATTCCCTTGAAGCATCTACCCATGCCAGAAATCCTTTCATTGTGGCCTATTCCTGAATCTCCTAATTCTCCATTATCTGTAACCTAGCACAGTCACCACTGGGCAGGGTGCAGGGGGCACTATTTCCTACCCTTAATTCCATCTAGACCCCACTCTCCCTTTGCCACATGGTCCAGGTCCCTGGTATTCACCTAGGGCACCTTATACTTGTCTATTATACCAGCCACCTCAGACTACTTGGCCAATCCTAGACCTTTCCCACAGTCTTTCTGTATATAACATCCATCTTGCCTCCACTGAAGTGCTCAGATTCTTTAAGTCTGGACAATGACTCAGATTCAATCTGGCCCATTTGTCAATACAAGTGTCGCAAATATGGCAGATTTTAGGATCACGCTCACCCTCACCAGTGTTCTAATAAATCTTGTCTTTGACTGAAAGAAGGGTCAGGTCTAATTCATTAAGGCAAGACTAATGTATTGTTACTTTGGCATCCCAGAACCTGTAACCTTCAACAAAAGAACTCAGGACTCTGATCTTAAGTCAGCAAACAATTCAAAAGCATCAGACTTGAAAGGATTGTTGATGAAACATACCTCTTGAGAAAGAGGTAACAATCTAGATATAGAATGTGTCAGGCATTCTCAAACATGACCAATGTGTTAATATGATTTGCTGGAATATTGACTTCAAAGGTCTCATGTATCTGAATCTTATTGGTTTTTGAACTTTTCAGTCATGTCCAACCCTCCATGACTACATGTAGGGTTTTCTTGGCAAAGATACTGGAATGGTTTGCCATTTCCTTCTCCAACTCAATTTACAGATGAGAAAAATGAAGCAAATAGTATTAAGTGACTTGCCCAGGATCATGCAGCTAGTAAGTGTCTGAAGTCAAATTTGAACACACAAAGATGAGTCTTCTTGGCTCCAGAGTCAGTGATCTATCTACCTCTGATATTATGAGCTTAAGTTTTTGTTGGTAGAGATAGCTGCTGGTCTTTTTCAGCCTTTGCATTATGGTGACTATTTTACACTTGTTAAATATCTCTAAGAAATTACAGTAACAAGTAACAAGAAGTTCTTTACTTCTATATATTTCCCATTTTTTTAAATCTGGAAACTCATTTAACATAATATCTATAAATGCTTTTAAACTTTTAAAAATTATACACATGTCAGATGTCATTGTAATTATTTAGAGATCATTTTACAAATGCTGTAATTATACATAGTGCCATTTCAACTTTTATTCTTCTGTTTGGGAATTTACTTTGACCTTTGATCTAACGTGAGTGGACACGGTTAATACTGATGAAACTATTACATATGAAATCAGTTGTTTTCCTCTTGGTTAAGACATACTCACTTTTGTTTTGAAAGATGTTATTCGGTACTCACCATATATAGAGCCTTCCAGTTTTCTTGAGAGAAAATTCATGATATATAATGAGGAGAGTACTGAGTAATTTATAAAACTTTGAACCCCAAGATAAATTAATATTATACTATTATATTAATAGCTAATTATTCATTTGTGAGCTGTCTTTTTCCTTTTATTTTGGTTAAGACCTAACTCCTGAAAACTCTTTCAGTTTTTGAAGGGCATGAGTGATAAGATTACTCCTAACCCCGTGGGCACATTCTCTGCTCACATATTAGGTTAGGTGGGACCTCAACTAACTGGAAAACCTACTTTCTGTTTAAAATATAAACAGAATCCAGTCTTAACAAGTCCTTACCCTGTGGGAAGAAAACTCTGCCCTAGATCCCCTCCATTAGAGTTTAGAACAGTCCAGCTCATGGGAAAACTAGACAGAATGGTTCTGAGGGAAATGACTTCCCCTGCCTGGATTGATAAAGGATGTTGAGTTTCATAGTCAAATCACATTCCTGGTAGGAGGAGCTGAAGACTTTTAGCCCACCTCCTCTTTAAATTTCCACCAATCAGAGTTGAGTTTCACTTCTCAGAGAAGTTCCCTGTCAGAAGGTACAGACCTTATTTACAGTGTTTCAGAGTCTGCCTTGTCATCTTTCATTTTCAAGAGAAACCAATAACCATCAATTTATTGATTATTACCTAGTCTAATTAACAAATTATTACTCACTTGGAAACTGTATCTTGAGAGTTTTATTCCCTACATCCCCTACCACTTCTTGGTCCAGAATCATCTTTTACTATATAATTTATGCTATTCTTAATTTCCATCTTCATGCTTCCAATACTTCATACACACTTTAGTTTGAATAATATGTTAACTTAGTTTGGAGGATCTTGTTAATTTCTTCGATGATTTTTATTTCCTTATTTAGCCTCTGTAATGGAAGATGGTATATAAAGGGCCATTATCTCATCTCACCATCATCTCATGATGAGATGACCAAATGTCCCTGAAATTTTAAATTGTTTTGTATATGTAATGAATCTACTCCATCAAGTTTTTATTAACCTCTCTGAAGAAAGCCAATGAATCATCCTTCCATTTATCTGCAATTTCTTTGTCTTCTGGTTTCTCAGAAGAATAAACATTATAGATAATCTAAAGAGTAGGAAGATATATGGCAAGTAAAATAATAGTTGGCATTTGTATTTAGCACTTTAAGGTATGTAAACTACTTTACATATATTATCATGATTGCAGCCCTGTGAGACAGGCACATTTTGCAGATGAGGAAACTGAGGCAAAGAGGTTAATTGGTTTTCCTGATGTCATATACATAGTAACCCTTAGGGCTTCTGGACATTTCTACCTGCCCTGTAGCTGAAATCTAATTATATGTATTGTCTCTTCAAATTAAGGTGTGATGTCATGGAGAGCAGAAAGTTGTTTTTTTTCTTATTTATATCTATAGCACTTATCATGGTACTCAGCACATAGTAAGTAAGAACTTACTAAGTGCTTTATCATGCATTCATTAATGTCTCCCACAATGAACAGCAGAAGCTTGGCATAGTTGAGCTTATTAATAAATATCTGTTAAGAGATAAATGCACTGGTGCATGTGAGCAGTCCTTGGCTCATTCACCAAGCAAGTGATGTTTCTAATCCTGTAATTTTCTTCATGTGCCATCTGACTGAGACATATTGAAACTCCTCAGATTAATTAGTTCATCATTAGTTCTACTACTTGAGTTCTCGATGGATAGTTGACTGTTCAGTTTCAAAGCTTATTATTCATGGTGCTTCATAAATACGTAATTTGTTTTGGTACTATTGTGTTAAATTTAGCATATATCAACAAACAAAATACATAATAGAAATTTGGGGTTTCATATAAGAAATTTGTTTTCCTTTTCTTTGTGTATGGAAATATTCATGCCTGTTAAATGCACAATAAAAAAGAAAAAAAATAGTGTGATATTTTTCTTTTTCCATTCCTCTCTTAAGATCATCAGCACATAACAGAACTACTCTGAGGTCTTTCACTTTTTAGATTTCCTCTATGAATTCTGATAATAGGGTCCTTATCATCTTCTCACACTGGAATATGGGCAGTTTATCCTTATTTAGTCCCTAATGGCTATTTGCTTATGTCAACTGCAAGTCATGTCATCATCATGATGTCATGATCCTCTTCGAGAATGAAGGACAAACACAACAATTCTTTATATTTCTTTTGATTCCAGTGTTTCAGAGTTTCTATGTAATTATGGTTTTTCATCAGGAATCCTTGAAAATCCTCTATTTCATTGAAATGAAAAGAAATGAAATTGAAATTCCTTCCCTCACCTTACCCTCCCCTTCTAAGATTATACTCAGTTTTGCTAGATGAGATGTTCTTGGTTGTAATCTTCTCTCCTTTGCCTTTTGGAATTTCATTTTTTAAGCACTCCACTTCTTTATAGTGGTAGTTATCAAATCTTTTGTGATCCTGACTAAGGTTACTCAGTACTGGATTTTTTCTTTCTGGTTGCTTGCAGTATTGGAAGCTGTGAATTTTGGATATAATGGTACTAGGAGTTTTAATTTTGGGGTTTCTTTCAGGGGATGATCAGTGAATTCTTTCTTTTCTCTGGTTCTAAGACATTTGGGTAGTTTTCCTTTAAAATTTTTTGTCTTTTTTTTTTATGCGTGGCTTTGTAGCAGCAAGCACCCTGACATATCCAGGATAGTCTGCTAGCACAGGTTCTTAGATCTGCTTTTTTAAAAAGAAGGCAACTTTTGAGGGGTCAACAATCTTCTTTAATCACATATACCAACAGAGAAAGTATAAGTAAAGAAATAAAGACCAGCAGACAGGGCTTCTAAGTATCTGACAATAAGCAACACATACATCGCAGATCAATAGACAGATCCAATTGTCTTACCATTACGTACACATATAGTTACCAGAGAGAGAAGCACCAACATCTGGGTTTTTAAAGCCAGGGGTCTCCTTATCACCTCTCCAGAGTCTCATGTGGCACAAAGAAGAACCTCACCTCAGAGTACAAATAAACTTTTCAGAGCTGGAGGCCATCATCACCCTTGTGACCCAGTGCCTCATTAGAAATTAACAAAAGATGTGGGCATTCCTACAAAGCAAGCCTCCTCTAATCAAACTTCCCTTAATGAGTTCCATGTGAAGCCAGTTCATGGGTGGGGAAGATCTTTAACTCTCATTTCAGTTAGTTCTATGTTTCTCAAATTTATCTTTCCTTGATCTGTTTTCCAAGATGGCTATTTTAACAACAAGGTACCTTACATTTTCTTACACATTTTAAGTTTTTCTTGTTTTTGGTTTTTTTTTTTTTTGCTTTGACTATTTCCTGCTTCATGAGATCATAATCTTGGTTAGATATACTTTTACATTTCTTAGATCACATTGTTAATTACTTTTTCAATTTCCACAGCTTTCATTTCTTTTCCACTACCATTACTCTCATTTCATTTACTTAAAGAAATAACTATCATGAAAACAATAAAACTCTTTTCTTTTAAGAATTCTAGTTGAATTTGTGCCAAAACTGTGTTTATCTTTAAAGGTTTGCTTGTAGATGTTTTGGAGCCATTCTCTCGTTCTAACTTTGTGTCTTGAACTTCCTTGTCCCCATACTAGATTTTTTGGTGGAATTCATTTGTATTTTTCCAGTCTAACTTCTGTTTTTAGGCTTGATGTTTGCTCCAGGCTCTTCGTGCTTCTGGAGAGGATGTCTGGACTAAATTTCTTGCTGATTTAAGGTGGATGGAGGAGGGGAGGAAAATTGAGTGTTATCTTATTCCAGGATCTCAGGGACACTTCAGGCTAGGCATCTGCAAGCTTTCAGTGATATGATTCAAGACAAATTCTGGTTATCACCCTCCTGACCTGAGCTCTCCAAATTGTGGATCTGGGTTTGGGACTAAATAACTATGGTCTGTTAGGAAGTCCCAGTATGTGCTTTTGAACTCAGCCTCCATCAGCCAGCTAGGAAATCTTGCAAGTTCAGGGTATACATGATCCCCTTTGGACTGAGATTCCTGCCTTGGTTATTCTACTGGAGGCTTCAGATTGCTCTGGAGATGAAACTGAGTTACCGCTCTGTTCCCGGGTGTTAGAGCAACAAAGCCCTGCTTGCTTCTGAACTTGCTTCATGCTTAATACACAGCCTAGTTCTCAATATTGCTTTTCACCCTTGGAATCCACCTTTAGGTACAGGACCCATCCTTAACCCATCCTGGATCTATGACCCAGAATAGGATAGTGAGGAGAAGAGATACAGTTTGCTACTATTCCAGCACCTTCTACAAGATTAGGACCCTCTGTCCTGGATCTGGTACCATATTCTTCATGTACTAGAATACTCTGTATGGCCATTCCTAGATAAATCACATCCCCAATATCCACAGACCTCTTTGTATCCTTTTGTAAACCAAGGATCAAGAAATAACTATGATTTTTTTTCCTTGTATTTCACATTCAGGACTTAGTCTGGTATTATTTTCTAGATCTGTGTAGAGGAGTGGTGGGAAAGAAGAGCTTTTCTAATTCTTTAGGCAATTTTCCTATCTTGACTGTCTTGATTTAATTAGGGTAATTAAGTCACATTAGAACATATACACAAACATATGCTCTATTCATTTATATGACATGTGCATGTCATATAAAACATATTGTTGTTAGTCAGTTGTTTTGAATCAGTTAACCTGGTACAAGTAAGCACATAATAAGTGCTAATTACTCACATGTACAAAAATATTTACAGCAGCTCTTTTAGTGGTGGCAAAACACTGGAAATTGAGAGGATGTCCATCAATTGAGAAATGGCTAAACCAGTTGTGATATATAAATATAATGGAATACTATTGTGTTATAAGAAATAATGAACAAGTAGACTTCAGAAAAACCTGAAAAGACTTATAGGAACTGATGCTGAGTGAAGTGAAGAGATCCAGGAGAACATTATACACAATTACAGCTATAGTACAATGACTGACTTTGATAGACTTAGTTCTCAGCAATACAAGGATCTAAGACAACTCCAAAAGACTCATGATGAAATATGACAGCCATATTCAGAGAAAGAACTTTGGAGTCCGAATGTCGATGGAAGCATACTATTTACTCTCCTTTTCTTTTGTTATTTTCTTTTGCTTCTTCTTTCTCATGGTTCCTCCCATTAGTTATAATTCTTCTACACATCATGACTAATGTGAAAATATGTTTCATATGTGTTTGTTCTTCATTTTCAAAGAGGACCATGGCATCAGGGAAATGATGACATGACTTGCAGTTGACTTTGATTGGAGTGAGGGAGGGCTAAGCAAGGTCACCAGTCTCACCTTCTCCTCCAGAGCCATCTGAGTCCAGTGACCAGATATTCCTCAGGATGACTAGACATGACCTAGGATGCAATGGGAGACTCTGGCCCTCTTAGGCTAAGGCCTTTTCAGGTTCTTACTTTGAGTGAGGTAAGATCCATTCAGTGAATAGGCCTCTTTAAGAACTGAGTCAAAAAAAAAAAAAACCTGGGAGGGGAAGACCCTCAGGGTTGGTGGTCAAAACAGAAACAGTTACATGACTATTATGGAAGTGTTTTGTATAATTACACATGTATAACCTATATTGAATTATTTGCCTTCTCAATAAGGGTGGATAGTGAAGGAACAAGGGAGAGAATTTGGTCCTCAAAATTTTAAAAACAAATATTAAAAATTGTTTTTACATGCAACTGGAAAATAAGATATACAAGCATTGGGATATAGAAATCTATCTTGCCCTGCAAGAAATTAAGGGGGAAAGAAAGAAAGGGGTGGTGATAGGAGGGCAAGCTAGGGGAAGGGGTTATCAGAATGCATGCCATCTTGGGGTGGGGGGAGGGAAGAGATGGGGAGAAAATGTCTAACTCAAAATCTTATGGAAATGAATGCTGAAAACTAAAACTAAAAATGAATAAATTTGAAAAGGAAAAAAAAAGATGAAAAAGTTACTATTGCCATTCACTCTAAGGATATGTAAGTAGAGCCTCTATGTCGGAGGGAGAAGAAGAGGGAAGGGGAGAAAATTTGAAATTTAAACTCTATGGACATGAATGTTGAAAATTAAAAATATATTAATTCTTCATAAAAATAATAAATGCTAATTTATGATCCTCCCATACATGACATTCTATCTCCTGTTTTCCTGACTTTGCACACACTGACCTTCATGCCTACAAATCTCTCCCTCCTCATTTCCAGTGCTTGCAACCTCAAGCTCCCAAGTTTCACATCAAGTTGACCTTGTTCAAGAAGCCCTTGCTGATACCTCCAGTTGTAAGTCTCCTCCCGTTCCTCCCTCTATCACTGTTGTATTTACTTACAGGTGAACGTTACACAGTTATAAGGCATTATCCTTTATAGATACAAAGAAAAGTAAAAGTAAAGTAAAATGTAAAAATTGGGGGCTACGCATGTGGAGGGGTTATTATGATGTGCAGTTCTGCCATGTTGTGATGGTAACAGAGTTGTTTCAATAACCGGCATACCAAATCCCAGGAAGGTTAGCACAGCACAAAAAATAAATTAAACTGAGATAGGCCTTTGCAATGACGGCCCTGAAAAGTCGTCTCATAACAAGTAGCAAACATTTCACAGGATTTTAATAAACTGTACATAGGAAAGCGATGAAAGGAAAGAAAGATATAACATAAAGAGACATTGGACAGAAGATGTAAGTCCTATTGGGGATTGGCAGGAGAGTTTTATCATGCTTTGCATTAATCGTAGCTGGTAAGGCTCTTTCATAACACATGTCTTGGGAATTCTGAAAAGGCATGACTTCCATCATCCTCCCCTGGCCACAAACAGAAGAATTCTGGAAATTTCCACTTTACTGACAGGTGAAAGGAAAGGGCATTTTTATTTTTTAGCCTCCAATAACAATGAGAAGCAAATATGAGTGGTTGATTTAAGTTGAACAATTGAACCTTTCAATAACCTTTGTCAAGACTAGCCTTGTGTCTTTTGCTACAGGCTAAGAAACTTATTTGTAATTGACAAGTTTATCATAGATTCTCTGGAGAAATAGGGGTGGAGATACTGACATGGCAGGTGCAATTCTGCCAGCATTCAAGAGGAGGAAAGACTGGTTCACTTAGAACAACTTTGTTACCTGTACGGTTTTGACAGCGAGAAGTATCTGTCCAACAAAACACCAAATAATTGAGGGGATTTCAACCTAAATGAAAATGATCTCTCCTCTTTCTCTTTTTGGTCTGTATAGCTCTTAGAACTTTGGATAGGTCTTTTCTCTGACTTGCATTATTGACGCTTGCGTATAAATGCTTTCCTCTAACCTCCATTAGATTGTGATGTCATTGAAGGCAAAATGTTTGTGCTGCCACAAACATGGTCCAACTATGCTAGACTAACTACATCTATTCCTGAGGATTCTAGGGTACCCGGCATAGGTACCCTAGGGGGTTTCTCTTCCCTATTGCTATTGGCCAGCATCCATATACACTATCCCCACCCCCCACATATATACCCACACTACTAGGTGCCACTAACACTCCAGTTTCATTTAACATCAATTAATTTGCCATTACTATCCTCATCTTACTATTTGGAAAACTGAGGCAAACAGAAGCAAAAGGACTTGTCCAATGTCTGAGGCCAGATTTCTTGACTTCAAGCCCAGGTCTCTATCCACAATAGCACCAGTTGCCTCTTGTAAACTGAAGAGCCTTTAGAGGATGGCGTCCAGATTGGAGAACAGCCTTGAGATCATGCTACATGATGATCAATAGAGGGAGACGGGGAGAGCTATTGGGAGGGTAGAAGTAGGATATGACTGCTATTTTCAAGAATTTGAAGGGTTAACATGAGGACCAGGAATTAGACTTGTCTGATTTAGCCCCAGAAAGAACTTGGAGGGCAAATTACAGATCGGCAGATAGAGTATATTATGGCTACCAATAAATTATGGCTACCAATTGTTTCATTTACATGTGACAACAGTACTATGAGGTATAATATGAGTATTGTCTTCATTTTCCAGATAAAGGAACACACTCAAGGAAGTTATGATTTACCTGTAGTCACTGAACTAGGAAATGGAGGAGACAAAATTTGCTATATATACCCCACCCTCTACTTTCACCTATGGGTCTCTCTCTCTCTCTCTCTCTCTCTCTCTCTCTCTCTCTCTCTCTCTCTCTCTCTCTCTCTTTCTCTCTCTTGCTTTCCCTCCCTGCCTCTTTTTTTCTCCCTCTCCCTCCCTTCTCTCTGTCTCTGTCTCTCTTCTTCTCTTTCCCCCTCCCTTTCACCTTGTCCATCTTCAAGTGTTTTGCTCCTGAAAACTACATCTATCAGTCTACCCTCCCTTCTGATAGCCTGGCCCCTTCCCTTATCCTCTTCCCCTCCAAATTTTCTGTAGGACAATATAGATTTCTATGCCTAACTGAGTGTGTATGTTATTCACTGCTCTCCTGAGCTGTGCTCTGGTCTGTGAGTGACCATAAATGACCAGAGTGGGACTCTTTCCCACTCTGGAACCATAGCCAGCATCCCACTCCCCTATGACCACAAGCACTGTTGTGCTAGTGCTTTACTTTGCCATAGATCTAGCACTATGGCCTAGATCTGCATATGAACAATGCAACTGAGTCCTGAATCCAATGCCAACAAAGGGACCCCTGTAATCTCCTTCTGCCCAGTTTTTCAACCCCCTTACTTTCTCTTGTCTGAGAGCTTCTGAAGTTGCTGCTGTGACTACTGATAACAATAGCTCATTCATTTGCCCCCAAGATCTGCTACTGGTTTACTGGGGTCTAGTCTGTGCTCTACACTTGCCCCAATGCAATAGCTCTTCCCCATCGAACTTCTAAGTTTTCTTGGGCTGGAAAATTATTTCACTCCAACGTTTTGTGGGTTCTTCCACTCCAGAATTCATTTTGACAAGTTATTTAAAGTTATTTGGAGAGGAATTTGGGAAAGCTCAGGTGAGTCTCTACCTTTTTTCTGCCCTCTTGACTCTAGGTTATCCGCAAACTATTTTCAAATGGAATTAGCAAATATTACATAATCTACAACCAACACCATTCTCTACTCTCTGAGGCGGGTGAACCCTATAAGCTATCCCTTTTCAGATAATTCTATTGGAATTAGAAAGTCATGAAATATAAAACACTTTTATAGAGCGGGTACGCGGTTAATGCAACAAGAGTTGATTATTTTTTTGAGAGCAGAAAACTTGGGAAATAGATTGTTGTTTATTAATAAGCTTTTAGGGGGGAAATCACTATTTTCTCTTAGAGCAATCAGGCTTTTCTAAAAGAAGTAATTGAGCTCATCTCCAGCATGCTTTCATCAGGAATTCTGCTTGTTGGTTGTAATGTCTCTGTGTACATATTCATACTCTTGTGCTGTTAGAAACTACCGAAGATGACTCGCTGTGCTTGCTTTAGCGGCTCTCACTCTTGCAAAGACAGCTGGGGACAGTTCTTCCCAAATGTCCCCATTTGGGGAATTCATGAATTGTAACTACTGGACATAAATTGGCCCATGTGTGCTTACTCTGACAATTGTTCATCCACAACATGTTTATCCACAGGGGCATCACCAATGTACTTAAGCAAAATGAAAACAGCCCCAGGAGTTCTAGTTCAATAAATGATGGCAGCCAAGTGGTATCAGGGAGGGCTCTGAAGTCACTACAACTTGAGCTGCTCATACAAACACCCACAGTGATCTATCCTCATAAGTCACCAATGCTCCAGAAGCTATCCCCTCCTAGTTCTTCAGGTTTACAAATAAAGCAATCATAGTAGCTTTTTTAAACTGAAGCACTTGTATTCACTTGTAGGAATATGGCATCCTACAGCCAGAAAGAACCTAGGAAGTTATAGGATCATGGAATAGTAGGGTTGAAAAGGTTATAGAAGCCAAAGAATCATGGACTCACAAAATAGAGTTTCAAAGAACCTTCAAAATTTAATCATCACACCACTGCCACCACCATGCTCCATTGTACAGCTGGGGACATTGAGGTCCAAAGGACAAAGCTAGGTCACATTACTAGTAAAACAAAAACTAGAATCCACATCCTCCTCTTGGCCTAGCACCCTTTCCTAGAAAACGAAAGATGCTGAAATATAAGACAGAGCAGCTAGATGCATAGAGGTTAGGTACCAAGACTGGAGTCAAATCCAACCACTTACTAGGTGTGTGACCCTGGGTAAGTCACTAGACCCCATTTGTCTCAATCTCAATCTGTAAAATGAGCTGGAGAATGAAATGGCAAACCACTATAGTAACTTGGCCAAGAAAATACCAAAAGAGGTCACAAAGGATCAGACATGACCAAAAAACAACTAAAACACAATAATAAAAATGAGGTCCTTTTCTTCATGGTACACTGGAAAGAATAATGGTTTGGAGAAGATTTTTCTTAACCTTTGCTATTTCATTGACTCCTTTGTCAGTCTGGTGAAGCCAATGGACTCCTTACCAAAATAATGTTGTTCGTTTAAATGAAGGAAATGCTAATTGTTAGTTAAAGATTAATGAAAATAAAGATGTCTCAGATTTGCCCTTCAAGGAATAGACCACATGAAATCTATCCACAGATCCTGTTCTAGCCTCTGAAGAACTCTATTTAAACTTCATCCTTTGAGATTTTGTACCTGTGTGAATGTGTCCCAGTCACAACATCCTGGATGGATAAGAAGACTTCTGAAGTCCCTTCCAACCAGAAGTGATCTGGTAAATATCTGGTGAAAAAGAACAACTGGCTCTTTGTAAAAAAAAAATTTAAATTAAAAAAGTACAATGTACCCACAATATACTTTATCAGTAATCAATAAAACAATAAATCAAGCTCTGGTTTGTAGTAGTTGCCAATTTCTGAGGCATAAATCCTTGCACTGAACATTTAACAATCAGATTAGGTGTGAACTCCAGCACACCATTCCTTCCAACTCCTGATCTGTGATCCTACTTCTGTGATCCTTATCAAGTCCTCTCTCTAGCCATCTGTCTCTCTCTGCTCTGTCTCTCTGACTCTATCTCTTTATCTGTCTTTTTCTCTGACTCTATTTCTATTTTTGTCTCTCTGTCTCTTTCTGTGTGTCCAATTCTCTCCATCTCTTGCCTCCTTGAAGGTAGTTTCATTTAATAAAAGACAGAAATGGAAGAGCCCAAAAACTCTATTTAGTCAAACCTTATCATTTTACAGATGAGTAAATAAGTCCAGAGAGATTACCAGAGTTCTCCCAGGTTGCACAGATAGTAAGTGGTCAAACTAAGATTTGAATGCAAACTTTTTGACCCCCAAATCCCTGTTCTTTCCTCTGCCAATCAATGCTTCTTCATAAAGACTTGAAAAGTTGTCTATCTCCCTCCCTGTCTGTGGGCAGGACCATTCTTTTTCCCCACAAATGTATTAATTTATTTGAATTCAGTTTTCAACATTTTCAACTTCATAAGCTCTGAATTTTCTTCCTCTCCCACTTCCTTTATCAAGATAGCATGCAATCTTATATGAATTCTACATATGCATTCCTATTAAACATATTTTCACATTAATCATGTTGTATAGAAGAAATTAAATGAATGGAAGAAACCATAAGAAAAACAAAACAAAAGAAAGGAGAAAATAATCTGCTTCATTCTGCATTCCAACTCCATAGTTCTTTCTCTGGATGTACTCCAGATTTGCATGATTTGCATCATGAGTCCCTTGGAAATGTTTTGGGTACTTGCATTGCTGTGGAGGGCTAAGCTTATCAAAATCAGTCCTCATACACTGTGGCTGTTACTGTGTATAACAGTATAATGTTCTCCTGGCTCTGTTCATTTCACTCAGTATCAGTTCATATAAGTTTTTCATACAACGTATTTCTGAAGTCCGCCTGTTTAATCGTTTTTAATAGCACAATAGTATTCCATTACATTCATATACCACAAATTGTTCAGTCATTCCTCAATTAATGGTCATTCCCTCGATTTCTAGTTCTTGGTCACCACAAAAGGAGCTGCTACAAATATTAATGTACATGTGGGTCCTTTTCCTGTTTTTATGATCTCTTTGGGGTACAGCCATAGAAGTGGTATTGCTGGGTCAAAAGGTATGTACATTTTTATAGCCCTTTGGGCATAGTTCCAAATTGCTCTCCAGAATGATTGGATCAGCTCACAGCTCCAACAATGAATTAGTGTTCCAACTCTCCCACATCTTCTCCAACATTTATCATTTTCCTGTTTTGTCATCTTAGCCAGTCTGATACTTGTGATATATGGTACCTCAGAGTTGTTTTGATTTGCATCTCCCTAATCAGTAGTGATTTAGAATATTTTTTCATATAACTGTAGATAGCTTTAATTTCTTTCTCTGAAAACTGTTTATATCCTTTGA
>CM053773.1:154123737-154146829 GCA_028658325.1 Potorous gilbertii | reverse complement strand
CATTTCTTTGTCATATTAGCACTTAGAACTGTGCCTGAAGTAGTCAATAAATGCTTGTTATCTGATGAACTGAGGTTGGTAGTAGATACATAATTATCATTATCTTATAGATATTCTTATAGAAGAAGGTTAATAGGATGGATAAGGGGAAAAGTTCTGCTGATATTATGTCATGATCTGGAAGTTCCACTAATGGCCATGTCAAGAAGGTCTTCCATAAATAATCCCATTGACCCAGAAGTTAAATTATGCCAAGAAAAACAAAATTGCTTACCCAAGATCATACAGTAATTGACAACACCAGGATTTTAACACAGGAGTTCCAACTCCAAATTCAATACTCTTTCCACTATATCACCACTGACCCCTTGTACAGTGAAATTTGAGCTAAAAAATACCACAGGGTTAATTTTTATATGTTCTTGTGCCTGTCATTTTCCTCTGCTTGTTCCCTTTAGATCTTCCAGGAGATATGAGGGGTTTATGTCCCGCGTTGTAGTAGCTAAAAGGAATCAGAAAAAAAATGGTTCTAGCCCTAGAAACAATAGTATGCCAGATAAGAGAATATCAACATTGGAAGAGATCTCAATGTCTATTTAGCCTGCTCTTTATCTAACCAGAAATCTTCTCTACAATACTACCAAGGGATCATCCAGCTTTTTTTTTTAATTATCTTTACTTAAAAGACACTGATTACCTCTCAGTTCAGGGACTTAGGACAGCTCTACATATTAGGAATTTCCCCCTTATTTTAAACTAAAATTTTTCTTTTATATAACTTCTATCCATTGTTGCCCCTTTTGCTCTCTGAGGCCAAGTGGAATGAATCTGATGAATTCTTTTCTGTTTGACAGAACTTAAGATATATGAAGACAGCTACCCAGTGACAGTTAAGCCTTAAAAGTTGTTTCACCCTAGGTAAGTTACCCATTCTCTTATAGCTTCAGTTCTGTGACTGACCTATAAAATTGGAATAATAATATTTGTATTACTAGGCATCTAGGTGGAGCAGTTGATTGTGTGCTGAACCAGGAATCAAGAAGACTTGAATTCAAATCCAGCCTTAGTCACTTGGGCAAGTGACTTAATCTCTCTGTGACTCAGTTTCCTCATCTTCAAAATAATAGTGGCACCCATCTTCTAGGGTTGTTCTGAAGTTAAAATGAGATATGTGTGAAGCGCTTTGTAAATATTAAGACACTATGTACAGGACAGCTATTTTTATTACATATCTAATATGGTTATTATGTAATGAAGAAAGTGTGTTATAAACCCAAAAGTGTTATATTAATGAGAGCTATTTTTATGATCCACTTCCAGGTATTAAGTCAATACTTCAGAAGGGATTTCCATCTTTGCTCTGGTTTCTTCATTAAGAGTTTCTGTTGCCAACTCCTCATTATACAATGGCTAATACTTAGCACTCTTGTATCTCCACAACATTGATCTGAGACCTATCTGTTCATCTGGCTCCTTCTAAAACACAGATGGGTCTTAAAATAGGTTGGCCCCTTTTCAAGATGTTAATGTGGAGTGGTTTATGCTCAGAGCTGCTAACCACAGACTGTTAGGAAACCCAAATGGAGAGACTGAAGAAGGTTAATAGGATGAAGTATAATATTTCAGACAAAGTTCTGCCCATACACTAAATCCCCCAAATGGATAAATGAGTAAGAGGAAAATCTGGTTTTCTCCCATTCTCTGTGAATTCATTTAATAATAACTATTTACTAGACCCTCTCACGCTGGCAAATTTACTAGCTCATTATTTCCCTGAAGTACTTTTAACAGATCATTTTAATCTATGCTGATAAGAGTTCAGTTCAAATAAATGCAAGGACCCTTCGATCAGCTTAATTTAACCTCACATGTGTGGAGGTTACCTGGAATCTGTGACATAGTCAAACAATCCATAGAAGAATGTATGCCCCTTGAGGCAAGATCTGTTTCTCTTCTTTTCTTTTATTCCTAGTACCTAGCACAGGGTCTTACATAAATAAGTGCCTCAAACATTTTTCTCTCTCCATTCACATAACTTCTGCTTTGATTCTGGCCCTCATCACATCTCATCTGGACTCCACAAACAACCTACTTTGCCTTTGAATTGATTGTTGCCATCTCCCATGTTTTTATTTGGAGTGATGTCCTTCCTTATCTTACTTCTTTTGTCTCTAGGGAATCCCAGTTCTCTTGGAGAACTCAGAAGCCATCTCCTCCATCAGACCATTCTTGTTTCTCAAATTGCTAGCACCCTCCAAATAACTTTGCACTCAGTTTACAAATACATTGCATACTTATCTGTGTATTATATAGATTTCCTTTATTCTTATATGATAGAGGGCAAAAACTGTTCCACTTCTGTTTTTGGATGACCCAAATCTAAAAGAGTGACCTGCATATATCAGACACTTAATACTTATTGAATGGAATTGAAGTGACATTAGGAACTGTGGAGTGTGCTTTGACTGGCATGGGTGCTGTCACCAGTATTTCTAAAGCCTCCAAGTAAGCACTCAGTGAGAGAGCAACTTTAGAAAATGAGCTATTAAGAACTGTTTATGTGATAGCTAACCTTCCAGAGATGAGTCTCCTAAACTTAGCTAGAATGGTGCTCAGGTGTTAAGCGTAGTCTTTTTTAATTATTTATTTTACTTTTAACTTATAAATTAATAATTTATTAAATCATAGTATTTTGTTAGCTGGTGCTTAAAGCCTTAACTTCCTACCTGCCAAGCAAAATTGGGGGAAAAGATCTTTGATGTAAAGGTCTTCTTTGAAAATGAAAGATGAACACAAACCTGTGAGTAGATTGAGTTGCCTGACCCAGGTAAGTGAGTAACGCAGCTCATCTGCTCCCTTCTGTTCCCCTCTCTCCCCACCCCTCCCCCACTTCCTTCTCCTCTCCAAAGGAAGGTAAATTTGGATGGCCAGATGACATCCAGTTAACTTGGGGTTTACAAGCAAAATTTTTCTTTCTTTCTTTCCTTCTTTCTTTCTCTTTCTTTCTTTTTCCTTCCTTCCTTTCTTTTTCTCTTTCTTGTCTTTCCCAAAACTTTAAACCCAGTGCACTCTAAAACCCAACAATAGGTCCCTATCCAAATCCAGCCTCAAATGCTTTTTATTTGTGTGATTTGGGCAAATAATTTAACTTGTCTGCCTCAGTTTCCTCAGTTGTAAAACGGGAATAATAATGGCTTCTGCCTCCCAGAGCTGCCAACATATACATGAAAAGAAATATTCTCTTTAGAATCCATAACAAATGGTTGTCCAACCTCTGCTTGAAGACCTCTAGTGACAGGAGACTCAGATCTTGATGCAGCACATTTCTTCTTTTGGAAAGCTCCTTTTCCTAGGAAATTGTTTTCTTTTCTTTCTTACTTTTTTTTAAACTTGGTTTGTTTTAATTTACTTTGAGCCTATATCTGCCTCTCTGAAACTTGTATATGTTTTATTCCTAATCGTTCCTTTTGACAAGGAAGATGCCATGGTATAGTGGAAAGAGGAGCCCTTGGGAAGTGAATCACTCCTCCAGTCTTCATTTTTCTCATTTGTAATGTGAGGGCAGTAATGCATGGCTGCCAGTGTAATAGGATTATAGTGATAGTGAGGATCAATTCTGGTAATGAATGTGGAAATATTTTGTAGACTCTGTGATTTGACTGTAAGGTACCTGCCTAGTAGAGCATCACATATCTAAAGTACTTTAAAAGGATCTGTTAAATCAATAGATAGGATATCCAATAAGTAGGATATGTTCTCAAAGAGTAGTTTACAATTTAAGGTCATACTTTAAAAAACACTATTCTTTACATTAAAGAGAGGTGGATAACATCAAGGGATTTTATGTCAAGTGCAAGATTCATTCTGTTTTGATTATCTAGAGTTGGGATTCTTAAGCTGGTGTTCACAGATACCTAAGATTTCAGGAAGTCCATACATTTAGATGGGGAAATAATTACCTTCCTATTTTCAGTAACTTCTGCCTTAAGTTTAGTATTTTCTTCTATTAGGAATTTTAAAAATATTTTGAAAAATTTTTAGAAGTTCCAGTAGATTGCCAACAAAATTCATCACATACACACACACACACACACACACTAAGAATTCTTAGAGAAATTTTGCTTCAGGTCAACAAAACTTGGGGAAGAATGGGGAAATTTACAGCCATGTCTTGTGATATATTTTAATCAAGAGGCATCTGGATTGTGTACATGTTCCACAGAGCTGGAACACAAGCCAGTATTCTTTCTGTCATGCTGGCATCATCCGTTGTATCATTAGTGTGGATGTCATTGCTACCCTCATGCTAAAAAATCTTTTCTCTTGAAAGGGGCATTCCAACTACTTGGAGCTGGTGCTTTCAGGGCCACCAGTTCTTTCCAGGAGTTGCCATTTGTCAAAGATACTCTTCCCAGAAAATGGGATCTTGAAAGATATGTCTGGGCACTGTCAGCCAAGAATGTGGATGCTGTCAAACACTTCATTGCATTCCAGGTGTGTGTTAGTATTGGGCCAAAGAATGTTCGTCCCTCTGGATTTGGGCCTAATGAAAACTAACAAGTTTTAGGGAGAAATTCTTGATTTCCAAGTAAAGAGGAGAACTTTGCATTTGCTAGGAATGGAGGGGAAAGGAGTAAATTTATTTCCTCCCTTCCTTTGACCAAAGATAAGAAGACCCTCTTGTACCTGTTGTATCTTGTATCTCCTTGTATCTCCAATTTCAAATCCATCAGTCTCCCTTTATAATGAATGTTCTTACGGCTCTGCTTACCATTCCTGTCATGCCCCAGAACAATTCCCTTTTTTGACCCTCAATCTTATTTTTGTTGTATTTGCTCAGTCTTGTTTGATTCTTCATGACCTTATTCTGGTTTTCTTGGCAAAGATACTGGAGTGGTTTGCATTTCTTTCTCCAATTCATTTTACAGATGAGGAAACTGAAAAAAATAAGATTAAGTGACTTGCCCAAGGTCTCACAACTAGTAAGTGTTTAAGGTTGGATTTGAATTGTGGTCTTCCTGACTTCAGGCCTAGTATTCTATTCACTGTACCACTTAGTTGCCCTATCATACACCAACACACACATAAATGTATACATATGTATTTATGTATATCATGTGTGTATATATAGCATTATAGCATAATATTAGTTTGCATTTGCATCTCTAGCACCTTGGACAGTGCTGGACAAAGTGTACATCCCAAATTGCTTTTACTTTCATTCATTCATTATCCTGGCTTGCTTTCCCCTCCCTATAATAGTCCCAGAGAAATGTGGGGTTTTTTTGTTTTTACTTCTGACTGCAGGTCATTTCCTTGTATTTATGTAAGTGGCTTAAATCTAATGAGGATCTGGCATTTTAAAGAGTTATTAAAGTTGTTGACCTCAAGAAGCTTCATGTCCCTAAAGTCCTCTGGAGAGTCAAATTCACAGTACTGGTAAAAGTATGTGTGCCTGTGTGAGAATGGGCTGGGGTGGGGAGGATTGTGCTTAATGAAAATATATGGAGATGAGCAAGAGCTAAGGGAAGGAAGTTGATGCTGGAGACAAGGGACTAAGTATGTGTGCTAGTGGGCTTCAGGAGGGAGATGGTGGAAAGAGATTATCTGTGTAGGTGGGGTGGATGGGTGGGGGAGTGACTTACAGTTTAAGAAAGAATCAATGGACCTGACTTCTAATTACATCTCAAGGACCAATTAATTGTCTTATCTTCGGCAAATAATTTCTCTTCTCTAGGGCTTAATAAAATGTGGTTTTGTTTTTATGTTCTGAATGCCAAAATCAGTCTGAACATAGTGGGTGCTTAGCAGGTATTTGTTAGATTGGATTTTTTCACCTATAAAATGAGGAAGTTGTACTAGATAATTTCTAGTCCTCTCTAGATCAAAGAGTCTATGAGTCTCCCTATTTATTTATTTGATTCAGTTTTCTATCACTCGGTTGACTCCTGTCTTGCTGAATTATTTCATATCTTTGTTTATCTATATATGTTGATGATGACATTTCCTGTTCTCTATAATATCTCTTTAATCAGTCCCTCATCATCTTAATACAATAATTCACTACTGCCATCTTGGACTGTCATAATAACCTTCTGAAAGGACTCACTTCCTTCTTGCCCCAATCCAATCCATTCTCCGTACTTGTACCAATTTCTCTATGCAGAAACTTGGACATGTAACTCTTCTGTTCAAAATCTTTCAGTGATGCCTGTCATGGAAATTTGAAATGCCTTAGGCAGGAATTGAAGTCCCATAATAGCTAGTATTTAATTTTCCACTGTTATCTCAAATGCTCTCTAATCTTCTTTGCATTTCCTCTACACTTTTCCATTTCCATGCCTTTGTTCACTATAACAACTTGTTTGGATTCAAGGAAATGAGAAACAACTCATGTTCTCGTTTATCTTATATACTTCTTGAGATACATATATATATATATACTTCATAGTTGTTTTCATAGTCTTTCCTATTCAACTATGAACTTCTTGAGAGCAGGAACTTTGTTTTGCATTTCTTTGTATTAACCTGACACAGAGACTGACTAGTCAGTCAGTCCACAAGCATTTATTGTTTATTATGTATAAGGCTTTGTGGTTAATATAACATTGATGTTAAAGAAAAGGTGACTTTTGCTCAAGCAAACCTAGTTTCTGTTCCTCCTTCTGACACATACTTAGTGAGTGACTTTGGGCAAATCACAAAGGGGTGGGGAACCTGTGACCTCAAGGCTACCTCCTAGGTCTTTGGGTGTGACATTTTTTTGACTGAGTCCAAGTTAAACAGAACAAATCCATTTATTAAGGGGATTGTTCTATGACGTTTAGATTCAGTCAAAGGGCCTTACTTTGAGTACATAGAGGACCACATGGAGTCTTAAGGGCTTCCGAAGTCCTCCTCTTCCCTGACTAGTGACTTTAACTCTTGATACCCCAGGAAACTCTTTGAGCCTGAAAGTTCAAAAATAGTAGGAAGTCTGTATTAGTAGAGAAACACAACTATAAGAACATGTCACATATAGTCTCAGGTTCCATTTTTTTTCCTAATTCAGGACATGTCACAAATGTGAGATCTATCTAGGATTGGTCAGCTCTTTCAGGTGCACAGACTGACCTGCCTAAATCCTGATTATTGGTATTTACACTGTGTCTGTGCTTAGGAGACAATGCACTAATGCACCAATCCCAAGCAAACAGGCAACTGGCACCTTTAAATAATGAGTTTTCTAGTTAATGATACACAGAAGAAATGCTAAAATACAGTGATAATATCATTTATTAAGCACCTAATAATGTTCTACACATTGTGCTAAGCACCTTTATCTTACCTGATCCTCACAGCAGTCTAGAGAAATAGGTATTCATTTTATGTTAAGGAAATTGAGGTAAACAGAGATTGTAATTTGCCCAGAGTAAGACAGCTAGTAAATACCTGAAGTCAAATTTGAACTCAAGTCTTCCTTACTCCATTACCAATATTCTATCCACTATGCCCAAGGTCACACAACTAGAAAATGTGTGAGGCTGGATTTAATACCTTGTCCTCCTCACTTCAGCACTAGTACTTGAGCTACCACTGTGCTGATATATCCATTTGAATGATTGAAAGAATATTGGTGTCCTTGAAAAAGAATAAGGAAGCTTAGATGAAGGATGAGTTTGAAGGAAAAGATAATTTTGTTGTAGAAAACTTGAGTTTGAGATGTCTGTGGCTCATCTAAGTCAAAAATGTTCAAGGTGTGTACCGTAGTGAATGAAGTATAAAGAGAGAAGAGAGCCCTGGGAAACATCCAGGGGTGTGAGAGTCAGCTTGTTCCAGCTGAAAAGAACCAGTTGTTATAATGTCAGTACGAGTATTTATGACTTGGAAATCTTCAAAGGCTACAAATCAGGGCTTGATTTATTGTTTTGTCAATTGTCTAGACTTAAGAAAGTGATTGGGACAATGTTAATAGTGCAGATTAAATTTAAAGTATGTTTTGCATACATTTTAAGAGAGCTAAGTTAGTCACTTACCAACACACCCTAGACTCACTTATACTGAAGAGGCATGAAAGGGACGACGATCCAGATAAAAGTATTATAAGGGTAAGAGGAACATTTTATCTAACTTTTAAATCAATCTTCACACTTGACCAAGGGCTCTACAGACAATAGCTGCTTCATAAGTGATTCTTATATAATGGGGATGGGCAGTGCTAGATCTTCTTAATTAGTAAGGAGGTAATATGGTACAGTAGAAAGAGCACTGGGTATGGAATCAAATTCTATTTCTAATGTGTAATCTACTTGCATGAACTTGGACAAGTCAGTTTTTCTCCACAGGGCTCAGTTTCTTCAATTTGAAAAAAGGGGGAGTTTGTACTAATTGACTTATGAGGTCCTATCTAGTGGTGTATCTTAGATCCTTTTGATGAAGTTTAGGTATAGTTGCAACATGGTATCTCTAAAGAATTTCAAAGAGTCAGGTCAACTCTAAGCCAGTTGAATTTATTATAATTTTGAGGTTTCACGTTCTCGTGAGTGGCTAAGTCCCTTAGAGGAATTTACCAACTACAGTAAGGCAAGACATGCAGTTTCATAGAGAATATGATGCTGATTACATAATCAAAATTTGCATGGAATACAGGAAGATGTTAATATTAAAAAGGCAGGAAGTTTGTTAAGGGATTAGGTAATGGAGGACAGGTCCTAGCTTCAGTGGAACTGCACATGTGGTTACCCATAATGCATACATAATGATATTATAATAAGCCTCTCTACATCATAAGTTCACTCGAGGTCAGTTCCTTACTATTACTGTGGCAGGAGTTATCAAAGGGTGGGCCCCTTCTATAATTTGGTGGTCAAGCATCCTGCCTTATATCCTGGTGTCTTCTGATTGACTAGTTTACTGTCTGGTCAAGATGGATAACTAGGTATTATGGTCCTGTCTTGGGTTAAATAGATGATATGACTATGGTTGAGTAAAAGAACACACTTGTTTCTGGGAAAACAGGTTTGGGGGCAATGGCTGGGATCCTATGCCTGCTCTCTCTGTGAGAACTAAGAGTTCAGGGACATACCTCTTGTTCTAGTGAGCAGTAAGGCATATATGAAGTTAGGACATTGAAGGAAGGCTATGTAAGTAATATTGGGGCTGGGGGCAGCTCTATTAGGTCTCCATCTCTTTGACAATGATACATGTGCTAAATTGCCAGTTGCCATGTGCAAAACTCAATATTAACATGTAATTGGGGGAATCAAACATAATTTGGGGGCCTTTTTCAGATGATAGAAATTACCATTTTTCTACTTTGACTCAATATAACAAAGGCAGTGGTCAGTATAGAGTTTACATATGTGTTCTATATTAATATGGATGACCCAGCTAAATGATGGCTCAGCCCCCAGCCTGCTTATACTTCTTCCTTTTATACATCATTAACTGAAAGATTTAATCACATTAACTTAACATTATTCTTGACTCCTAACTTCCTGTACCCTCAAAAGTAAATCAGATAGCAGATTTTGCTTCTCCCCCCATATCTTTTTCATTTGATTCCTTCTCTCTACTCATACAATTCAATCCCTCATCAGTTCTTTTCTAGATTATTATAATAATTCCTTAATTGGTTTCCTTGAATCAAGTCTGTCCCTGATCCAATGAATTTTTCACATAGCTGTCAATATTATTTCTCTGAAATGTTGCTTTGACTATGTTACTTCCTTACTTAATAAATTTCGGTGGCTTTCTATTGTTTCTATGATCAAATATAAACCTCTCTGTTGAGCTCTTGAAGCTCTAACCAGTTTGGTCTCAATCTAGCTTTCTAGATTAACTGAAAATTATTACCTTACTCAATGCAACAATCCTGTAAAACTTGCCTCTTCTTTGTTCCCCATAAAGCTTGCCATTTCCCATCTCCATGCCTTGGCACAGTCTATCATCCCCTGCCTGGAAAGCATTGTCTCCTTACTTCTACCACATAAGATCTCTGTCTTCCTTTAAGATAGAGCTCATGCGTCATCTACTTAAATGAAGCCATAGTTGAGAGCCTCAGTTGCTCATGCCTTTCCCTTATTTCTTTTGTCTATAATAACTTGTTATTTACTGTGTATTTATTCTCCATATACTTATTTATGCACTTTTCTCTTGTTAAAATATAGACTCTTTGAAAATGGGGACTGTTTCATTGTTTGTATTTGTATCCCTGACACTTAGCATTCCTGACATTAATAGGCAATTAATAAATGCTTATTGATTGATAGATTTATTATAATACTGAATTATAATGAGCATGGAATACACCAAAAACTGATTTTTTTCCAGAGAGAGGTGGTCTAATTATCCATCCTTGTCCTTTACTTGTGTTTTCATTTTCTTGCCTTAGTAGATGCCAGAATCCTGTAGTAGTGTACTATTTCCTCCCTCAGTTGGAATAATATCTAAGCATTGGCAGTGGAGTAAGCAAGTCCTGAGTTCAAATCTTGCCTGAGATACTTACTAGCTATGTGACCCTGGACAAGTCATTGCCTCCATTTTATCAACTACCAAATGGAGAAAATAATATCACCTACCTTTCAGGGTCATTGTAAGGATTAAGTGAAAAAATATTTGTAAAATTCTTAGCATACTATCTGGCACGCGGTAGATACTTGACACTCATGTGCCTCCTTCCTTCCTTCCTTCCTTCCCCTCCTCACATTCACTTCAGTCTCTCCCTACAGCTTTCTGCAGGTCTATAAGAAAGCTCCAGACAATGTTCATATACCAGAAGCTATAGAAAGTCACAAATCTAGCACCTTGGACAGGGAAAGCACTGTGACTAGGATTCTCTCAGTTCCCTTTCTCTTTAGAGCATTTGTAATCATTAATTGTGTCAGTGTTTGGTCTTTTGGGGCAAGATGGTTCAGAATTTCGGAAGCATCTGCATGTCACTTTGGAGGTATTGATCTCTTTCTTTGAAAAGCTGCTGGGCTGGGAATGTCTTCAGCACAAACCCTACTGGCTATGGGGGTGGGAGTGGGGAGAGGAAAGCTGATGCGATTGCTCTTAAACTTTAAGCTCTGTTAAGAGGGTATGTGTGGAGACAACGGGGTAATTACCTACTGACTCTGGTTTTGTAACATGAAATATATAGGAACAGGTTACCAGCACTTAGAAACAAACTCAGTCATTACTCATTTACCCAAAATTCAACCACTAGTGCAGTGTAGTAATAATTGATATTGAACAGATGAGTTGGCAAGATCCTGAAGGAATCATATAGCAAGACTCTGTAACTTGTGTCATCTAATTAAAGTCATAGATAGAAAATCTTTCATTGGGGATAGATGAGATTAATGGTTTCACTGGGTGAAAGGTAATGTAGAGAATGGCCTTATAGTCCCATAGGATTGAGAGTGGAAAACATGGATAGTACAAAGGATAGTACAGCCTATAAGTGAGGCAGTAAGGTGGAACCATGGTTGGAGTCTTAGGCCTGGAGCCAGAAAGGTCTGAGCCTTTAGGTTGATAACACAATTTACTCAAGGCTTCTCGCTCCTCTATTTCAGTACTCCAAATCCAATTAAATGTAGTAGATATTTGCTCACAGGAATACTATTTACAAGTGGCAAAATGGTACTTGGCTTTAACCCTATAGCCCATATTCCTACCATGGTCTTTCTCTAACTATTCTCATAGTGGGTTGAGGGTGAAGGGTAATGCAGAAATTTGAACTTCTATATTTATCTCAAGAAATTTAATTGCCCACATGAGTTCAGTAAAGGGTAGGGGAGTAGACGGAGAGATACCAAAGTGAACAAAGGTCTAGAAAGATTATTTTTAAGACTCTATCATTTCCTGTTTTTCAAATACTCCCTTAGAAGTATTTCTTTCCATTCCTCACAACCCCTTCCTCATAATTTTGGCTTTTAACTGATGTTCCTATTCCTAAACATGGGGTCCTTTCCATTATTTCTTCAAGGAAATGCCAGAAATGTTGATGGAATAAGTCTGCATACAACCATGGCCTCCAAAAACATCTTTTCCCTTGGGTCTTTTTGAACCTTTAAGTGATCACCATTTGTGTCACTGTCAAATAATACTTAACAATCTGTATGTCATCAGAATAGTATGAAATACCCTCAGTACTAACATTAGACTTGCGCAATGTGATGTACGCTCCTTGAAGGGAAGAACCATTTCATTTTTGTCATTATGGTCTGAGGGCCTATCAGAGTGCCCAGCAAATAGTACATGTATAATAAATGCTTTCTGATTTACTGATTGATAACAAATTTAATGTATAAAACTTTATTTTTTTAAATATATTTCTGTAAAGGATAGCTTGGTCCATTGTGTAGAAGTTATAGGGAGACAGATTTTGACCAATATAAGGTAAAATTTTAGAATAATTGGAACTCTTCAGCAATAAACTAGGCTTTCACTGATTGATGAATTTCTCATCACTAGAGGCATATAAGTAAAGTATGGGTTGTCACTTTTGGGGATGCAATTGACAGGCTTAAAAACTGGGTATGGATTAAACCATTTACATTCTAAAGCCCAACTTTAACATGCAATAGCATATTTAGTGTTTCCTTATGAAAACGTTGCAATCCATTGACCCATACTTGCATTTACTTATGTGTATGTGTGTGTATATGTGTGTGTGTGTGTGTGTGTGTGTGAGAGAGAGAGAGAGAGAGAGAGAGAGAGAGAGAGAGGGAGAGAGAGAGGGAGAGAGAGAGAGAGAGAGAGAGAGAGAGAGAGAGAGAGAGAGAGATGTGATATGCTCTCAGAATATTTAGGTAAACATTTTACCTCCTTCAACCTCAGTTTAGTCATTTGCAAAATAAAGGGGAAGCAACATGATGAATAATAATCAGGGCACCTGCTCTGGGGTCAAAGGACCCAGGTTTAAATCTTGCCCCTGTTTGTTATTAGCTTTGTGACTGAGCAAGTGATTTAACTTTTCCTAGGTCTTAGTTTAGTCAACTGTAAAATGAGGACCTTGAACATGATGGTCTATGAGGTCCCTTTTCACCTTAGATCAATGATCAGCTCACCTTGAATAAATGAAATTTCACTGTACTTAGAATTATTGATAGTGCTATATTTATGAGTACACAATTGCACGTACAAAAACATGAAAAAAATAAAAATGATAGAAAAATGCTGTAGATTCCACTGCAGCCAAGTTACAGATGGGCATATCAATCACCTGTAGAAAATACCTAAAGAACTGGCATTGTTCAAAATAGAAAAAAGTTTGCACTGAGAATGTAGGTGGTAGCCAAATATGACTCCTTTAAAAAGCAGTTTCTTTTGTGAAAGAGAGATGGCGCTATTATAAAATTTATAGAGCATGGATGTCTACTTTATAGACGTAGAGATTCTCCAACCTCACCCAAATTTAATTTCTGGGTTTAATTATCAGTGGAATATAAACAGCTATCATAAATATCTAGTAATTGAGTTCATTAAATGCTATTTAAACTCTTAGGCAACAGTAGCAGACCTTTGAGAGGTCAAACCTGTCTTTCAGATTTTGAAAGAAACAGGTATGGCCTAAGGGTCAAGACTCAGTTCTGTGGCAATTTCAATTATTGAATTCTCCATAGCATATGTTATAGTGAGGAATTTATGATTTCATCTGAGTATTTTCTCCACTGATATAGGTAACACAATATCTCGTTCGGTAGGAGTCTTGTTTATTTTTTACCATCTAGAAACCCTCGCCTCAAGGATATCAATATATTGCTGAGGTTGTCCATCTGTTGTCTCTCTTTATGTGATTGGCCCAGCTACATTTCTGTCATGTCTTTTATTCTTGGAATTTCATACCAGATCTTCTAACTCCACATCTAAAGATTTTCCACATTAATATCTGTCTAATGGTTAAGCTTCTCAACTCAGTTGTAATATAGAGGTGATGGGTTGTTAGTTAAAACTGATCTGATTTCAAACACAACCTCTTTAACATAGTACTGGTGTCACCTTGGCCAAGTCACTTAACTGTCTGCATTCCCAGTTGCCTCATTTTTGAAGTGGTATTAAGAATAGCATTTACCTCATAGGTTTAATAAGATGATGAATTGAGATGAGGTATTTGTTCTGTTATTTAAATGTGAGACACTGTTATTAATGTCTTTGAGTGCTATTGCGGAGATCAGGGACTATGGAATATAAAGGTACATGTATGTACATGCATGTGTATGTACATGTATGTATATATACATATTTTTTTCGATTGTTATACACAATATGGTGCTTGGTGCAAAATATGAACTTCAAAAATATTAGTCAAGTGAATTGATGGAGGCAGGAACTTAAAGTCCTGATGCCAGAGGGAATGAAGACCCAACCACTTCTAGGTTAGGGCGCTGTGGTGTTCACCCATTGATACCAGAAGTCATAAATATAGAACTGGAAGGTATCTCAAAGGCCATCAAAGTCAACACTCATTATTTCATATGATGAAAATTGATGCTCAAGGTGATTAAGTGTATCTCCTAAGGTCATAAGTGTAGGAAGTATCAGAAGTAGAATTTGAAGGATTTCTTATGCCAGAGTCAAGGTTTTTACCATTGCCTCTGACATTGCTTGAGGCCTAAGGAGGGAAAAAATACATTTTTCCAAAGAAAATTCCATAAGACCATCTATTCTGCCTTTATGGGTCCTATACATAAACTAATTTAGTGAGTCTTTATAACAGTGATGAGACTCACCTGGCACAATTTTCTATTCTTGGTCCCAGAACATCCATTCCTACTTATCCCATTATCTTCTAGATGACTTCTTTTAATATTTATTCAATTTCTTCAATTGATAAATGGTCAAAGGATATGAACAGGCAATTTTCAGAGAAAGAAATTAAATATATCTATAATCATATGAAAAAATGCTCTAAATCACTTTTGATTAGAGAGATGCAAATCAAAACAACTCTGAGGTCACATCACACCTATAAGATTGGAAAACATGACAGAACAGGAAAATGATAAATGTTGGAGAGGATGTGGGAAAGCTGGAACACTAATTCATTGTTGGTGGAGCTGTGAGTTCATCCAACCATTCTGGAGAGCAGTTTGGAACTATGCCCAAAGGGCTACAAATATGTGCATACCCTTTGACCTAACAATATCGCTTCTAGGATTGTATCCTCATGTGATCATCAAAATGGGAAAGGGTCTCACATGAACAAAAATATTTATAGCTGCACTCTTTGTGGTTGCCAAAAACTAGAAGTCAAGGGGTTGCCCATCAATTGGGGAATGGTTGAATAAATTATGGCATATGAATGTAATGAAGTACTATTGTGCTATAAGAAATGATAAACAAGAAGACCTCAGAGATGCCTGGAAGGACTTATATGATCTGATGCTGAGTGAAAGGAGTAGAACCAGGAGAACTTTGTGCACAACAATGACCACAGTGTACGAGAGTTTTTTCTGGTAGACTTGGAACTTCGTAATAACTCAAGAACTTAAAAAAAAAGGCAAAATGCCTTCCACACTCACAGAAAGAACTATGGAATTCATTCGCAGAATGTAGCAGATCATGTTTGTTTGTGTGTGTTTGTGTATTATGTTTTGATTTGTTATATGATTTCTTCCATTTATTTTAGTTTGTCTACATAGCATGACTATAGTGAAAACGTATTCAATAGAAAAGTATATGTAGAGCCTATATAGAATTGTATGCCAACTTGGGGAGGGAGGAGGGTGATAAGGGGTAGGTGTGGGGGGGGTTAAAATCTAAATTTTATGGTAGTGATTGTAGAACATTTAAAAAAATTAAATTAAATTTATATATATATATATATATATATACATATATTCAATTACCAGGGTAACAATTGAAAAGGGCCTTGGTAAAAGTTAATTTAATTGTCTTTTTTTTTCTATTACCCATTCTGAAGATAGGTATATCTTTTGCTTTGTTTTCTTTCTGTCTTCCTTTAGTCTAGACCTTGGTGAAGGCCCAATATAAAATGTATTTCTAGTCACTTCTGTCTCTTCTGTGCACTGTGGTGGCTCATGTGGGACCTTTCTTTCATCCAAACACGAAAACCCTAAAGATAGTGCTGGTCTACAACACTTTGACATTATTATGGAGTTCCCTTGTGATTCTCCTTCCACTGAGACTTTCTCCAATGTGTGCCTTTTAAAATTCTTAAGGAATTTTCATGATCCACCTCAAATGCCACTTTTCCTCTAAACCTTTATGTATTCATTGAAAAGCTAGAGAATTTCCCTCTGAGAACTTAACTTGTGCCTTTCCTATAGTAGAAATCATAGTCTGACTTTTACCAATGTTATCTGCCTATTTATTTTACTTTATGTGCTAGATTGTGAGCTTCTTCAAGGCAAGGATTTTGTCTTGTTCATAATTATATCCTCCCACACAGAGAACACAGAACCTTGAAGACAGTAAGTGCTCAATGTCTGCCAAATTGATTTCTTTCAAACACTAAAAGAAGATGTGTTTCTTCTAAATCTATAAGATATATGAAGGTAAAATTTCCTAGCCCAGTACCTGACAAATTATAGACCTTTAATACAAGTTTGTTGATTCAAGGTCTATTATATATGGATTATTTATGATCTCCATTTACTTGATGAGGAACCTGATGCTCATAGATGTTAAATGATTTACCCATGGCCATCCAACCAACAAATCTCTCAGGTAACATAGGAGCCAGGCCTCCCTTGACTTGACCAGTACTTTTCTGTTACATCAAAATGTTTCTTTCATTTTTCAGCATCTTCTATTTCTGAAATCATCATTCTCCTCCTTTTCACCAAAGTGCATTCCAACACCTTCATACTGCTCACATGATTGGCTACCCCTCTGCCGTCATTCGGTTCTTCTACATTTGCCTTTCCTATTCATTCTAATATTTCATGTTAGAGACTTTATCCCCATTCTTTAAAAACTTTTCTACTTAAAAGACATAAGACAAAGAAAGAAAAAAGAAAAAAAACACAACAAATATATGTGATCAAGTTAATCAAATTTACTCACTGGCCATATTGAAAAATGTCTGTTTCACGCTGTATTTTGAGTCCATCACATCTCTGGCAGGAGGGGGTTAGTGTGCTTCACCACTGGTACTCTGGGGTCATTGTGTGTCATTTCAATGATCAGAATTCTCCAGTAATTAAAAGTAGTTTTTCTTTATAATATTGCTATCTCTGTATTATATATATATATATATATATACATACACACACACACACACATATGTAATGCATCTGTACACACACACCTTCATTTTAAACAGTAAGTAACACAATGATCTTCTATGTGGAATAACGAGTTCCCACTTACTAGGAGTATTTGAGAAGAGGTGAGATCACACACTATTAGGGATATTAAACAGTATGTTTCTATGTTTGGTAACATTTGATTGGGTGATATTTAAGTCCTTTCCTAATCTGAGCTCTGATTCTGTAATTCTGTGCATGTTTGCTCATGTGGGAAAACCCTGTAGGATCATAATATCATAGATTTAGAGCTGAAAATGTCTCTAGAAATTATCTGGTCCAAGCTCCTCTCTTTGCAGATGAGGAAACTGAGGCCTAGAAGGGTTATGTGATTTCTCACACAGCTAGCAAGAAATTGAAGCAAGATTTGACCCAAGTTGTAGGACTTCAGATGTAGCTCTTGGTCCATCCACCATGTCACAGCAGAAGAAGCTTGTCTTGAGTTTGTTAATCTTCCATCCAAATGTTTTGTGCCATGTAGACCCCACAATAGAATATACTGGAGAAAAGCTGATGAAACATACTTCCCTCTTTAGATAGAGACGTGCAGACAATGAATATGGAGAGACCATATACACTATCAAATAATGTCCTCTGCTGATTGTTTTTGATTTACCATTTTTTTCTTCAAGGAAGTGTTTGGTATGTGTCTTTGCATGGGTGAGTGAATATTTGCACCAACATGCATATGAACTGAGTTTCAATTTTGACGTTGCCACTTAGCATCACTGTGACCTTGGACAAGTCACAACCTCCCTGGGCCTCAGTTTCCTAATAAGTGCTATGAGAGGTGTTTTCCTAGATGACTTTTGACGTTTCTGGTGGCTCTAGATCTCAGAGACATCAGAGCTATGGACAACAACCTGTCTCCTTCCCGATACTATTCCTCACTGATTCTTTATCAACAGAATGCTAGTTTCTGTCTAGCTTCTTCCATATTGTTCTGTTGGCTGTTACCGTTCCACCAATCTGAACCTAACCCAGTTTGAACATAGGCATCAATGCCTAAATGTTGCCTCTATTCTGGCACACAGACTTCTTCCCCAATCTGTGATTCAAACTATCTGAATTTTCCCAGTACCTTGTCCAAAAACCCAGTGTTCTTCTCTCTGGTTCACATCTCCAACCTCCTTGTGTATTGCCATTATCTATGTATATGCCTACTCTCCCTGGTCAGCTATTATTTCTATGAGAGAAGAGACTCTGCCTTATCTAAAACTGATCTCTCCCATGACCTAGTACAGCACTCTCTACATGCTGTGTTAACTCGACAGAGTTCACATATGATACATGTTCATTGAATTGAATATTAAAGTCAATTTAACTGAAGAGAGTTGAAATTATAATGGCAAGACATTGAATCCACAGTTAGACTCAACAATTCATAGACTTTTTGAGCTGAAAGGAACCTTGAAGGTCATCTAGTATCTATTACTAGCACTCATATAAGTAAGAAAATCAAGGCTTATCAAAGTAAAGTGACTTGCTGATGGCCACACAGTAGATGTCAGAGGTGACACTTGAACTCAGGTCTCTTCATGACTCCAAGCACAATATTCTATCCATTGTTATGTTTTTCCCCCACTCATAATCAGTAAGGCATATCTTTGGGGTTTTTCATCCTATGGATGGGATTTTATGCAAAACATCCCCCATTATCTTAGCCAATCCCATTTATGACCAATGGTATACATATGAGAGATTTGTCAGAGATTTACAGTGAATATGAGGACTAAGTAACCCTTGCAGACATCAAATACATAATTTTTATTTCCTTGGTGGTATGGCAGGTAACAAATAAAATGACTGAAGAAACAAAGGTTCAAGCTTCCAAGCCTATCAAGTTATCAAGCAATGCATGTCAATTGCCTAACAGATTGGGACCAGATCTCCTCATCTTAGGGCTGGACCCTGAATACAGTGGGAGACAGATTTTTATGTACTGAAATCAATTAATTAAATAAGACCAATTAAAAGAAAAAATTAACCAGGATACAAAATTAGGCAACATGAATTCTAACTAGAGGAAAGATTAGGGACTGTCTAAGTTGGGAGGGGGAGAGCAAACAGGTTATAATTCCATGAAATCAGAAAAAGAGGTGTTCCACACCCCCCAGGTGAATGTACTCAATCAAAGGAATATGGAAACAATAACTGACTAATCAGTACAGGGCCAGTTGTCAGATAAGACATAGGGGTTTCTTGAGATGTAAAATGTGAGAAAACTCCTTCCATCAATCTTTGCATATGGCTAGGGGTCTGGGCAACATAACCTCAGTCCTTAATTAAGGGTCCCCAAGCAGCAAGTGAGGGGGTTCTGTTTCTCCACCACACAGAGCTAGGTTCAAACAATGAAATAAAGTTTTCTCATGATTCCTACAACTGGATAAAGTTTCTTCACAAGACAGAAATTGGATTAGACCCATAATTGAATACAAAGGGAACTGAGCTAGCTCCAGAATTGAGTCACAAGACAGAATCAGTGTGGTTCACCCAATTCCCACTGCCACTTGCAGTTCTAATCCTCTCAATTCCCTCAGTACTAGAACCAAGCAATAGAAAGTGATGTATTTAGGCAAACAATATAGAGGTCTTTTCATGCAGATAATGAAACTTCTGTCTAAACCTTTTAAGGCTAAGAAGCTAGATTAAGTAAGATCTAAAAAGTCAGCATTGTCTGAGAACAAATGTCGGATACACTCCTCCTTGTAGTCATAATCGATATTAATAGCCATAGGAGGTTATTGAGGAAGTATTAACAGGAGTTGCTATAAAAAAGTTCCAGGTAATTTCATGAAAACCACCAGAGCTTAAAAATAATCAGTCTAAAACTAGAATGCAAGTTATTGTTGTCTAATTTCATATTTCAATACATATTCTAGAAAGCAAAATCCTTGTGAATTTTGTGGTTTGTTAGTGCTGAAAGGAGGCTATTTCCTAGAGGGTATACACACATACACACACACACACACACACACACACACACAAACACGTTATTGAGAGGGGATAGTTCCAGAGAATGACATATTCCCTGACATTGTGGTGACATCATTGTTGTATGCCTGTGAAACCTGGACAGTATACCAGCACCATGCCAGGAAACTGAATTGCTTCCATTTCAATTGACTTAAGAAGATTCTGAAGATCACCTGGCAGGATAAGGTACCAGACACTGAGGTCCTTGCTCAAACTAAACTGCCAAGCATTCAAACTGCTTCAGAGGGCACAACTCTGATGGACTGGCCACATTATTTGAATGCAAAATGTAAGCTTGCTAAAAGACTGTTTTATAGAGAACTCACACAGGGCAAGTGTTCACATGGCAGTCAGAACAGCTGATACAAGGACATTCTCAAGGTTGTCTTAAGAACTTTGGAATTAATTGTGTGACATGGGAGACACTGGTACAGGACTACTCAGCATGGCATGCCCACATCAGAGAAGGTGCTGTGTTTTATGAGCAAATCAGAATTGAAACAGCTCAAAGGAAACACAGAATGTGCAAATTTGGAGAATCCACTCCAAATGTTCACACGGACTATTTGTGCCCGACCTGTGGTAGAGCATTCTAAGCTCGTATTGTTCTGATCAGCCACAGTTGGACATGCTGAAACTTGATTCTAAATCCATGATCCTCATTTCAGATTGTACATTCCATAAAAGCAGACATTGTGTCATCTTTAAGCTTTCTATCTCTACCAGTGTCCAGAATATTGTACTGTACCCAGCAGGTGCTTAATATAGGAATGTTTGACTAAATTTAAATCTTAGAGTATCATGCTTTAGTCAGTACATATTTTAGTTCATCTGGGTCCAAATCTAACAGGTTTCTTTTGTTTTGTTTGTTTCTACTAAGGCAAAGATGCCAATGAATAGAGTACAAAATAACATTCTATTTAAAAAGCTGAATGCTTGAAAAGCCTTTATGTTATGCTGGTCATATATGCAAACAAAGGAAGGAATGTGATGGGGGGAGGGACAGAGAGACACATAATTACTATGATCCTGGAGTTTGGCTTCATTTCTATGCCTCTCTACTCTCAAACCATCAGAGTTACTGCTCTCTTGCTCTCAGTGGAAAAGCAGAAGGTATTTGGGAATTGGGAGAATAGGGTACCAACTCCCAGAACCTTGGCAGTTAAGAGAGAAGTCACAAGGTCTAACAGAGTCTGATTTGGTATAGTTTAGCTATGAGAGACCAATAAGAAGGTATAGAGGATGTCCCCTCAAAAGATAAACTTGAGTCTGAGAGAATTATTTAACTAGGCACAATCTTTATCTATCTTCTAGAGAGCCTGGTGCACAGAACAAACCATCTCCTATAGGATTTGAAAAATATGTTTTAACCAAGGTTTTGAAAGAAAGGTTCTGCCTTCTACTTGAAGAATTAGAAGCTAGGAAGTTTCCCTATGAGTACCTTCCTCACACCAGTCAAATTATTTGATAGAGAAGTAGGATGAAGCAAGTTAAAAGTGGAATCCTTAGGACACTGAGAAGAGAGCACTCTACTTAAGAACTCCAGTAGAAACCAAAAGTTAGAAGAAGGAAAAAAAATCTACAACTCTATGTCCAATGACAACCACCAATGATCATAGGGCTATTGGAAATATTACTGTCAGAGATGGGTTCGGTGGAGACTATATATCTCAATAGTCTATACATCCTGGTGAAGATCAAAGGAGAAAAGGCCTGGTAGGAGCAGCTAGATGACTTTCCCAGAAGAAAGTCTCACTGATGCACTAGAGAGATGAATTTGCCCCTTCATGTGTATGTGTCCCTCCATATATACCTAGCTCATATACCTGAGCTAGCTATGCTCCTTCTCTTTGCGGCTCATGCTTGTGTCCTGTGTGTGATCATTCTTTCTACTATTAATAGGCATACTTGTAAGAGTGTTCTCCAGGCTTATGTGAAAAAAAATGTTTAATTTTCTTTCTATATTATTTCAGTAATATCTTTGCTTTAAAGTAATTGTCTTTATATCTGACCATTAAAGATAAAAGGGCAACTAGGTGGCACAGTTGATAGAGTGCTGATCCTGAAGTTAGGAAGACCCCTCTTCCTGAATTCAAATCTGACCTCAGACACTTACCAGCTGTGTAACCCTGGGTAACTCACTTAAATCTGTTTGCCTCGGTTTCCTCTGTAAAATTAGCTGGAGAAATAAATGACAAATCACTCTAATATCTTTGCTAAGAAAACCTTAAATGGGGTCAAGAAGAGTCAGACATGACTGCTCAAAAGTTGTTTTTGAGTAGGTATAGACCTGTAGACTACATTGAATCTGTGGTGGCCTTTACTTAGAAGTCTTCCCTACAAGTAGGGAAAAGGAATGTGCTCCTAGGTAATAAACTAAAAAAAAAGCAAATTGAAAAGATAGAAGCAGAACTATGTTTAGCAAGGTAAAATGGAGGAACCAAAGATTATTGTCAACAGGGAGGATAAGGGAAAGCTTCATACAGAAGCTGCCTATTCAGTTGAAAAGGAGAGAGAAAACATTAGAGCCTTAGAGAATATCAAAAACAATGGTTCCAAGGCAGGAAAACACTCTCATCAGGAAACAAAGGTTGGTATGATTTGGCTGTAATACAAAATATGTAATACAGAATGGAGACTGAAGTAATATGATATAAGGCTGGAAAGTGGGTTGGCATTGGATTGTGAAGGAACTCAAATTCCCAGCAAAATAATTTGAACTTCACATGGTATACAATAAGAAGTCATTGAGTATTTTTGACCAGGTGCACATTACCAGATCTATGAGCAAAGAAGATTAGTCTTCAAGATATATAAAAGGCAGATGAGAGGGAGAGGAGAGATGGGAAGAGTTATTTGGTAGTTAATATAACTAAGTC
>CM053773.1:154098337-154123237 GCA_028658325.1 Potorous gilbertii | reverse complement strand
CCTTCCCATTCTGCTCTGCCCTTCCTGTTCCACTGGTTCAGCAAGCTCCTCTTATCACTTGTGACTTAGGCTTCTAGGAGATTTAAGCATTAAGTATTGTACGGTTACATGGGCCTATTAATGAATGAGAAAGATCTTTCCATTTAAAATGCCATTACAAACATAGAAGACAGGGAGATTTTGTTCATTTGTTCAGTCATGTCTGACTCTTAATGACCCCATGGACCATAGCACTCCACCCCCTTCTAGCCTCCGATATCTTCCAAACTCTGTTCAAGCTCATACTCATTGCTTCCATGACATTATTTATCCATCTCATCCTCTACTGTCCCCTTTCCTTTTTGCCTTCAATATTTCCTAAAATCAAGGTCTTTTCCAATGAGTCCTGTCTTTTCATTATGTGGCCAAAGTATTTAAGCTTCAGTATATGCCTTTCCAGTGAACAGTCTGAATTAATTTCGTTAAGCACCGATGGATAGAAATTAATAGAATTTTGTCATGATAACTCACTGGTCATAGCAAACATTCTTTTTCAACAAATTCAGAAGTCTACACATGGACATCACCAGATGGTCAATATTGAAATCAGACTGATTAGATACTTTGCAGCCAAAGATAAAGAAACTATATAATTAGTTAAAACAATACCTGGAGCTGACTGTGGTTCAGATACTGATCTTCTTATTATAATATTCAGACAAATTGAAGAAAATAAGGAAAACAATCAGACCATAGAGGTATGACCTAAATAAATAACATCTTTTATGAATATGAATCAGAAGTAATGAATAGATTTAAGGAAGTAGATCTTGCAGACAGAGTGCTGGAAGAATTATGGACACAGGCTTGCAATATTACAGAAGAGGCACAAACAAACAAAAACATTCCGAAGGAAAGGAAGAACAAGAAAGCAAAATGGCTATCTGATGAGTCTTTACAAATAACAAGGAAAGAAGGAAAGCAAAAAGCAAAGGAGGAAGGGAAAGATTTACCCAACTGAATAAAGAATTCCAGAGAATAGTAGAGAGAGATAAAGTTTTCTTAAATGAGCAAAGCAAAAAAAAAAAAATAGAAGACATGGAGAAGGGTATAAAAAATAGTAAATCTGAAAGGGCTGGTAAGAGAAAGCCATTTTTTTTTTAACAAAAAGCCTTGAATGTCATTTCTAAAGTTATACTCTCTAGTTCATTCTTCTTTCTACCCCAAGACCAAGACTGATGCCCTTTCTCTCTGTTCTCCTGACTCTGGGTCAAACAAGATGTTTTCTGTCTGAGCCCTCTGTTTATCCCTCAGTTCTAAGTTAAAATTTTTCAAAGTGGCTGGCACATAGTAGGTGTTTAATAAATGTTTGATGATTTATTGATCTCTTTAAGAACTCATGATTTCAGCAACTTCTTGGGATTCTGTCCTCAAAATCCCTCTCAATTAGACTTATCTTTTTGAATGTGCCCTAGGAAAAATGCCCAAGAAAGGCTTCTCTGCCTCCCTTTCTTTTACAAATCATATTTTCCAACTTTCTACTGGGATCATGTCTAGAGCTGGAAAGGACCTTGGAGATCATCTAGACCAGCATCATCATTTTTTATTTGAGCAAACTGAGACCCAGGGAAGTTAAATGACTTGTCCGTAGTCACATAAGTAATTATTCTCGGAGGTAGGATTTGAACCCAGGCCCTCTGGTTCTGGAGCCAGTACTCTTTCCACTATTCTATTCTGCTTCTCAGTTTTCCTAGCATCCCATATTTATTTACAATTTATGGTCTCTTCCCCTTATTCCCACATCAAGCCATCAATGCACTGTGGGAAGATAGAGCTCTCACACATTTTTCCAGATTCCATTATCTTCTTAGTATAAATATCAGAATAATATCAACAAAGCAAAACCTTAATTAAATTTTACCGAGCCAGCTTCAGGTATCTGAATACTTCTATTATAGTTTAAGCAACTCTAACTTGAAGTCAGAAAACCCAGGCTCTGGCACTATCATCATGAGAAAATAACTTAATTTCTCTAAGGTTTACTTTCTTCATTTGTAAAATGAGGTTGATGATGCTTATTATACTCCCTTATTGTGGAGTTGTAAGAAAAGGATTTTGTAAACCATAAAGTTTATATCTATCTGTCTATCAATCTATCTATCTATGATCTACCTATCTATTTTTCTATCTATCTAAGCTATAATTGTTAGTAACCATTTGAGAGAAAAGGGTAGCAAGTGGGGGAAAGGTTGTTACCTCTTCCATGAAGTTTTCCTGTACATAAACCCTGATCACTCCTTCCTGACCCAGAATCCTACCTACAGCCCACATTCAAACCCTTCATTGCACTCTGATATTCATTGCTATCTGTTTTTGGTTCCTGTAAATTTTGTCATCCAACCAAGATAAATCAGTTAGCTAATCAGTCAATAATAAAAAAATTAAGTGCCAGGCACTATACTAGACATGGGCATACAATGCCCATGTCTCTCCCCCCAAAAAAAGATGAAACAATCTCCTCTCTCAAGAAAATTACATTCTAAAGCAAACTCTTTGAGATAAGATATTTCGTCTTCAGCTTATTGGAGCTTTTTGTTTGTTTGTTTGGTTTGGCTTTCTTTTGTTTTGGCATGGCCCAAGGAGCTAGATATATAGATTTCAATGAATTGTTCTGAAGTTCTACAATTATGCCATCCTATAATCACTACTTTCAATGGTAAGCATGTAAAAATGTAATGTGACATAGTGGAAAATATACTAGACTTCATATGAGGAGTCCTAGGTTTAAGTTCAACTTTTATATTTATATTTTTATATAATATATATATTATATTTTAGTATAATATAAATATATTTGTGCTTTATATAGTTGTACACTAACTCATTTGGCCCCTCTATGTCTTAGTTTTCTCAGCTGTAAAATAGGACTAATACCTACATTGCATACCTCACAAGGTTGGTATGGGGATCAAATGAGATAAAGCCTTTCATTTCTCTGTCTCTCAGTTTCCTCTCCTTTTTTCTATGCTTCCAGGAACTATGATGTCATACATATGGGTAACATAGGTTGCTACCCTTAGGAAATAGTCTTCCTGAATTTCTATGATTAAATCAAAAAAAGAATAGTAATTCTGATCTCATCTCAACCTTTGGGTGATGGACCTTTCTAAACTTAAGCAGCTTATTGTAGTGTAAAAGGACTGGCAATGGAATAGAGTAGAGCTGAGTTCAAATCCCACCTCAGATGCTTACTAGATACATTTCTGATCAAGGTCAACCTCTCTATTGCTCCATATCCTCATCTATAACATGAAAAGCTTGGATTCAAAAGCCTCTACAGTCCTTTCTTACTCTAAGTCTATAATCCTCAAGTGACTGTTGACTTTCTACTTGAAGTCTTCCCAGGTTAGGTGGAGTTATCAGAATCTGTTCTCAACTGGTCTAAAAAGTTCAAGAGTCACAAACAAACCATAATGAGACATCAGAGAACTTTAGTTCAGGATTAGAGTAGAAATGCTTTACAAATTTAAAAATAAAATGTAGACCAAAAGTTAAAAAGAAAACCTGAATTCCATCTCAACATTGTAGGTCAAGGATTAGAGGTTTGGGGACAACTGCGTTTAGGGGATATAGTAAATCATTTGGCTTTTATTTCAGCACATCCTTTTAGGACAAATACAAGAATGCTTTGGGCAGAGGGCGAATGAATTTTACACTGAGGGAGTACAGTCAGGATGTCATGATCCAGTCAGGAAGACTCCACTTCTTGAATTCCAATCTGGCCTCAAGAACTATAGCTCTGTGATTCTGGACAAGTTACTTGGATAAACCCATTTTGCCTCACTTCCTCATTTGTAAAATAAGCTGAAGAAGGAAATGGCAAACCCCCCATGGGGAATTATGAGGAAAATACCGTAAAAATAGGAAATATTGTTTTTAATACTATGAGTACCCTCCCATTCCACCCCATAACTCAATTCACCATATCTAATCATGGGGTAATTAAATTTCTCCTTTGAGTAAGTTATCCAGGGTCTCTAAGGTTCCTGATGTCCAATCAATTAAACAAGAAAAAATCATAAATAAATTAGTGCAGGAATACTAAGAAAGTGACTAAAATTTCCATTGGTTTTGGTCAAATGATTCAAATACTTAAGCTGATATCCACAGCAGTCAAAGATAAAAAGAAAATTTCCATAGTCACCAAAATATTTGTAGTAACATTTTCTTTTATAGTATCAAAGAATGGGGGAAAAATAGATGTCCCTCTTTGGAGAATGCACAAATTATACCACATAAATGTAAAGGAATGTCATTGCACAAAAGAGTGAATATGAAGAATAAGTTGTAGAAGAAGGATATGAACTGATAAAGAATGAAGTTGAATCAGGAATACATTCTTCTTGATGACTACAACAATTTACATGGAAATGATAATATTAAGAACTACAAAAATGAGAACTAAATATAGAAGATATCTTTGTGGGAGTGGAAAATAGGAAGAAAATAAATTTGCATGATAACTATTATATGTTTAAAAGGAATAGCAAGTTGGGCATTATAGATTGGAAGTTTCATGGGTAATTATCTTAAATAATTATACTATGCTATGGAAATGTTAAAAATAAAGTAATTCTTTTTGAAAAGAAACTATAGAGACTAATCATGGCCCCAAAGAAGAGATGTGAGAATAAATCTTCAACCCCTCTTTGTAGAGAGGGGAACTCTAGGTGTGCATATAACAATTGACTTGATGGACATGTTAGTTCTGCCAAACTGCCCCACCCCCACTTTTATTCTTTATTATAAAGGATGATTCTCTGGGAGGTGGGGAAGGGATATATTGAGAAATGAGTACTGTCAACATATTTTTCCTTAATTTGCAAACAGTCCTTTGATTCAAATCTTCCCAACAATAAAAATTTTTAAGTCCTAAAATCCATAGGAAAATAAGCTATCAGTCAGTACTTTATTCTCAGAAGACTTCTTTCTCTCTGCTATATGCAGTACTAACTGTATTTTCCCTAAAATCACTTTTCTTTTATTCTGTTTTTCACACAAATGCCCTTTTTTACCCCTCTTAGTAAACAAAATCATCTATACACAAAAGAGGCAAGTGTTAACACACGTATGGCAAGAGGTCTCTTGTAGAGGAACTACATTTCTTCCCTCTGACCCTGGTGGACAGAACCAGGAACAATGGATAGAAGTTGCCAAGAATCAGACTTTGATTTGGTATATGGAAAAATGTCCTAATAATTAGAGATGTCTACAAATAGAATGAGCTACCCAGAAAGGTGATAGGCTCCCATTTACTAGACGTTTTTAGGCCAAGGCTGGATGGACACTTGGCAGGTATGTTACAGGGGACATTATTTTTTTTTCTGATATGAGCTAGACTAGATGGCTTCTGAGCTTCCAAGATTCTTTCTTTTCCCTTAGAAAGATGATCTTCACTTATTGACCTGCTGTGTTCCTCCCTTTCCCTCTGTCTTTTACCATTCACAAATCATTTCATTCTACTTCCCATAATCTTCATAACACATGTATTTATCCTCTTTATTTTCTTTCCCTGTACTCTTCCTTTTTCACCCACTTACACAAGAAAAGTCTCTGACTCTTTCTCTTCCCTCTCTCAGTTCCATTTGTGAGCCCCAAGCCTGTCGCAATCTGACTAATAATCAAGAGAGGAGTGCTCTAGTGATACACCTGTGTCCAGGAAATGGAAAACCATTAGTCTTGATGTAAAAGTTAGACACAATAAAGAGTCCTCTATACCCGAAGTCCTTGAATGTTCCCAGAAGTCCTCTTGAGAGGCTCTGCAAAAGTCTCCATCTACCTCCTCATCTTCCTCTAATTACATTTGCTGTTCCTCAAGCTTCAACATTCAAGATAAAATTTTAAAGTATATTTTCAATTTGTTATTATTTTCTGATTTCATAACCAATATTACAATAGTATTTTGGAACTGTTTTTCTTTGAAAACATATGGTTACTGGCAATATTATGAACTAAAGAATCTCAAGGGCTAGCTTAGCAGCCAAACTATATCCTTGTCTCTATGAGAAACATCCAAAGACTTTCACAGTCTGGCAATAATCTGACTCTCCAGCCTGGTTTCATCATTACTAACCTCCTAGCACTCCAGATAGTAGGTAAGCTGGATTACTCTTTTTCCCCTTGGACATCTCCCACCTCTGCTTCTTTGCTCCTACTGTTTCCTGTTGTAACCAGTCTTTTGGCCTTCATCCACAGAGGCTTGGTTGGAGAGACAGGGAACTAGTTACCTGCACTTTGCAATTTGACATGAATTCCCTAAGATACTATGGCCTCGGATTTGATCTGGGGTCAGGTTGTCTTGCTGTCATGGTCCCTGACTTTGGGGGATTAAAGGAAGAAACAGCAAAGTAGAATTAGTGAGAAAAGCCTGAAGCTATGGGTTATACTACTCTCAGAAACTTTTCCAGTCTCAGTCTCTGTTGAAATGTTCTGTCTTTAAAATATGAATCAAATGACCACTCTTCAAGGAAGACTTGCTTCTCCCCTTCTTTCCCCACCACCAAGGCAAATAATGAAGAACTTCCATCTCTGACCTCATATAAGACTTTGTTTGTACCTCTCTAATACTCTCTTCATGAAATATTTGTATTAAAGTGAAATATACTTTTCCCCTTTCCCAAGCCCTTTACCCCAAAGGCAGGTCACATACCCTACTGTTTGTATTTTATCCCTTTACTTGATTGTAAATTCCATGATAACTTGTGCCCTCCAGCTCTGGAAAATGATTGAAGTGCAATATATGTTTAAGAAATGTTATTGAATAAATACATGATCTTCTTAGTGTACAAGTTCAACCATTCCCAAACTGTAAAATTTTGTTAACCACCTATTTTTCTTAGAGGGAGAAAAACATACCCCTAAACCTGGCTTTTAAACTAAGTCACAGTCTAGACTCAACATAGCTTTCAGTTATTCCCTTTCACTTACCACATATGCCAGACAAACCGAATTAATGACTTTTCATCAATTTCAACATTATAACTTCTACTTCCATCCATGCATTAATGCAAATTATCTCCCAAGACTGAAATGAGCTAGCTTCTTAACAATGATTCTAAGAATCATGTTTTCCTTCAAAACAACTAGAAAGTACTGGATCTGGATCAGGAAGGTGTGAATTCAAATTCCATCTCAGATGCTTACTAGTTGTATGATCTCAGGCAAGTCACTTAACCTCTCTTTGCCTCAGTTTCCTTATCTGTGAAATGAGAATAAAAATAATATGTGTCTGGTAGGGTTATTGTGTAAATCAAATGAGATAAAAACTGTAAAGTACTTACCCTAGTGCCCGGAACACGGTAGGCACTATATAAATGCTGTTACTGTTATTATAAACTCAGTTCAGATGCCAGCCCCTCTATATAAAGTTTCCCTAATTAACTTCATATAGAGGAATTGGCATCTGAACTGAGTATATATTGCCTTTTCCCTAGGAAAACAATTAGTTTCCCTTTTGTTCTCATATCCTAAGGGGTCAACCCAATTGCAGGCACACAGGACTCACTTCACATACGATTATTTATTTCAATTGAACTGAAGAAAAACGTGCATTGGAATTTCCAGACAATCTGCTCAGACATTTGTGCTGACTTTTTGGAGCATAGCCATAGAGAGGTTTCTCCTTTAGATACCTTCCTTGGAAAATGTGAATAAGATCCTTTACTATATGTGCTTGCTGTCATCCACTTACACAGATGATCTTTAAACCCACAGATAACCAAAACACCTGTGAATTTCAAGCCTCAAAACTGTACAGCTTGAATTGTACTTCGCTTACCTGTAAAGTCTATTGTTATTCTGGAGATTCATATTCATGAAGCAGGAGAGGTAGCAGCCACAGGGAGTAAACATTTGGCCCTAGGAAATTAATGAGGGAACTAAAGGTGACCTTAATTGTGGGAGAAAAAATAATGCTTCAATTAGGTTGGACCTCAAAGGAATTCAGGTCCAGTAGTTCTGAGAAGCTATAAGAAGGGTCTGAAAATTACCAGCATGTTCTCAGTTAGCATGGTAGGAGTAGACTCTATAAATTGAAAGGAGAGGAAAGAAAGAAAAGTAACTGGGAAGTACTATTGTTTCTTTGTAAATTTCTACTGGTATCAGCCTTTCTATTTCATTTTAAAAATTTATTTTAACTAAATTTTATTGATGTCATGTTTTTTACATCACAGACTATTTCCAAATATATCAACACCCTTCTTTACAACAAAGAAAAAAAAATCCGACAGTTATGCTATGCACAAAGGGATCTATAATACTGTGCATCTCTTTGACCCAGCAATACCACTACTAGTTTTGCATCTCAAAGAGATGCTTTATAGGTACAAAAGTACTTATAGTAGCTCTTTTTTGTGTGTGGCAGAATTGTTTGGAAACTGTGGAGATGCCTATCAATTGGGAAACAACTGAACATGCTGTGGTATATGTTCATGATAGAATACTATTATGCTATAAGAAATGATGAAGAGGATGGTTTTAGAAAAAGTCTATCAAGATTTGTATGAATTGATACAAAGTGAAGTAAGCAGAACTGAGAAAATATTGTATGTAGTAACAGCAATATTGTAACCATGTTCAACTTGAAAGACTTAGCTACTTTGATCAATACAATGATTTAGGACAATTCCAAAGAACTCATGATGAAAAATGCTGTTCACCTCCAGAGAGAGCTGGTGAGCTCTGAATGCAGATTGAAGCATGCTTTTTTTTTTAAACATTATTTTCCTTGCTATTTTTTTTCCCAACATGGTCTAATATTAAAGTGTGTTTTGCATGACTTCATATGCATAATTGATATCATATTGGTTGCCTTCTCAACAGGTAGGGAGAGGTGGAGGGAATATGAAACTCAAAATGTAAAAAACTTGAATGCTAAAAATAAATAAATGTTCTTTTTAAAAGAAAATATGGTTATTCAAAAACAGTTGACAACGTGACTATTTCTGACAGTGTACACCACATTCTATCCCTATAGTCTTTCTCCTGCGGACTGAGGATCATAGATTTAGAATAAGAAGGGACCTCAAAAGTCATTTGGTCCAACATCTTCATTTTATAATAGAGTAAACTGAGGATCAGGGAACTCAAGTGACTTATTTAAGATCTTAAAGGTAATAGATATCAAATGTAGGATTAGTATTCATATCTGTGCCAGCGGTCTTTCTGAAAGGAAATATGTTTCATTATGTATTCTTCCGGGCTAAGGTTGGCCATTACAATTGTTTAATGTTCAGTATCATTATAATGTTCTTTTCAGAACACTTTAAATTTATTGAGCTACTGCCCTAGTGCATGGGGTGATAATGGATCCAAGAATCTCATCTACTGAGACAGGGAGAGGTTGGTGTAAAAATGTACCAAATCCTGGAAACAGTCCCAAAGTCTCCCTTTTCTTGCCATGGTATGAATTCCACCATTTGAAAGTCCTCTAGTGGCATCCCTATCATTTCTAAGGCTCTTGTGATCATATACCTTCTGTACTCTTATCTACCTTGCTTTGGGAATATTGATCAGTCCCAGCCATAGTATGAAGTAAGGGGAAGGGACAAGAGGCTGAAGGTTCTCTTAGGTTAAGAAGTTTCAGCTCTCGTGGAAGAGGAAGTCAGTGAACTTCTCTAGTTTGGATAATTCTAAATGTGCCCACAGTTTAGGACATGTATGCTACCTTGGTACTTAGTGACTCTTGTCTCCTTCTCCCCTGCTCCCTTGCATGTCTCCCCACTTGGATTTTTCCCCTAAATGCCCCAAACAAAAGGCACATATTTATATTACCTGGCTCATCTGCTTCTTCTGGATAGCTTCTTTAAGAGCTAACAATGGGTGCCAATAACATAATTAGTCAATTATCTTTCTCTTTTAAGAAAAATCTCCATTTTTGGTGCTTCAACTGACCACTCCCTAATTTCAGCCATCCTTCCAATTGTGGTAGATTAAAAACTAGACAACAGTCAACAGATCAACCCTTCTGCTCCTACTCATTAATCAGTCTCAATAAAGAGAATTTCTTGAGTTTCTAGGAAAGCAAACATATTCTAGGTCAGCTACTGCTTGTCCCCAAGGAGAAGATTTTCTCATGCTGGTGATCTGATCATCTCCTTTCCAACTTCAGATTAGAGATTCTGTCTGTATAGAGCAGGAAGCTCAGGCAAGAAATGGCATCTGGAGAAAATTCACCTGTGCTGTGTCCAGCAGTCAGTCAGTTAGACAATGACATTTATGAAGAACTTAGTAATGGCCTGTAATGGTAATTAGATCTTACCTGCCCATTAACAGGCCATGAGTAACTTTTGTTAATTTCTAACGAGGCACTGGGTCAGAGGGCCTACCCTCCAGCTCTGAAAAGTTATAAATACTCTGAAATGAGGATTTACTTTGGGGCTTAGTCATTGGAAGGGTTTGGCCAGACCAGACTCTGGGCAGCTTCTAAGGAGCTCCCTGGCTCTGAAAACCCAGATGTTGGTGCTTCTCTTTCTAGTAACTATGTGTGTATGTAATGGTCAGATAGTTGTATCTGTCCATTGATTTGAGATACATGTATTGCTTATGGTCAGACACTTGGAAGCCCCCTCTGTTGATGATTATTTCTTTTTATTTTCTCTGAAGTTCAGGGTGCTGACTTATTCCCCTGAACTAAGTGAATGATATATGTGCTTGATTAAAGTGATTGTTGACTCCTCAAATGTTACTTTCCTTTTAGAAAAGCAGATCTAAGAACCTGTACAGCAGGCCCTCCTGTATGTTAGAGTCCTGCTGATACATGGCCCTGGAAACAAAGAAAGGCAAAACTTCCTCCTATACCCAAGGAGCTCACATTCTAATGGAAAAGACAAAAATAGAAACATACAAGACACATACAGAGTAAATAGATGGTATCTTAGAGGATATCATGGAGTCAAGACCTAAATACCAAACCACCTCCATCAGCTGGAGTGAGAAGGAAACATTGACCTTTGTAAGCAAAAGAGAAAATACAACATAAGTAACCTAATGGTTTAAGATAAAAGGAGAAATAGAAGAAAGAGCCAGGGCATGCCAGGTTGACAGCGTAAGATATACCTAGAGGCAGTTAGGTGCAGTGGATAGATCCCAGTCCTGGAGTCAGGTCTTTATAAGTTCAAATTTGGCCTCAGATACTTAAGCTGTATGACCCTGGGCAAGTTACTTAACCTTGTTTGCCTCAGTTTCCTCATCTGTAAAATGAGCTGGAGAAGGAAATGGCAAGCTACTGCAGTATCTTTGCCAAGAAAACTCAAAATGGCTTCCCAAAGAGTTGGCCATGACTGATATGATTATTGAACAAAAGGTACTGGGCTTGGAATCATGAACATGAGTTCAAATCCAGCCTTAGACACTTACTAGCTGTGTGATCATGTCACTTAACTTTATTTGACTCAGTTTCTTCATGTACAAAATGAGCTGCAGAAGAAAATCACAAATCACTGCAGTAACTTTGACAAGAAAACTTCAAATAGTGTCATAGAGTCAGATATGACTGAAAAATGACAGTCATGGAAACTGACTGTGGTGGATGGAATTCTAGGCCTGAAGTCAAGACTGAAGTATCAATCCATTCTCAGACACTTACTAGATGTATGACCCTGGGCAAGGCACTTAACCTTTGTCGGTCTCAGTTTATTCAACTGTCAACCAAAAATCATTTATTCAACACTAAGTGCCAGTCACAATACTAAGTCTGCAGCTACAAAGAAATACAGAAGATAGCTTCTGCTGTCAAGGAATTTACATTCAAAAGAAGGAAGAAAACATATAAAAGAGGCTAAAAAGAGGATTTGGGGGAAGGAAGGAAAGGTACTTAGGGTAGGGGCATGATAGAAGGGTTCATTTGGATAGGAGGAAGAGAGAGAATTAAAGATCTACTGTGTTCCAGTTCCAGGCACTATGCTCTCATTGGATGGGAGAAGAGTGGACCAGGGTGCCTCCTTAATTGGGAGTTTCTGTGACTGACTCTCCTCTCCAATAAGAGGGAAGGGCAGAGAGCACAGATAAGGTGAGTTTTAGGCTAACAGGATGACAATATTATTGGGGTATGATAGAAAAGTCCAGGGGGTGCAGCTGGGTATAAAAGGGAGATCATAAGGACATCCCTTCCCCAAGGCTGTTGTAAGGATTAAATACATTACCATTTGTAAAACATTTAACAAAGGGCCAGGCATATAGTAGTATATACGGTATGTAAGTACCCTTAATACTTACGTACTACCTTCTTTCTTGGCTTCTTTTTCCACGTGCCTCAGAAAACAGACACATGAGGGAAGCAAGCCACTTTGGAAGACAAGCCTATATGATAGAGTCCTGTTGCACTCTTTCCTTCTCTTCGTTCAACCCTGCCCCCTGTGTCTTCAGAATCATGAGAGTGGATTTGAAGGGAAACACCAGGGTCCTATTATTTTCCATTATTTAAGTATATTGGCAAATAGTAACTTCAGTTTGGGGAAAATTACCAGTAAGCTTAGTTTTGGCTATTTCTTCTGTTTATTCTGGCCCATAATAAAGGACTCAGAGGTCCCATATTACAACATGAGCTGATGGAGATTATTAAACCAATACATTTACAGCTAGAACCTTAGAAGCTAAGGAATGCAAATACCTCATTTTAAAGAGGAAAAAACAGAGGTTCATTCATAGGAGTTAAGTGACTTACCCAGAATCATATAGCTAGTTAGTAAATGAGGAGAAATCTGAATCCAAATACTCCTGACTGAGTCTAGAGTATCGGATGATGTAGGAATTGTACTATAGGGTCAACTTTTGCTTCTTTCTTGAAATAAACTTCTAAGACCAAACTTTCTCTCTCTCTCTCTCTCTCTCTCTCTCTCTCTCTCTCTCTCTCTCTCTCTCTCTCTCTGTCTCTCTCTCTGTATCTATGTATATATATCATGGCAGTGTTTGGGGACCCTGTCATCCTCATGTGTAAGTGTGTTTTTCTTTTTGGGTCAGACATGGAAGACAGGTTCAATAAGCAGGGTTCCTGGAAGACTAGGGACCTTGGCAGCTACATATTGATCTGTGGGTTGCAGGAAGAAGGTGAAAGGTTGACTTGAACTGATCAAATTGCCTCAGGTGATGAATGATATGAAACTATATTTGCTCAGACATCTGGAGTGTTGCCACATTTTAGGAAAGATAAACTGGTGAATAATCAGGTTTCAAGAGGATGGTAGAATATAAACTCCATAAGGGTAGGGATTATCTCATTTGTCTTTGTGTGGTACATAGGAGGCACTTAACAAATGCTTGTTGATAGAGCAATAGATTGTTTGACTTGAAATACCAGGCTATCTGAAAAATAAACAATCCAGAGACATGTTTTGCCTGGAAAAAAAGGAAATTTAAGAAGACTCTATTTTAAGGGTTATCGGTGACTGGTTATTTTTTTACCCTAGAGGAAAGAACTAAAAACAATGAATAGAAGTTACAAAGAGGTATATTTAAGTTTGACCTATGGAAGGATTAACTAAACTATTCAGAAGTGAAATGGCCTGCCTTGAGGAAGAGAAACTTCACTAAGTTTTTTCCAGTAGAGATTGAATGATCTCATCTAAGATAACTATAGCAGAGGCTCCTATTCATATCCAAGTTGGGCTGAACTATAGAAATCTTGTGGATCTGGAAGGGACCCCAGAGACTACCTAGCCCAATCCCCTGCTTTTACAAATGAGGAAATCAGGACCCAGGAAGTTCAATGATTTATCCAAGGTTGCACAGGTAGTAAGTATCAGAGGCAGCATTTGGCATATCCTCTGACTCCAGAGACAACCTCCTGAGGAGACAACCCCTGAGGCTTCTTCTAATTGGGAGATTCTACAGTTCTGTCAGAACTGAGTCCTTAGATCTAGACTCATGCCTGAAAATATAGTTTCATCCTTTCCCACTCCCACTCCCTTGTGTCTAATAGTTTATGAAAGCAGCATTCTTAAGTGAAGGATGATAGGTTACTGAACAAAACCGTAACCAGTACTGGACAAGCCACTCCAAGAGCATGTCCTTCTCATGGTGAGCTATGATGTCATTTGTTGGTACAAAGAAGAGCCCTCCTGCCTTCGTATCTTTGATTTTACATTCTCTTTCCATCAGAGTCTCTTCAAAGTGCTGTATAAATATGTATATATCGATCACAGGCCTTTTACTTTTGAACATTCACAAATTCCACACTCCAAAGGAGGCCACTTAACTTGCGCTGTTTGTAAGATGCCTGTCTCCTTGTGTGAATTCAAAGGCTATACAAAAATGGCTTTTCGATGTGAAAAGAGTCATTGCCATCTGATCTAAGGAAGGAGCCCTCAATCAGCTGGGCAGAATTATACTGCTCACCAGTAACAAAGGTGCTTATGCATATCGCAGAGTACTGGGCTGGCTTCAGAGATTTAAAATTTAAAAACAAAGAAAAGTCCTCATGTAATAAATTGAATTGGCATAAGGGGTTTTTTTAAAAGAAGAGATTATTTTTTTAATGCAATAAGTGATTGCAAATGGAATAAGATTTAGTTTTCTGTTGACATCCAAGGATGTTGGTCATCCCTACAAGAAAAGTAATTGAGGGAGTCTGCTAGGTGGCAGGTATCAAAATATTAGAATAAATTGTCTCTTGGAATACATACCATGTTCCCAAACAACAATTTTCCCCAAGACTCACTTTACTATTGGCAGTCCTGTTTCTCATTAATTTTTTTTTATTATTAATTATTATTATGGCCGCTAGATGGCGCAGTGGATAGTGTTGGGCTTAAAGTTAGGAAGACAGCTTCTTGAGCTCAAATCGAACCTCAGATACTTACCAGCTGTGTGACCCTGGGCAAGTCACTTTAAAGGTGCTTGCCTCAATTCCTTATTTGTAAAAGGAGCCAGAGAAGGAAATGGCAAACCATTCCAGTATCTTTGCCAAGTGGGATCACACACAGTCAGAAACAACTGAACAACAATAATAAACTATTATGGAAGCTGGGTGTTGTGGTTCTCACAACAGTACTAGGAGTTAGGTGCTACCATTTTCCTCATTTTACAAATGGGGGAAATGGGGTACAGAAGTTAAATGACTTGTCCTGTCATACAGCTAGTACATGTGAGGTCAGATTTGAACTCAGGTCTTCCTGACTCCAAATCTAACACCATCTAATCCAGAAGGAAAGTTCAAACTGGAGTTTCCTCTAGCTTATGACATCATAGGTTCACTCCTCATCCTCCAAATGCAAATGTGTGTGTTTTAACTTCTGTGTACATACAGACATAGTTACCTACTGCTGTATGTCCTTGACAATCAGATGCATTCCTGACTGTCCACAATCAAACACTTCCTATCATCTCCATCCCCACCCTTTACTGAACATTATGGCAGCAAGAAGAGAATGGGGGCCATTACAGTATGGTGTCACAGTGATGGATGGAAGTTCCATAATCCTCCTGAAAATGTTACCTGAGCATCACTCATACAGTAAGTGAGGCTTTGACATGCTCCTTCAAAATGTTCATAAATCCTGGGTTTTAAATGAACATTACCCTTGCTCCTGCTCTCAGCACAGGAGGCATTTGCAGCTGTTTGATTTTCACCAGGTGATGTGAAACCATTACTGACTCAGTCAAATAGCTCTACTCCAACAGTTCATTGTAACTGGTAGTTCTAGAAAAGCCATCTTGATTTCCCCACTAATCCAAAGCCACCTCCCCCTACATTGTTCTTGGATCATTTCCTTGATCTCATCATCACCCACAACTGTTTCATGGTCTCTGTTAACAACCCTTAAATTCCTCTATCTAACCATAACCTCCTTTCCTCCCATCTCTCTCTGTGCCCCTCCTCTCTGAAACTTATTCTCTATCCTTACTGCAATCTCCATTTACTCCATGCCTCGCTACTTCCTCAGGCTATTTCCCTTTGCAACAGTTCCATACCCATCCTTTTGAACTTTGACCGTATGGTTAACATGCCACTTTCTCTTTACTTGGATCCCTTGGGTGCTAGGATAGGTGATATTCTATCACTACACATTCCTGTCCAAACTCTAGCCTTGGATTATTTTCACCACCCACTTTCTCTGTTTCTACAATCAGGCTACTAAACACTAATGGGACTTGGGAACAAAAGTGATCAGTTCTGTTTTGGACAAGTTGAGTTTGAGATGCCTATAGAATAACCATTTGGAGATGTCCAAAAGGCAGCCAATGATGTAAAAATGTAGTTCAGAAGAAAAACTAGAATTGGACATTGTATGTGGATTTTGAAGTCATCCGCATAGTCATCTGATAATTAAACCCATGGAAAGTGATGAGGTCACTAAGATAGTATTTTAAAAAAGAAAAGAAGAGGAATGAAATGTACTCCTCCCTCACCTATCGCTAATGGAATCCCTCCTCTAAGCTATAGCTCCCCTACCTCCATCTACATGAAGCCCTCCAGTCTCAGACACTGGCGAACTGTATGACCCTGGACAAGTCATTTAACCCTGTTCTTCATTTATAAAATGAGATGGAGAAGGAAGTGGAAAACCACTCCATCATCTTTGCCAAGAAAACCCCAAATGGAGTCATAAAAAGTCAAACACAACTTGAAATGTTGAAATGATTCAACAACCACATTAAAAAAAAATTATTAAGCAGGATATAATTGTCATTATTTCAAAGTTTAACGTGAGATCTGAAGACCTGAGCTCTAGTACTGTTAGGGCAAAAAGACTCTTGCTTATGTAGAGCATAGTTTTGAAAGGCACAAACAATAAACAGCATAGTGAAACCAATAAACATCCTAAGAGACAAGAGATCTGGGTTTTTGTCCTGCTGTCTCTAAAGAGTTGTGTGACCACAACCAAGTCAATTTCTCTATGTTTCAGTTTTCTCATCTGTAAAACAGGAATAACTGTAATCAGCACATATTGTCATAAAAGCCCCCAGAGCACCAAAAATGCCCAGAAACCCTTAGAGAGCACTGTGTGTTTCTTCTAATGACTTGACCATATTTGAATTTGCTTTGCTATTGCTGAGGTTCTTCACTATTTCCCCTACTACACTCTAAGACCCCTGAAAGCCAAGACTGTCTTACTGATCTTTGTAAAGGGGAAAACATAGAATGTAAAGCCAAGAGATCTGGTCTTGAGTCTCACCTCTACCACTTTCTATCTGTGTGATTTTGAACCCCCCAAAAAAGTCAAAGAAGAATAAAAAAAAAATTTGTACACCAGACTCTTGTCAACTAAGTATTTTATAAATATTAACTCTTCATGGAAACAAGTAGTAATTATTATGTCTTCACATCTTCCTCTCTGTCTAGTACAGGGTCTCCCACGTAAAAGATGCTTAATACATGTTCATGAAAACACTACAGTAAATGAAAATGATACCTTGCAAAATTGAAGTTAATTAGTATCAACATAAAAATGTAGTGTTAGTCAGTTGTAAGTGTAATCCGCAAGAAGAATTGCAAATGACAGCCGATAAGACTAGGTGTCTCCTCACATCCTATCTGTGGTCAGATGCTAACTGCTGAGATCATAGGGTGGCTTTAAGAATCATAGAATTTGGAGCTAAAATGAATCTTAGGAATGCTTGACTTTTTGTGTCTTTGGCACAGACCCCTTGGACAAGGGACAAGTCTAACAACTCCTCAGAATAATGTTTCTAAGTGCATAGAATAAAATATATAGGATTACAAAGAAAAACAATTATATTGAAACAGTTTTATATATGTCTACAATACCTATATGTATATAAAGATACACATGACTGTGTATATAATATAGTTCTATGAACTTGTATATTTGCATATACATATGGTATATATATATATATATATATATATATATATATATATAAGTGTTTTAGTATATATGTGTGTATATGTATGCACATGGAACTAGAAAATGGCAGAAGTGAGACTCAAGGTCAGGTCTCCTAACTTCAAATTCTTTAAGTGTGTATACATTTGTGTGTACATAAACACATATGCTACAAAGGTATATACATGTATACGCATCCTAGACAAGTGTTTTATGTCAAAGATGGGTTAAAAAAATTACTAATCTATTTCATAAGACTCTTGTCTGCTGTTATTTGTAAACAGTAACTGTTTATACACGTGTCATGTATGTATAGACCCATATGTAATGCAGGTTCATAGAATTCAGGTTAAGAATTATTCTCTAGAACAACTCCTCATTTTTCAGGTCAAGAAACAGAGTAAAAGAAGGACCAAAGAGACACAGGTAGTAAGTAGCAAAGAATTTGCACCCATTTCCTCTGACCTTCAGTCCAGTTCTCTTTCCCATAAGCCATGTTGCATGAGGGGTTGTGATTGTGTAGTGGGTAAAAGATGAAGTGACTGAGAAAAACAAAGGTTCAATCATCCCAAGGACATCAATTTATTAAGCAAGCAATGCATGCCAATTGCCTAACAAAGCAGGACCAGACCTCTTCCACTTAGACCTGGATCCCAAATCCAGGGGGAGACAGACTTTTATACATTAAAAACAACTAATCAAATAAGGATGATTAATTAAAAGGAAACAGCATAATATTAGGTAATCAGACTTCTAGTGGGATGAAAGATTAGGGGCCTTCCAAGTTGGGGGAGGGAGACTAAACACATGTAATTCCCTGAATTCAGAAAAAGAGGTATCCCACTCCCTAGTATCTATAAACAATCAAGGAAACATGGAAAAATAACGGATTGATCAATATAGGTCAGTTTTCAGACAAGACATGTGGGTTGCTTGAGATATACAATTGTGAGAAAACTTGAATAAGTCTTTGGATCTGACTGGGTTTCTGGTTAGCATGACCTGTTTCCTTAATTAAGGTTCTTTAAGCAGCAAGGAGGGGTGATCCAGTTTTCCAATCACATGGGGATAGCTTCAAATGGTACAGTAAGGTTTTCTCTCAATTCCCACAATGGAATAAACTCACATGACAAAACTAGACTGGATCTGCAATTGAATAGAAAATGAAGTGAGATAGCTCCAGAACTGAATTACAGGATAGAGTCAGTGTGGTTCATTCAATTCTCACAATTAACCACTTGCTATCCTAATTCCCTCCATTTTTTCCGTTAGCATACATCAGCCCAATGTTATAGGGCTCCAGCTGGGTAGGGGAATGCATTGTTTGGGGCAAACAGACACACTTCTCCTGCCTACCTCTAGTTCCTGCTCTGGGTCCTTTGGACATTTTCATCCTAGACTTACTCAAAGTGCTCTACATCTCCCCAGTCATTCTCCTATGGAGCTTAAGTATTTTTTTCTTTCTTTACTTCAATTCCTTCATGAAAGTTTCATGCTTTAGTTGGTGTCATCTCCTCAGTTTTGACCTCCAAGCTCTTACTTGTAAAGAATGAATAGCCATAAATCATGTCCTTACCAGCAAGATCTCTCCCAAGATGGACACCTCTGCTGGCCATTAATTCTTGACTTTAAGTTACTTGGTGGTTGGACCTAATATGGATTTGTCATCTAATTAATTGCAACGAGACAGATAAGTGGCATAACAGGTGGATGAATTACTAGATTTGGAATCAGAACAACTTACATTTGAATCCTGCTTCGAACATTTACTAGCTCTGTCACCTTGGACAAGTCATTGGACTTCTCCAAGGTTCAATCTTATAACCTGAAAAAATCACTTTGTAAACCATAATAAACAAACAGATAGATAATTGAATGAATGACCAAAATAAACAAACAAATAAATAAACAAACGATAGCATACTAACTGCTCTTATTGTTGCTAATTGTTACTGTTAACTCAGCCCACAAAAGAAAATGTTGCTATAATAAGGTGGTGTTTTTCATGGTGTCTAAACAAAATACAACCAAAGAACAAAGATTTTTTAATGAATCATTTCCATCAAAAAAACTGGTATAGATTTTTTAAACAGAAATATCTATTGACTAGAAAACAAAAAGAGCCATAAAGTCATATGAAGAATACTGAATTCAGAGTTAGAAAATCCAATTCCAAATTCCAGATCTATTACTCTATTGCCTATCTTACTTTAGACAAATCAATTCACCTTTCTAGGTCTCACTTTTCTTTTTTCTTTTTTTTAAATTTTTTTTTATTTCATTCTGAACTTAAGAAATAAAACAAGCATTTCTATAACATAGTAGAATAGAAAAAAAGATGATTGCACATGACACTGCAAATTTATTATGTACAACTTACTATTCTTTTAAAATATATAATAAATTTATCATGTAACTTTACTTTTCCTTTTTCTTTTCAGACCCCCACCCACCGTAGAGATGACTACCCACCTTTATTGTATCTAAAATGAAGGCATTGAACTAGATGATCTATAAAATCCCTTTCATCTTTAAAGCTTATAGCTCATCAAGTTATTTCAGTTTGATGGGAATACCAAAGAACATTCAACTCTCTTTTCTTTTATTGTCCATGTGCCTAGAGATCCTCTGATGTTTTAATGTGGTTTCCTCCACAAAGTCCTACCCCAGTGTGTCGCTATGGTGTGGAAGTGATGCTTAGTTCTTCAAGGCTATGCCAATGGAACCCAAGCCTGACAGATTTCACTACAACATAAAGCTTTTAATACTATCCTAACAGTAGACTGTCTCCGTACAGAGACTCGTCACCAATAAGCTCGCCACTTTGAATTCAGATAATTGAAGCCAGTTATCATGTCTGGACTCCATCTTCTCTTATCCAAATGGAACACAGAGGCAACCAGTGAAATTGTAATGGCAGATGACTTCTCTTTACTTCTTAGAATACGGTCTCAAATCATTTAGTTCATTCAAGATAATAGCATCTTTTCACCAGAATTTTCTTCATTCTCTTTGCAAGATAAAGGTTAAAACAGTTCCATAATGAAAGAAGGCTTTTACATTCCTTTTTCTCTCTGACTTCTCCAGTTTTTCTTCAACATAACAAGAAAAGACTATCTTTAGCTCTTCTCAAATCAATACTCTCTTTTCTAATTTTTGCTCCATCAAATAAAATACTTTATTTAAAAAATCAAGAAATAATGAACTAAGTGAGATTCTACATTCTCTACATATTTCTGTCATCTGTGGGATGGTAAAGATGTGATGTAATGCATAAAATTTTCTGTGCATTCCTTTTTCATGTTTGCCTCAAGCATAACTTCAATGTTCACCCTTCTTATAAAGGGTGGATTTATTATTTATTTTTTAAAGATATATTTATCTGTTTTTACAATAATTTATTGAATCTCTCTTCCATTCCCCCAATTGGATGGTATAAATAAATTTAAAAATAAAATTCTCATAATAAATATTCTTTATGAGGATTAACTCAAGAAATCAGTACTATTTTACCTTTCTGAGGGTGATTTAAGGTTCAATAGTGCACCCCTTTAAGACTTTAGCAAAGTTAAAGTTCAGGAGAGCAAAGATAAAGATAATGGAATCTAAAGATGAGGCTTATTCACTTGTGATTAAAGCATTTTAATGGGTATGAAATCTTGAGTAGTACAATTCCATATGAAAATACCTTTAGAAACAGTCAACTGGCTTCACAGGCATGGATTGTTTCAGTACCTTTTCCTTTTCCCCAGGCACTCATTTGTATCTCAGTGAGGAAGATTTGAAAATGTACTGGATGCTCAGCATAAGTCAGAGGAAGGTCTTTCATTGAGGTAACCCAGCTCTGAATCAGGAAAAGTGATCCAGGAGAGGCCATACTTCTCCTACTCCCTTTCCTAGAAGTGAAAAATCTCAGAGTTGAGGCCTTAAGGAAACAGAACCAGAGATACCTTTGCTAGTCCTGGGATAGAGATTTCTGGCCTTTCTAAAAGAGTAGAGTAGGTCCTCAGCTGAAAAATCACAGAGGCACCCAGCTGAACCTAGAGCTGGAAACACTGGAGACCATAGCTGCCTGTCCAAGGGAGAGCCCAGGGAGAACAGACTGATTAACCCTTGCTTAGGAGGAGCAAGTACAGGTAAGCCAGAGATGCCACTCTCTCCCAGGGGGATGCCAGGATGTCAGGAAGTCTTTCTAGAGAAAGAAAGGACATTGAAGGCTTACAGTTCAAGAGTTGTGCTTCCTTGGCAATATGTGCCCTCTAAAAGTATACATCATACTTGAAATTTGTGCCTGCTGTCCTCCCATGCTCGAGTATATTTGTGGAAGATTGCACTCCAGGGTACAGGTGAGGGGGGGGAGGGCTTAAATGTTTTGTAACTTCTCTTCTTGCTATCCCACCTGAATGAATGTCTTTGGTAAGAACTAATTCAGTCCACGGACTGGTTTTTAATGGGATAAGCACAAGTGAGGGTTCAGAAACTATAGCCTTACAATGATAACCTTAATATTTAACCCTAAACCCCAAGACAGCAGTGACTCCTCTCAGGATACAACCTACGAAAGAGAATTCAACCTACCACTCCAGCTTGGAGAGGGAGCCAAGATGGGGTGTCAACCCTGGATAAGAGAAGACAGTACAGATCTGATAAAGGTCTTCACTTATCTCAAAGAAAGGCTCCAGTGGCTCCATCTTGCCTCTAGAATTTGGAATTTAAAGCTTTTTTTATCCGATTCTAATCTACATTTTAAGGCTTACTATATAAAGGCCTTTGCAAAGGCTCTTTCTCATCCCTGGAGTACATTCCATCCCTCCAAAGAGGAGGAGCATTTCCTCCTCTTTGAATCTCTAGCTTTTATCAAAGCTTGGCTCAAATGATATCTATTCATCTCCTTCTTGTTGATTCCTTCACCCCACCCCCACTTCCCACTAATAACATTGTATTAATCTTATATTTACTCATTTGTACATATAACAATTCCCAAAAGATAATGGAAACTTCAAGGTTTGCTACTTTGCTTTTTTTTCCTTTGTATGGACAGCAGCTTGTACAAGACTTTACATATGTTAGGTAATTAATAAATGTTCAGTGAAATTGAATATGAAAAATACATGAAAACTAGCTTTACTGTCTGGGACTAAGTAGAACAAGGAACAAAGGATGAACATTGCAGGAAATCAGGTTTTGGTTTTTGGTAACAAAAATCCTTCCTCCTAATTAAGTGCTATCCTAAAGGGAAATGGGCTGCCCTTGGGAGCTGGTTCCCTCTTACAGCTCAACAAGCACTTGTTGAGGAAAGGCCAAATTTAGGAGGGGTCTTTCTAATTAAGTTTAGAAAGAAGAAGTGAGAGTAAGGACTGACTACACTGCAGGCATGAGCCTGTGCAAATGTTTGGAGACAGGAAATGGAATGTCAAGGGAAAGGAATGGCCAGTAAGTCATTTTGGCTGGATAGCCGAGTTCCCAGAGTACTGAGTCTGGAATTAGGAAGATCTGAGTATAAATCCAGACTCTGACACTTAATAGTTGTGTGACCCTGAGCTAGTCACTTAACCTCTGCTTTAGCTTTTTCATCTATAAAATGGAAATAATTAGCATATGTTATTGAGTCTTTCATTCCTGTCTGATTCTTCATGATTCCGTGGGCTATATCATGCCAATACTGTCCACAGGTTTTTCCTGAGAAAGATGCTAAAGTGGCCTGTCATTTCCTTCTCCAGTGGATTTAAGCAAAAAAGAAGTTAAGTGACTTGCCCATGGTCACACAGCTAGTAAGTATCTGAGGCTGACTTCGAGCTCAGTCCAGCACTCTATCCACTGAACCACTTAGGAGCCTCATTAATTAGCACTTAACCTCCCAAATTATCATAAAGATCAAATGAGATATTTGTGAAGTACTTAGCACACTGAATGGTACATAGTAAGCACTATATAAATGTTAGCTATTATTGATATTTTTAATTGACTAACTTCCTCTTTTTAGGAGCTATACTTTGTTCTATACCTCTTTTCTTCTCCTTTCTACATTTTCCCCATTCCCCCAAATGATATGTCCTGGCCATCTCCTCTCTGATGAATCAAATCCCTTTCTCCTCCTCATTTCTAAGTGACTGTATTTTGGGACCTCCTGACTTAGAGTGAATATCAATGGTAACTGTTTCTCTTTGGAACAGCAACCCTGAGGATCTTTCCTTACTGGCTTGATTTTTTTTTCTTTTTCTTTCTAATTAACAGGGTCATCCTTTGACTCATTTCTTAAAGAGAACTATTCAGTGAATAGGAGCTACCTCACTCAAAATGAGAACCTGAAAAGACCTTAGCCTAAAAGGGCCAGGGTCTCCCACTGCATCCTGGGCCATCTCCAGTCATCCTGATGAATATCTGACCACTGGACCCAGATGGCTCTGGAGGAGAAAGTGAGGCTGGTGACCTTGCACAACCCTCCCTCACTCAAATCAATGTTCACTGAAAGCCATGTCATCATTTCCCTGATGTCACGGTCCTCTTCTAGAGCAAAGGGCAAACACAAGTGATCTCCCTATTATAAATTTCCCAAATTGTGTGGCTATTCTGATCCCTTTGAAAGTCATGCACTATATACACAACTGCAGGCACACTCACTAACATTCTTGGCCACTCTTATAGAAATGGCCAGAGATAAGAGTTGAAACAGACAAGTTGATAACTACTACTAGTTATTTCACACTTCAGAAAATAGGTACAGTGAAATGGAATTCTAGAACCATAGAACAGGAGAGCTAGAAAAATTTCTAGAATGTAAACTACCAGCGTTGGAAAGGACCTTAGCTTGTTAGAGATGGAAAACACAGAATGACTCAATTCTATGAGTTGAAAAGGACATTAGAAGCATTCTGGTGCAATTAATAAATGAGTGATTCGTTGGATGGCCGGATGGACACCATAGATTAAGAGCTAATTATATCCTGAGTATGATGATGCCAAATATTGAGAATACAAGTAGAATCAAGGCAGTCTCTGATCTCAAGGAGCATATATTTTAAGATGAGGAGATAATATATATGGGTGACTTGTGGTATAATGCCAATGTGATACACAT
>CM053773.1:154031861-154098237 GCA_028658325.1 Potorous gilbertii | reverse complement strand
TCTCTCTCTCTCTCTCTCTCTCTCTCTCTCTCTCTCTCTCTCTCTCTCTCTCTCTCTCTCTCTCTCTCTCTCCTCTCTTTCTCTCCACACTTTTTCCAAGCAATACACCATATACTGTTTTCCATCAAAGACTCAGCACTTGATTGACTGAGATCCTTGAAGCTTGGAAATCAGTATGGGAAATCATTGAAATCATTGGGAAAGTGTGGGAATCCCTGTGACCCAAGCCTTTTAATGAGCAGAGATGATCTTATATACCATTAACCTTACTGGTGGCTAGATAAGAAAGTTTTCATTTGTAAGCCATGAGGAGTGAGCCAAAGGGAAATCGATTTACATGCCTGGGTGATACACAGGATGACAAGGTAAGCAAGAATATGATGGGGTATAATGTCTGAACTATACACTACCTTCTTACTTCTCCTTTTCACTGTCTCCCTCAGAGACCAGGTCAAGAGCTTCTTCCTACATGAGACCTTTCCTCTTGCATCTGGAGATGCATTCTACCATCCTGAAATTAATTTGAATTTCATTTTTATATATTGCATATTTTATATATGTTCATGTTATTTCTCCTGAGAGAATATATTTTCCATGAGGTTAGGAATTGTTTCAATTTTGTCTTTGTATCCAAAATATCTAGCATAGTATGTAGCTCATAATAGGTACTTCATAAAGGTTTATGAATTGGCTGATGTAGTATTGATATAGAAAACACAGAGCTCTTGTTGGAGACAGGAGCCTGGGATGTGAATCTCACCTGAGACATTTTCTGTGAGGTCAACAGTCTATCAAACAATCAGGGTTTGGTTTTGTTTGTTTTTTAAATACCCCTTCTATGTTATGAATTGTGCTAAGTGGATATACAAAGAAAAACATGAATCAGTTCCTAACCTCAAGAAGCATATATTTTATAGGGGGAGACAATGTGTAGAAATATAAGTATATATAACATATGCACAGTAAATAAACATGTGAACTTTCTTTTGGAAGGGAAAGTCTCTGGAAACTGGGGTGTTCAGGGAAGACATCATATAGAGGGTGGCATTCCAGTTGAGTTCAAAAGAAGAAAAGGAATTTTAAGAAGCATAAGGAAGGAAGGAATACATCCCAGGAACAGAGGACAGACAGTGCAGAGAATGGAGACCAGAGACAGAAAGTCACATGTGAGCTATAGCAAGGCCATTTGGCTTTCAACAGGAGTTGGAAAGGTAGGATAGGACCAAGTTTTAAAAGGTTTTGGAAGACAAACTGGAATTTATGTTGATTCTAAGAGATGCTGGAAACTATTGCAGTTTATGGAATAGAGGAATGGCATGGTCAGATTTGCCTTTTAGGAAAATCAGCTTAGCGCCATTTGAAGAATGGGAGAGATCTTTTTATCAGGGACAACAATCAAAAGCATGAAGCTAAAGGGCATGTGTACTCACAATAACTGTATAAAAGGAAAACAGCTAAACATATAAAAGGGTAGATAAATTAACAAAGAAAGCTGAAAGGGGTATCCCAGGAGTAACTGGTAAATTGTAAAGACATTTTCTGTCTTAAAACTTTTTCTGAAGTATCAAGGATGATATCTACTTGTTTGTTTTTGTTATTGTTTAAAACGAAGTTCATCTGCTTTTTTCTTTTTAAAAATCTCTATTGCTATCATCTGCCATAGTAAATTTTAGTAAACTAGGAAATGTACCTCATAAGTTGAATTTGCATCTGAGGAAAATTGTGATTTTTATCTGTACACGTTTGACTGTATATAATCATCTAACACTGTCAGTTTTGAGATTCTCCTATATGGCTCTGGTGAAAGGACAATGTGAATCTGAGACCCCAGAGGATTGTTCTAAATTGGGACCATAGGCTGTGTTAAATAGCAATAATAACAAAACACTGGTCCCCTGTCTATTTATTAGGGATGGCAAATTTACAAAGAGAGGACGGTGGGAAGAGGGGTTTGGTGCTCAGACCACCTAAAATGGCAGCACCATGACAAAGACACCAGGGACCTGCTTCTGAGAGGGGAGGGCCAACACATTCATGGATATTCTACATTGGCTACCATGTGGTCAGGCATAACCTCTTTCCAATTGTTTCATAGCTAGAATGTATTGTTTCTTTAAATACACCAAACTGAGGTTCCCAGTGGCAGCATCCAGGGATGAAATACTCATTTACTTGCAGCAAAGCACCAGGAAGTACGGTGGGAGAAGGTCTGGGGGCCTCTTTGTCCTCCCCTTCATCCCATTGCCTCAAGGACTGGGCTTGGGGTTTTAGACTTCTTTTTGATTCTAGGTACAGCATGTGGAGTCTCTGCTCTGAAGTCCCCCTGGGGACCTTGGGATCCAGGATTCCAGGCCAGATATTGTAACCAGATCCTTAAAGAAGTTCATCTCGAAAGTGATGCCTGTAAGTCTAGTGGTGCTAGGTGGTACCTGGCACTCAAACACCAGGTGGTAATGAACCTGTTGGTTATTAGCTAATCACCACACTGCCTACCTACAGGAGATCTTATGTCGGATTCAATATATCCCCTATTATCTTTCCCCCAGATAAAGAATAGCCAAGCCTTGTGACCTATAAAATCTCTCCAAAAGACTTGCAGGGATCTTGGCTGATGAAGAAAATGCAATGTGAATTATTAATGCCACTTTCTGTATGGGAGCTACTGGTGTAAGGGAGATGGCACCATGGTTTGCCAGGTGGTCTCTGCCTTCCCTGTATTTTTTTCCTCTAAGTATCTTGATTTGGGATTGCCCTCCCCAAGTCCATTATTACCCCTTCCCCCATGCAAAAACATTTACTGGCATCTGAAACTATGAATAGTAGTGATGGGCTTGGGGATGATTAGAGGATGATTTCTGCATTCCTATCATCATTTCTCAGTTTGATTTGTGTTATGCAAATTTAGGTCAAAGCATATGGGGAGATTTAGTCATGTGTTTGGAAACCCATAGTGGGAAGTGGGGGATGGGGGGTGGTAAGGAAGGGCTTCCTTTTTTTCAGATCAGTCCCTACTGTTTGGACCAATGTTTCTCAAGCTGGGGGAGTGGGGAGGAAACAGTGACTGAGACTAATAGGGCAATAATAGTGTTTCCCTAAATGAAGGCTAAGACACTTAGACACTCCAAATGATCATTTAGATTATTAATAGGCAGAGTGATAGAATGGGAATTACATCAGAAAAACCTGGGCTTTAATCCTGGCTCTGAAACTTGCTATTTCACCCTTCTGAGCTTTCCTGTCTTTACGTGCCATATGAAAATAAAACTCATTTCTGATGCATAAGAATGTTGTTACAAAAGTGCTTTGTAAATCATAAAGGGCTACCAAAAAATGAATGTCAAGGGGGCTAAGTATAAATAAGCTTCCAACTTTTGGGGGTGTGAGACAATAGATGTAGATATAGGTTAAAGATAGAGAGATAGAAGCAGAGACAGAGAAAGACAGAGAGTAGTATTAGGTAAGGAATTAAGAATAGTGATGCTTAGATGACTCTTTAGTGTATGGTGATACATATATATATATATATATATATATATATATATATATATATATATACATATATATGAGTAGAGATGGAGACAGGGATGGAAGGACAATTAGAAAGTTAGAGATAGATATCATCTCTAGCGTCATCAAGCATTTATTAAAGTTCCTACTATATAAGAGGCACTGTGAAGTGCTAAAGGTACAACAAAAGGCAAAAGAAACCAAACAAACACAGTCCCTACTCTCAAGGAACTCAGTCTAAAGGGGGAGAAAACTTGCAAACATCAATGTGCAAACAAAATACAGACAGAATAAATTGGGGATAGTCTCAGAGGGGAAAGCATTTAGGTTATAGAGAGTGAGGGGAGGCTTCTTGCAGAAGGTAAGGTTTCAGTTGCTACCTGAAGGAAGACAGAAAAGTGAAGAGGTAAGGATGAGGAGGGAGAGAATTCTCAATATAGGGGACATCAAATGAAAATGTCCTGAATCTGGAGATGGGGTGATTTGTGTGATGAACAGCAGTGAGACCAGTGTCACTGGATCACAGAGTACATGGAGAAGGATAAGTTGTAAAGAAAAATGGAAAGGCAGGAAGGTGTCAGGTAGAACTTTAAAAACTAAAAAGAGATTCTGGGTATAATAGGGAACTAATGGAATTTGCTGAGTGTGTGTGTATAGTGGGGAGGAAGGGCGTAGAGGAGAATGGATGGATATTGGGGGCAGGGTGGAAGATCTTTAGGAAGATTATATTAATATTGGAATGGATAATGGAATGGATGATGAATTGGACTAGAGAGAGATGTGAGGCAGGGGGACCAACTAGATAGCTACTACAGTAGTCCAGGTATGAGGTGACCATGAACTGTTTCACAGTGAGGGCAGTATGAGAGGAGAGAAGGAGGCATAGAGACATCTCTATGCAGAAGCATCTCTACATAGTGGCCTCTCTATGTTGCAAAGTTTGAAAAGACAACACTTGGTGACATTTTGAATGTGTAGAATAAGAGACAATGAGAAGTCAAGGATGACACTGAGATTCCAGGTCTGAATGACTGGGAGAATAGTAGTAACCTCCACAGTAATCAGGAAGATCAGAGACGGGGAAGGCTTTGGAGGAAAGAGAATGAATCTTGTTTCAGATATGTTGAGTTTGATGTTGTAAGACTAAAGATCCAAAGAGAGGTTAATCTGCATAGATATAATAACTGAATGGGGGTGATGAGATCATCATGTGAGTTACAAGGTACTGTTGTGATTATGTGGTTTGTCCTTCATTCTCAAAGAGGACAATGACATCAGGAAGTAATGCCATGACTTGCAAGTGAATTGGATCTCAGTGAGGGATGGTTGTGCAAAGTCACACTTTCTCCTCCAGAATTATCTGGGTCCAGGGTCCAGATATACATCAGGACCACTGGGGATGGCCCAGGATGCAGTAGGATACCTTGGCCTTTTTAAGCTAAGATCTTTTCCAAGTTCTCACTTTGACTGAATGAATGACTAGGGTTGTTTAAGTCAGTCAAGGGATGGCCCTTTTAATCCAAAAAAAACCAAACCAAACCAAAACAAAACATCAAGCTGGGAGGTAGTATAGAAGGAGAAGGGAAGAGAGCCTAAGAGAGAGACTTGGAGGGGGACACTCATGGTCAGACAGTTCAGTGAAAACAGAGTGCAGTGTTACAAGGACATAGGCAGAAAAGAGTATCAAGAAGGAAATGATCGATGGTGTTAAAGGCTGCCGAACAATCAAGAAGGAAGAAGTTTGAGAAAAGGTCATTGGACTTGGCAATTATTGGTAACTTAGGAAAGAGCAGTTTCCATGAATGATTAGGTCAGAAGTCAGACCGCAGAGGGTGTAGAAGAGAGTGAGGAGAGGAACTGGAGGCAATTATTGTAGGGTTTTTTTGTTTTTTACATGGAGATTACACAGATTATATGTACTCTGAGGTCTCAAAAAACCTTTAGTCATTGAAAATGTCAAGAGAGTCTGGTTTTCACCATTCAGTTGTATGAACATGGTGGCAGTCACCTCCCTTCTCTGACCCTCGGTTTCTATAACTGCCAAATGGGAATAATAACCTCTTCCCTAGCAGTTTATGCTAAAGATCGAATGAGCAAATGTGTGCTCGGGGGCTTTGAAATGTACAATGCACTTTATGAATGTAAAGCATTGTTGTTTTTATTTCACTGAGGCCTTTGAATCTTTATAAATCAAAGATGACTTCCCCATGAGATTTATGGGGAAGTCATAAAACCTCTGAAGTTTTTTATCTTCATTTCCGATTGATCTTGAATGGGCAGTAACTTCTAATATTTTAGCTTGAAGAGTCCAGAGCTCCTGCCTCCATCCCCAGTCCCAGGCTCAGTTTTGTCCTTATTCCCCTCAGAATCAAGTAAGAAGTTCAACATTTATAAATTAATGATGCTGTTCACTTATCAATAGGCTTCTGGCTAAAGCCAGAATAGAACCCTGGTTTTGAGGTATGGAGGACCTGCAGTTGAATACCAGTCTCTCCCCATTTAGCTACCAGCTCTGGAACTCTGGAAAACCAGAACCCCCTGGAGCCTCAGTTTCTTTATCTGTAAAATGAAAGTAATGATAAAATATGCTTTACTCTGATGTTGTCAGGATTGGCAGATAATGGATGCAAAATATTTTGTAAAACTTAAAAGCCTTCATGTATATTAGTATATCAGCTATTTTTATGGATAATTAGGTTTTGCCCACTCTTTCCAACTAGATTATAAATCTTCTGAGGCAGAGCCAAGTGTTATACTGCTTTGCATTCCCCACAGTACCTGGCATAGGACTGAAAGTACACCGAATGCTCAAGACTTTATTGACTAGGTTTGAAAAGTGCTTTACAAATATTATCTCATTTATATCTTTAAAACAATCCTGGGAGATAGATACAAGTATTGTGCCCATTTTACAAGTGAGGAAACCAAGGAAGAGAGTAGTTAAGTGACTTGCCCAGGATCATAGAGGTGTTAGCTATCTGGAGCTAGACTTGAATTCAGATCTTCTTGACTCTTAGGCAAGTTCTCTATCCATTGTAATATCTTGCTGCCTAGTTGAGGAACCAAAATTTAATGCGACAATAGTAAACTACACATAGATAAATAAATATGTATATGTGTGTATCTACATCTATACAGATATCTATATGTATATATATACAAGTACATACATCTGTACATGTATATATGTGTATACACACAAGTGTGTGTGTGCGTGTGTATGCGTGTATGTGTAAAATTTCATCCAGACAATCCTATCTTTCCATAGCTATGACATAAATATTATATATTCTAAACTTTATGGGCAGCAAGGTGGTGCAGTAGATAGAGCACTCAACTTGGAATCAGTAATACTTCTTCTTGAGTTCAAATCTTTCTTCAGATACTTATTAGCTGTGTAACCCTGGGCAAGTCACATGACCCTGTTTGCTTCAGTTCCCCATCTGTAAAATAAACTAGAGAAGGAAATGGCAAACTATTGTAGTATTTTTGCCAAGAAATCCCCAAATGACATCACAAAGAATAACAATAACCAAAATGACTGAACAACAAAATTTATTTATTTATAAATGAAACACATCTACCATTGTACAACTGTATCATGTATATTATAAAACAAACCCTAAAGTAGAAATTACAAAGGATGAGCTAAAGATAAAACAAACATTTTGAGTCTTTTTATTTAATTTATTAGAAATACAAAAGAAACCTCTTCACTCTTGACAGAGAATATACTTCTTGAGTTTCAAAATTTCCTGTTTATTCCCTGGGGGTAAGGCCGACTTGTAAATAATAATCATTTGTTAGACATCAATTATTCAGCTAATTCCAATCCATGTAGCAAACTATGCAGGTAAATTTCTTATTCTAAAGATACTTTTTTATTGAAATAAATGTAATACAATAATCGAATAATAGGTCATAGTACTCAGTGAATATAAAAGGTTTTCAGCAGGTGTTATGTGTCTATGTATAGTCACCATAGCCAACACAAAAATAGCAAGCAAAATTGAATTGTCTCTGACTTCAGTTCTGCAGAATGTTTTCAACATATGCCCATTCTTTCTTAAGGTGATTCTGCTTAATAGATGTTATATTAACATTCATTTCCTATTTTCTTATCCATGTTAAGACATTTTAATTGTGTGTTGCTGTTGGTGTTTTTAATGAGCATGAGGAACAAAAGAGAATTTATTTGTCTGGGTCATAGAACATCGGAAAGGTGCACAGGACTCATCTTTGTGTCCCCTGATTGGTTGATCACAAATCCTTGGAGTCATATAAAGGCCCTCCCTTAACTGTGGAGACTATAATTTAATCCAACTTCTTCCTTTTGCATATAAAGAAACTAAGGACCAGAAAGTTTGTGACTTTTTCCAATATTACACAAAGAGCAAGTTTTAGAAGCAGGTTTCAAACTCACATCCAGCATCCTTCTACTCTGTAGTCCTGATGTCAGAGGACAGGGATGTCAAAGGACATCTAATCCAATTTCTACTCTGTAAGTGAATTCTCACTAATAATAACTTGTGTCTATAGTCTTTTAAGATTTATGAAGTGCTTTCCTCACAACAGTGCTGTGAGGTATGTAAGTACTATTATCTCTACTTTACAGATTAAGAAACTGAGGCTCAGAAAGAATAAATGACATGTTAAATATAGGAATGGCCCCAATGAGGAAAGATTACATTTGTTCTTTTTCATTCCAAGAGGAGATAAAAGTAGGAGAAATAGGCTGAAGTTACAGAAAAGCACACTTCAGTTCAATAAAAGAAAAATAAAACACTAGTTTTTCAGTCATGTCCAAGTTTTGTGACCCCATTGGGGGTTTTCCTAGCAAAGACACTGGAATGGTTTGCCATTTCATTCTCCAGCTCATTTTACAGATGTGGACACTGAGGCAAACAGGGTTAAGTGACTTGCTCAGGGTTAGGCAGCTAGTGTGTGTCAGAGGCCAGATTTGAACTCAGGAAGATGAGTCTTCCTGACTTCAGTCCTAGTACTTCATCCACTGTTACCTGCCACTAACACTTTGAGCTATCATCAAGCAGCAACTTGTGCAACTGGGGTTCAGATCCAGATCTCCTGAGTCAGTGTTCTTTCTACAGCCTTTATAATACACTGGCAAATTCTAATCCAGTCTCTACTTGAAGGATTCTTAACTTTTTTGTGTATACTAGACTCAGTGGTGAGCTGGTAAATATTTAACAACCAGTTAATCTGGGGGAGGGAGGGGGCATAGAGTGGACCTGTGGAATAATTTTAAGTTCAGTCTACATCCTTTTCTCCACCACTTTCTAGACTTAAAGAGCATCAACAAAACAATAAATTAACTCCTGATTCACAGCATTTGCTAATTTCCAAGTTGTAAATAATTACTTACACAGGAAATTTGACACATCCCCTGCCTGGACCCTTCGGCAGTCTGATAAAACTTATGGACCCTTCTCAGAATGTTCTTAAATGTGTAATGAGGATTTGTGCATGTCTAAAATGCCTTGGATGATATCCCTCCACATGGCAGGGTCTTAATGATGCAGAATGGAGTTGCTTTGGAGAGACATTGGAATGTGTATGAACATTCTGTAAAAACAAGTTAGAGACCTCAGGTTAAGCATCTGTGAAGACCACTAGGTACCCTATCCCATTTTCATGCAGCTCTAATTCTTAGAAATGATTTCCTAATTTTGAGTAAAAATCTGTCTCTTTATTTCTACTCAGTGGTCCTTCATTCTCCCCTTTGGAGTCACACATAATATATCTAATCTCTGTTATAGTAGAAAGAGAACTGATTCTAGTGTCAGAGCACCTAAGTTTATATCCCACCTTTGATACTTACTACCTATGTGACTTTGGGCAAATCATATAAACTTTCTTAACTTTAGTTGGTTCCTTCATGAAATGGGCTCTAATCCTGACTCTCCAGACTTCTTTCTTTACCATAACCCTGATCTACTGATCATTCTGCCCCAATGGTTCCTTCCTCTAGTTGGTCACTTCTCCTGGAGGGCAGCTAGGCAGTGGAGTGAATGGAGCACTAGTGAAGGAGTCAGGAGGACCTGAGTTCAAATCTCACCTCAGACACTTGACACTTACTAGCTGTGTGACCTTGGGCAAGTCACTTAACCTCAAGTGCTTCATCCTGGGTCATCTTCAGTCATCCTGATAAATATCTGATCATTGGATTCAGATGGCTCTGGAGGAGAAGTGAGGCTGGTAACCTGCGCAGCCCTCCCTCAGTCAAAACAAAGTCAAGTGCAATACATGTCATTATTTCTCTGATGGCATGGTCTTCTTCAGCAACGAAGGATGAACACACCACACCACTTCTCCGGGAACCTCCATTTTAAGAAGAGTGCCCAAGCCAGCCATGTTCATGTCTTTGTTCCTAGCTTTCAGGACTTTGTTCCTGGCTCTCTGGAATTCTTTTACCTTGCCTCCTGGGAGCACTTTTGCCCCCATCTTTTCAGTTCCCTTTTAAGTGCTGTCTTCTCCCATTAGCTCCTTGAGGACAAGGACAATCTTTTTTTTTAATGTATTTGTATTTTTAGGACTTATCTCAGTGCCTGGCACATAGGGAGCAGTTAAAAAATACTGATTGACTCATCTTGACCATATAGCCTCTGAGATCTATTCCAACTCTAGCTGTATGATTTGGTCGGTCCACAAACTATGTGAAGACAATCATCAAACTTTCACTGAAACGTCTTAGCCAAGTTAAACATCTAACTAATCCTCATGTGACACTGTCTGAATTTTCTTCTGTTTCCCAGTAATCCTTTGCTACACATAGTTCAATTCAATATTTTTCTTCAACTACAGTGTTCAGAATTATATACAACAGTCCACATGTGGTCTGATTATAACTGAGTAGAGAGAATCTAGTATTGAATCGTATGCCCTGTGAGCCCTTAACGAATATTAATTGATGGATTGTGATGATGATGATGAAGTGAGTGGAGAAACAAAACAATTGAAGTACTAAGGCATTTTCCAGGAAAGAATGATTTGCTATGAGGAATTGATGGCCTGATAAATAGCCAAGAACCATTAATCTCAGCCTACCACAAATCTTTTAGGAAATGCCCTAGTCAAAGGTCATTATTTCCACACTGAGGAGGTACAAATGAAGATTAATAGGCCTATGGACTTTTTTATGAGTTATGGAACTTCAATTGGCATTTATAGAAGGCAGTGCTCCCAAATTAATGCCCTCTGTATATTTACCAGTAGGAGTCTTTAAAAAGAAAAAAAGAAAGCTCAATTAAAAAAAAAAAAACCAACCTCAGTTCTTCTTTCTGATGTTGGAACACTGGAACTAAGAATCCCAAATCAAGATCTAAGGGAAGTCACACTTAATTCCTTTGTCAATCCACAATGGAGATGAAATCATTGACAGATGTCCTTATGTGTGAATCTTGGTGTGAGGACAGACTAATCTCGGGGTCACAATCTCTAGTCGATCCTTCATAGATCAAACAAAATGAATTAAACTGGATGTCTTGGGTCCTCCAAAGTTGGCAGACTTTTTGGGTAGGTGGAAAGGGAAATCGGTGATTTGAGAGGCACCCAATTCAAAAATATTTCTCCTCCTAAACAGAGTGTAGATAGTTTCAACAGAGATGGAAGGAAGCTCAGAGGTCATCTAGTGAACCATGCTAGTCCCTAGCCCTATTTTGGGGAATTAGGAAATTTATCTAAGGTCACATGCACAGGAAGCAACTATATGAGCTGGCTATGGGACAAAGGTAAGATTAGGAAAGTTTGTCTTTCAGAGGCCCTAGGTTCTCTTGCTTTACTCTTTCTTCTCCCTCTTTATGGTAGTTCCCTCCACTCCACCTCTCCCTGTCCCATGCTCAAAGCTCTCCAAATCCTTCCACATTCCCTCTACCAATTGTGGAGCCAGAAAAGGGATGAAAAACTCATTCACACTATACTATAAATGGTCAATAAAGAGACAAGTGCTACCCACTCCTTGAGGGATTTAGATTTTCTCATGGGAAAAAAAAAGCCTTAAGCAGAAGGAAAGCTCATATTGTACTTTAGGTTCCAGTGTGTGCACTCAAGTGTGTGTGTGTGTGTGCGTGCACGCGTACGTGTGCACATGAGTAGGGGTGTGGGGCAAGAGCAAGGAAAAATCTCTGTGCTTTCTGCCTAGACCCACTTACATCTCTCCCTATCTCTAGGGTGGTCTCAGAGGGTGAGGTAAGATTCAGTTTGTCAAAAATTGATGGGGCAGAGAAATAACACTGGGCAATATGAAACCATGGTTCAAAACCATCAGAGCCCCATTAATGTCCTTAAGAAAAGAAGACAAACTGATCTCTCTGCCCTAAAGCACATGTCTGAAGATGTCACTCTCCTACTCAAGAAACTTCAGGGGCTCTCAGTTTCATATGTAAAAAAAAGACTTTAATAGCCTGAGCCCCATTTACTTTTCCAGGCATTTCTCACATTATACTCACTAACACATTCTCCATTTCAACCAGATTAGCTCTTCCTACACATGGCATTCCATCTCTAGTACCATGATTCTACACAGGCCTAGAATGTTCTACCTTCTCACATTCATCTGTCAGAATGCTTAGCTCCCTTCATGGGTCAGCTCATGTGCCACCTCTGACAAGGGTGCTTTCCCAATTGCCCCATTTCTTAGCACCTCCCCCTCTCCAAAAACTACTCTATATTTTCTATGTATTTTGTGCTCTGTAGGCTGGGTATATGTTGTTTCTACCCAGTAGAGATCCAATCTCTTGAGTTCAAGGACTATTTCATTTTTGTAACAAAAACAACAAAGAGCTAGTATTTATATAGCAGCTTACTGTTTGCAAAGCCCTTTACCTGCTTTGTCTGATTTTATCTTCAAGAAAATCCTTTGGGGTAGGTGTCATCATCCCCGTTTTACAAAGCAGGTTGAAAGGTAAATTAACTTTCCTTGAGACATATACTTAGTAAGTGCCTTAAGCAGGATTCAAAACCCCAAAAGGAGACAATATCACTTAGTTACTTTTGTATCCTTGGAACCTAACATAATACCTTTCATCTAGTAAGCACTTAATAAATGCTTATTAAATTGAATCTAGGTAGCAGAGAACACATTAATACACCAGCAACTTTAAAATGACCTATAAGGACTTACCATAAATCACAGCTCAGGTGCAATGTGTGGTGTTAGAAACAGAGAAGCATGCCAAACATGTCCAAAGGGCAGCACTGGGCACACAGTTTCACTTGTATCCTGATTGCCAGAGTTGCTTTGTTGAATTGGGGATGTGTTGTTATACACCAGTGCGAAGAACCTGCGACCTCAAGGTCACATGTGACCCTCTAGGTCCTCAAGTGTAGCTTTTTGACAGACTCCAAAGAACAAATCTTTCTGTGAAGTTTAGATTCAGTCAAAGGTTTGCTCTTGAGGACCTAGAAGGCCACATATGGCCTTTAGACTGCAGGTTCCCCACTCTTGCTATAGACAGAACTCAGCATCCTTTGGTGGGTCATAATGGCTATTAGACTCATTTGACTCAGAGATGAGAGGAAAATTAAGGCCTATAATGGTTAAGAAAGTAAGATTTGAGTCCATTGCAGGATCTCTGAATCCCTATTTGTATCACCAAACCACAGATTCATAGTTTTCTGTTCCCCTCTCTGCATTCCCTCCCATTAATCAGTCTAAGTCTGGCCCTGACCCTAGGGCCTGGCCTCAGTCTGTGAAATTCTCACCATAAAAGTCATTCCACTGGGTTGACACAGCATTTCTAATGTACCTGACAAATATAAATGTATTACCTGGAAGGGGTAAAATATTAACACATCAGTATCCATTAGATGAAGAATGCCTATTGTCTAGACTAAGGTATGGAATTAAATGGGTAACCTACGGAGCGTGTCCATTAGTGTATTTATCAGGGATAACCACTGAGAAAGGATGCTGGGGTGGGCTGAGAATTAAACAAGAAGATAGAAAATCAGATAACCTCTGGGAAACTACAGAGCTCCCTCAATGACCTCAGACTCATCCCTGAAGTAAAGGCCCACCTGGTTCATATCAATCTTGTCTTGGCATTGTGTGGCTCTGAAAGTCATAAAATATCACAATGTCTGAAGAATCAGAAATGAGTATCCTTCATAGGACCATGGCTAGGTGCACGGTGGAGGTGAGCAGGCCACAAAACAGAATGGGTAAGGAAGGAGAGAGAAGAAATTAAAAAGGGGTCATTAGAGAAAGCCAGGATGGAAATAGTACATAGGGTGGTCACAGAAGGAAAAAGAGAAATAGCCAGTTGATTGTTGGTCCACTGAGAGTCACTGATCCTCTGGTCTTCTTTCTGTGTTAAAGGAAAAAACAACCACAAACAGAAATAAAAATGGAAGTGTGGTTGTACCCACACATGCGCGCGTGCGCGCGCGCGCACACACAAACAAAGTGGATGCCCTTTGTTGAATTTGTGGGAGGATAAAGAAAAGAGTCCCATAGAATGGATAGGCAGGGATGAGTCATAGTTTGCATAGAAAAAGGATGACCATTCGTGAGTATTTTAGTATACATTAGTACTTACTCTACAAAGAATACAAAGAGGAAGGGAAAGGAAGATGATAAGCATTTAAATAGTGCTTATTATTGGCACAGGACTGCACAGCATGGAGTGCCCTCATCAGAGAAGGTGCTCTGTGAGCAAAACAGAATTAAAATAGCTCAAAAGTAATGCAAAATGCACAAATTTAGAGAATCCACCCTAAATGTTCAGTGGATTATTTGTGCCCCACCTGCGGTAGGACATTTCAAGCTCCTGCTGGTGTGATCAGCCACAGTCTGACATGTTGTAACTTGGCTCTTAACACAGTGATGTCATTTTAACCCTCTAAGAAAAAGGACAACAACCAACCAATCACTATGTACCAGGCACTGCGCTGCATGCTTTACAAACATTACCATTTAATCTCCACAACAACTGTAGCAGATGAGGCTGCTGTTATTTACATTTTACACTTGAGAAAACTGAAGCAAATAAAGGTTAAATGACTTACTCAGGGTCCCACAACTGGTTGGATTTAAAGTCAGTTCTTCTAAATTCCAGGCCCAGAGCTCTAATGGTATTCCTTAAAGTGAACAGCAAGGCTAGTTCTAGGACAAATTGTAAAATTGCCAAAGCTTCTTTCTTTTCTTATGGAATACATACATATATACATACATATGTATATATGTACATGCATGTGTGTATGTATTCCAGTAACAGATTTATAAAATATATGTGTGCTGTATGTATTTGCATGTACATATATGAACATGCAACATCTATCTGTAGAGATAGACTTAAATTGGTATCTATATTTGTATTACATATAGATACTTTTGTTCATCTATATAGGTATATAATAGATATATAGATATATGGGTGTGTATGCTTAGACACAGGCAAGCAAGGGAATAGTTATTTAAAATAAGAATTTATATAGCACCTAGTATGCAGCAGACACTGTGTGAAGCATTTTTTAGAAATATCTCATTTGATCCTCAAACAACCCTGGGAGGTAGCTACTCTTACTATCCCCATTCTACATTTAGGGAAAATGAGACAAACAGAAGTTAAGTGACTTGGCCAGGATCACACAGCTAGTAAGTGTCTGAGATCAGATTTGAATTCAGTTCTTCCTGACTCCAGTACCCTACCCATTGTACCACCCAGCCACCATCTCTACATATAAACACACATGAACATATATGCACATATACATACCACACATATATACATTATGTATTTATGTTTATACACATATTGTATTGCAGTGTGTACACTCACATATAAAACAGGTATGTTTAAATCTGCATGCATGTGTACACATGTACTGTATATATACATACATGCACATGCATGCATATACAGACGCACAAACACACACACATGTCTATACAACTCCTGGCTCCACTGCTCACTTCCTGGTCTTCTCTATCCCCTCAGTCTTGTCCTAACTTAGGTATCCTCCTCACTCCCTCCTTTTCCCCTTCCCTTGAGAATTGAAACAATCTTCTTTGCTTATATTTGTATCCTTAGCTCTTAGTACAGTTAACTGGAATGTAGTAAGTACTTAATAAATGCATTCCATACCTACATAAAGCAGGAATTCTTAACATTTTTTTTTGATCATGAACCCTGTGTCTATCTGGTGCAACTTATGGATTTCTCCTCAAAAAAAAGAAAAGAAAAGAAATAGGAGAAGCAAATGCTAAATTTTGGCTAGAGGTTAGTGAAAATAATGATATGTTTTTCCCATTCAAATTCACAAATCCCCTCTATCTTATTCACATATCCTTTGGGATAGGGGCCCAAAGACTCCAGATTAAGAACTTCTGCTGTCGAACTTTAAGATTTACAGAACATCTTGAAAATACCGTCTGATTTGATATATCATTGTGAGGTCAAGATTTAAATCCCCATTTTACAGATGAGAAGAGCAAGGTTGTGATTTGTCCACAGATACACATTTAATAGGTATCAGAATCTATATTTGAACTTAGTTCTCTACTGACCCCATGTCTTTCCTTCTTACCACTATTCTGTCCTGCTCCTCTAAATAAATGAATTAATTTTTAATGGTAGAAATTATAGATAATAGGGGAGTCATTTGAGGACACAGAGTCTTCACAACACCCTTCAAAATACATTCCTAACTACTCTGAATACTTCAGCTCCAGGAAATACAGAAATAATAAGGTAAGAATGAAAGACTTCTAGATAAAGCTTTTTCTGAACCCCTAACTGCTGGTATTTTCCTTCCCTAGGTACCTTGTATTCAACTGCCTTATAATTATTTTCTTTGCCTTCTTTTTATATTTATTCTGTAAAAAAAGTATTTATGTTTGCCCTAGTGAAATGGAAGGTCCTTTAAGACAATAACTACTTTTTTGTCTTTATATCCCCAGTTCTTAATTCAATACCTGACACATAGTAGGTCCATAATAAAGATTTGTTGACTAAATGAATGAGTGATTGATTATTAATTGATTCTAAGAAGGAAAAGTCTAGAGAAGTGAAACTTTACCCTGAAGAGGTAGGGTTGAAGTTGGATGGTCTGAGGCAACTGGAAATAGCATGAAGACACTTTGTGACAGAAGTTGTTAAACTAATGACTAGGGAACTGAGAACATAGGGTGGAGGGTGGGAGTGAGGGAAGCCCATGGAAGCCAAAAACCCTACTTGGCATTCATGCCTAGAGCTGCCCCTGACTACTGCCTTCCTGGTTCCCCTAGAACTGTCCAGCATAGTTGGAGAAGAGGTCAGGAGAGGCACTGCTCAGAGAAGTCCAAGAGAATAGAAATCCTTTGAGGGATTCTTTCTATGCCTAGTGACCATCATAAAATTGTACACATACTTATTAAATGCTTTCTGGATTTAAATGTTGTAGAGGAGAGACTTAGAAGTAAAAGACCTGCGATTACATCCAAGCCTTTCCATTTGTTATCTGTATGACTTTGCACAACTTTCCTCCTTTAGAGTCTTCAGTTTCCTCATCTGTAAAATGGGGGAATTGGACTAGATTGTCTTTGAGATACCTTCTGATTGTAGCTGTATTATCCTATGAACTCTAATCTTACAGTACTGAGACCTGTATCAGATCTAGGCTTGGTCTTGTTACTTACTTGGTCTTCTTTTCATTCTTAGTTTCCGTCAGGGACTGGGTTTCTAGTACTGTCACTCATGAGCCCCCACTACTGCACTCACCATTAACAATCAGCTAGTTTATATCAATTAGCTTTTAGAAAACATCATGGAGGAGAATAAAACCAAACTTGAAAGACAAAAGCAATAAGGCATACATGTAGTAAAACAAGGGGAGCCAGAGGATGTCTTACAACTCCTAGCCCTGAAAGTGCTTGCTCCTCTTTTACAGAGACCCCACAAAGTTCCTCATTGGCCCAACTTTCCATTAAGGCAGGGAGTCCAAGTGGACCGGGAGGGTCCATTGCTTGATTGAATCCAAATCTGGTACCTCTCGAGGGATTTCTGGGGGCCCCAATCCCTAAAGCTATCTTTCCTTTGCTGGTTTTCATCCCTCACCCAGTTGTCCTCAATCTTCCTCCACTCCCACTGCAAATTTTGCCCTAAACCACAGTCCTGATGGATTCCTTAGCTGCCATTCAGTCCAACTGGAAATAGATCCTCTAATGTGACTCAAAGTCTCTAGCATTCACAAGGTTGCCTAGTCACTCTCATCTCAAACCACTCATTTGCTTGTGATCAGAGAGAGAGGGGTGGCCATGTGTTCATAGCCACCATAGCCAAATGGTAGATAAGGTTGATGACATTCTTCCATCTGCCTCTTGAGACCAGATTAAGTAGTTCTCTCTCCTTGAAACAGAAAAGAAAAAGACTACAATAGGGTGAATTACCTCTTCTGCTGAGTATTTGTTGTTGTTCAGTTGTTTTCAGTCATCCTCAATTGTCTAGGACCTAATTTGGCATTTTCTTGGAAGAGATACTAGAATGGTTTGCCATTTCCTTCACTCTCAAATTAGGAAACTGAGGCAAACAGGGTTAAGTGACTTGCCCAGGGTCACACAGCTAGTAAGAGTCTGAAGCCAGATTTTAAATCAGGAAAATGAATTTTCCTAACTCTATGCCCAGCACTCTATCCATTCCACCACTTAGCTACCCCATCTAGTGAGCACTGCACTCTAATTGGGCAGCAATTAGAGCCTTTGGCAATAGCCAACAAGAAGAAAAAGGACCCCAATCATCCATATAAATTGTATTAGGAGCAGGCAGAGAATAACTCCACATTCTTCAAGGACTAGTGTCAATAGACTATTTCACATATTAAAGTAAGATCACATATTTAGAGCTGTAAGGGACCTTAGAGGTCATATCTTTTTTACAAATTAAGGAACTGAGACCGAGATAGATTAAGTGACTTGAACAAGTCACATAGGGCATGACTCATCTAGAATTATTTTAACATTTCTGAGTCTAAATTGTCTCATCTGTGAGGGAGGGAGGAAGGGAAGGAAGGAAGGGAAGGAAGGAAGGAAGGAAGGAAGGAAGGAAGGAAAGAGGAAAGGAGGGATATGGAAGGAAGGGAAGGAAAAGAGGAAGGAAGGAAGAAAAGAAAAAAAGAAAGAAGGAAAAAGTGTCCTGACTGTCTCATAAGGGCTATGAATTACTCTGCTACAATAGAGAGAGAGCTCACTTATATAACTCAGTGAATATTCTAGCAGGAAGACATTTCATACTTATCTAAATTTACTATGCTGCTCTGATATATTCCTCTGGAAACCCCACCTCAGATTTCCCTCTCTAATTTCTGTGTAATAAAAAGTAATATATATTCTTGCCATAGCAGCAATAAATAGGGCACACAGCAGCACTCCCTGACTGGGGGAGGAAATTGGAGCTCTTTGGGGACACATATTAGCCATCACCATAAGAAGACACAAATCAGCATGGTGGCTCAGCCCCAATGAGTGAGTGATCACCCTGCTTTCTAATGAAAGTAGAGCATGAAAAGCATTAGGGAGATTGATTGGAGTTAAGTTAGCTGCCAATGTTACCCGGGGTATCCTTTGTTATAATGAATCTGCCTGAGAATATTTATAGAAAGGTAGGCTACGTGTAGGGAGGGGTGGAGATGGGAGTATGGGAGTATGGGAGTATGGTGAGGTGGGGAGGGGGAAAAAGACTGTGAGTATATGTTGGTAATTGGCCCAATCAGCAGATTCAATAAACAGAGAAATGTGAGGTTCTACACACAAGGAATGGACCCACAGGCTCTGTGTGCTACCTAAAGTCATTTCTTCCCCATGCGTCAAATAATTGAAAGCAGCATACTTCCCCAAGTATTTGGGAAACAGGCTGAACAAGGCAAATGCTTCATCTACAGGGAAGATAAAGCTGGCTTAATGAAGTGTTTGAAATAAAATTGTAGAATGTCATATAACTGACAATGAAATGACTTGGTCTTTTGAGGGACAGAACCCAAGGGCAGATGTCTGCTACTGCACAAGAATCGAAGAGATTAAACTGGAGATAAATGCTTGGGGTTCATTTTTGAGGGAGTTGAGGGTGTAAAATAGTTATGATTTAATTTAAAAATCAAAATCAATGGTTTTATGGAAGCTAGGTGTTTGTTTTCCCTATTTCTGGATCTATAATTTCTTCTCCAAGTGGGCACAAATCTGGCTTTTTATAGCTTGGGGTTCTTTGACATGTTCCATCTATCTGAAACCCTTTATGACCGGTCAAGATTTTCTAGCCTGGCCAGAAGAAAATTCTTAAGAATCTTTGTTACAGAATTGTGGTTGCTGAGCCAACAGACAGTGATGCCTCTTCTCATTGTAGTTCCCTCTATGGACACCAGATGGCAGGAGCTCCTTGGTATGCATGTACGTTCCTTTCCCTTATGACACTAAGATGGCCATAGTAGATAGGAACTTGCATCAATATTCAGTATCAAACACAAGCATGCAGTAAGAGTATGAATATTTTATATTTCTCTTATGAGTGTATGTATATGTATATATTTATAGTATACATACAGATTTTATTTGTATATCATATTTATAGTTATATATCAATTTATATACAGAGACATGTATATAGACATATCTAGATATAATAGATGATGATGATAGATAGATGGATAGATAGATAGATAGATAGATAGATAGATAGATAGATAGATAGATAGATAGATAGATAGATAATGGACATATCCTGGGCAAAGTATAATATATTGAGTTTTTTTAACAGTCCTATTGAGCTTTCAACATTTTCTGTCATTAACATTATATGGGTCCACTCTCTGTTTTTCCAAAAACAACTTTCCTAAATTAGGAGCATCTCAATTTCAGGTTGCCTTCAGGGTGATAGACTTTTCTGGCCATAAAAGCTATTGAAGTCTATCCCATAGAGGGATGTGATCTGCATTGATAGAGCTCAAACACTAACCAAATGATAGATTCATGAAGTAAAAAGTGTCCAAGAAGTAGCTTGATTATTCACTAATAGTTGCATGGTACAGTAAAAAGATTTCTAGATTTGGAATCAGAAGATACTTGTTTAAATCACACTGTCATTTGATATTTTTGTCATTTTGGGGGCATCAGTTAACTTCTCTAAGTCTCAGTTTCATCATCTGTAAAGGGGGGAGAAGTTGGAGTAGATAAGCTCAAAGTTACATTCTTGATCTAAATCTATGATCCTCATACATAACTCTCTTTATTTTTGTGGCTAGCCAGGGAGGAAGTTGAAGACATGATACTGGAATATTTGTTTGATGTTGTCTCTTGCAAGATCCTTGAGGGCAAGTACTATTTTACTTTTGTCCGTTTCCCCAGGACTTAACCTCTACAGAGTCAGAATTGAAGAAATCTTTGTTGTTGGACTGACTGGCTGTATTTGGTGAGAATATATGCACCTTATTATAGCAGCCACACCAGTGTGATACTCCAGGATACTTCTTAGCAAGAATCTAGGGATGAACTAGGGAGTCAAAGTTTGCCTTTGACAAAGAATTTAAGCAGAGGGAAACATAGAACTGTAATTTCACTCTTCATCTAGAAAGTGGTAGAACATATCTTGAAGTTAAGACATGTTCCATGGCTGTCATTCTGATGGTGCTATCTGAAAATTGTCAGTGACCAGATTTTTCAAAGCCTTTTGAACATGACATGCAAAGGCAAGGTAAGCCCACACATCACAAAATCAGACTTTTGATGTGAGTGGAGTCCTCTAATCCTTTTCTGGCTCATACAACTTCCCTCAAAATCTTCATGACTAGAGAAGTGCTATGGATTTGAAAGTGCCAATTATACCTCAAAGAGTGACAAGGAAAGTGATAAAGAGTTATCTTCGATTTACTTCTACAGACAACTACCACAGCCTCCAAAGAACTGAAATTGGTGGTCATCCAAAGGAAGGGGTGTACTGGTAAAAGTTTAACAACCCTCTCCTGAGGAGCAGTGGTGGGGGAGAGAACCTATACCCATGACATACTTTAAAGTTTAATCTCCATTAACATCTTCTCTATCACTTTCATAAGTCTGGGCAATCAATGAAACAATAAATCAAGCTTTGATTTGTAGCATTTTCTAATGTCTGAGGTGTAAGTGCTCACACTAAAAATTTATTAATTGGCTCTTAGAAGCCAGTTCAGACTGACTCTAGTACTTCCCTGCGAAAGCCATGGAAAGGTTTGAAGTATTTATGAACAGGCCCTTACACATTACAAATGAGGGATTATGAAGACATAGTATGACAGATGCAAGTAGACAGATGTATAATCGGAAAAAAAAAATTCTATTACCAGTGCATAGCATAATACCTGGTATATAGTGCAAGTTCAATAGATGCTTGTTGATTGATTGGTCAACTGATTGATACCAGTCCTATAGAATTAGCAGCCATGGATGGATTATAATCTGTATCCCTAGAGAGAGTACCCACACTGAAGGGATCATGGAAGCATGGAAGGATACCAAAAGAAAACAAAGGCATGCTCTTACAGGGTATAATACTCACTAATTGCTGCTTCAAATGAGAATTTTCAAACATTTAAATTGTCACCTACCAAATACACCCAGAGGGGACCCTTCATTGAAATGAGTGAATCCAATGGAGCCTGTGAAGTGTGAAAATAAGTTGTGGTGTCCTGCTGACATGTCATGGAGTACTTAGGAGTCTGATGTTTATTAAGGCAAAATGGGACATCAGGCTAGTCATAAAGACTTTGGCCTAGGTGGGAGAATAGTAAAAAAATTAACCTCATCGTGGCACCACTGGAACTATTTGAATAATTTAAATCAAAGGAATATCAGCATGATACAAATAGGAGGAGCCCTGGATTTGGAGCCCAAGGTCTGTAGTTCATATCATACCTTTGATATCTACTAGCTGAGGGACTCAGGGAAAGTCACTTAACATCAGCTTTTTCCTCTGTAAAATAAGAGGTTCAGACTAAATGACATCTGAGGTCCCCTTTTGCTCCTATGTATGTGTAGGTAAGTGGGCCCTAATCATATCAGATTTTTCAAACTGGAAAATGACAGAGATACAAAAGGGAATTTGAATGATGAATATCTGAACAAAGTATATATTTCAACTGGAGATAAAATGGCTTTGAATATTTGTTATTCAGTCATTATAATACTAATGAAGTTTAGAAAGCATGAAAGATAGGTCAATGATTGACTATATATATATATATATATATATATATATATATATAATATATATATATATTGATACATAGTTTGAGATAGAACATTATTAAACACATAGCAAGCACTATGCTAAGCACTAGGGATAGAAATACAAGTGAGAAGACAATTTCTGATCTCAAGGAGCTAATATTCTTCAAGAAGAGGTGCAGGGCAGATAATTCAAAGAGGGAAACCACTAAAATCAGGGACCTATTCATAGAAGAGGTGGTTATTGTGACAAAAGCTATATAGCAGTCAAGGAGCATGAGAGCTGCAAGAGTCGATGAAGAGTTCATAGATGACCTTAAAGTGATAATTTTCAATAGAGTGGTGGCAGAAGAAGCCCAATTATAAGATGTTGAGAAGAGATTGGTTAGGGGTAATGTAGACACATTAGACATTAAGTGTAACTATTTTTTTTTAATAGTTTAGCAATGAAGATGAGGAAAGATGTCAGATACTCACTAGGTAGACTACAAAAGAAAGGCATCTGCTTGGTCTTTTTCTTTTTTAAGGATTAAGAGAACCAAAGGATGCGAGAAGAGAAGATGCATTCAAGAGAGCAAAAGATGGAGTGACTGATAGAACAACTGATAGATTGATAGAGGAGGCAGAGTGGAAAGGGGTCAAGGGGACAGGGCCATGGCTCCTCAAGATGAATTTACTTCCTCCCTCCCTTTTATAAATAAATGAATGAATACATAAATACATGTACTCATACATACATGTGTGCATATGTATACATATATTGTATATAATATATTACATACATACATCTTCTTTTATCAGTCAGTTCCTCCAAGGTGATTCTGTGGCCTTTCTGCACCACTTGTTTTCCCAAGCATGAAATACTAATCCAAAATGTCCTCTGTAATCTGGCACCAATTTCTTTTTCCAGCTATAAATCCCACTACTCCCTTTCATGTACTGTGATCCAGCCAAATTCAGCTCATTACCATCCCTGGAGCACTCTCCTGCCTACCTGTTTTTGTACCTTCCCCTGTGTCTGACTGGAATGCTGTCTCCCACATCTCCTGCCTATTAATGCCCTACCTATCCTTCAAGTCCAAGCTCATAAGCCTAATTCTCTGAGAAATCTTCCCTGAATACCCATGCCCTATAAGCAATAGCTACCTACCTGGTTGGTAAGTGATTTCCCCTGGTCATAAAATTACTAAAGTTAGAAGCAGTGTTGGAAACCATCTAACCTAAAACCTTTGTTTTTCTTTTTTTTTTTATTTCCTTATTTTTTTATGACTATCTTTTGTTCTGTCTTTTTAAGGATTTCTTCATAAGGAATAGTTAATGACAAAAGAATAGAAAGAAGCATTTTTGTGTAAAGGAAGAGATTTATATTTATTTTCAAAGAATGTAAGATAGTATTTAATATGAGTACATAAAGAACTTTATTTTAATTTAAACTTAATATAACTGCTCGATTATTTGTATAAACAAATACAGCTTTCAAATGGGATTTGGACAGCTTTGGAGAGAAAATTGTGGTACAGATTTGAGGATTCACATCTTTGTTAACAATGTGGAGTGATACCATGCTTAAGTGGGAACATAATGTAATGTAATGAAGATTCAGAGGAAGATTTGTTTATTAAACACTGGAGACACATGAGTGTGAAGAAATACAGGGTCAAGGGCAAAAAGGGATACACTACCTTTCTGGAGATTTCAGAGTTAAGGCATGATGGTTATCTCTTTTATTTATATATAAATGTTTTATGACTACAGTGGAATAAACTAAGAAAATTATATATTTTATAAACATTTGGAAATTGGGGTATGATCTTTACAAAGGAATGTCAATTTGATAGAAGAAATTTGGGAAGATGTGATTTTTTAAGTACAAGGTAGGTCACTGAGGGTCAGAAGACTAGAATCTTGAGTATGTGAGGGAGAGTAACGTGATATGTCTGGAGAGGCAAGAGTCAGGATGTGACTATAGAGGGACATTCCAAACTCTTAGGTCAGAAGAGCGACATCATCAAGCGTGCTTTAACCGATGCAGTAGGCTATAGAGGATGGGAGAGAGGCAAGGTGTTAAAAGACTTGTGCTCTAAACCCAACACTCACCTACTATTTTCTTGTGATTTCAGGTGAATCTCAAGTTACTCAGCCAGATGTTCATCAGATGTAAAATGAAGGTAATAACCCTTGCACAACCTAACACAGCTCTGTTTTGAAGATCCAATGTGAAAGTGTGTTGCGAGCTGTAAAACTCTATCCAGATGTGAGGTCATGGTTCCTCTTCCATCTTCTTACACAATGATGATGATTCCTATTGTAACATTGACCATCCTGACCCACACCACTTCAAGGACAGATGTGTTACGTTTTACATCTCCCTTTTGGTTCTCTAGTATCCTTAAAGGAACTGGGAGTCTAGGTTGTCTGCCACTGACTCCAGCCCCCAGCAATGATGTTCCTCTAAGTAGAGGGGATAGTCTCCTACATCCCAGTTCCATCTGTTGCTCTTTAGTAGTTCCAGTCTTGTTTGACTTTTCATGACCCCACTTGGAGTTTTCTTGGCAGAGATCCTAGAATGGTTCACCATTTCCTTCTCCACCTCATTTTACAGAGAAGAACTGAGGTAAACAGGGTTAAGTGACTTGCCCAGGGTCACACAGCTAGTAAGAGTCCAAGGCTGGATTTGAACTCAGGTCTTCCTGAATCCAGGGTCAGTATTCTATCCTCTGTAACACCTAGCTTGCCTCAAGTTCCATTTGGTCACTAATCATCAGATTCACTTTTATAACAGAATGTGTATACCCCAAAAGATGAAATCGCAATATATAAATGTACTCTCCCAACATGGGGGAAGCATAATCCTTCTTCCCCTTTGTACCACTTTAGTCTCTAGGAAGGGGAAAGGGATTAGAGTGACAGTCATAGCTTAGCACTCTTCCTGGTTTCTCAGGGCTTTCATGCCGGGTCAACTGGCAGCAGTATCTGCTGTGGCATCCAGGTAACTAAGACTGCAACCCCAGGGTCCTGTAAGGATCACCTTCAGGCACCTGAAACTGAGTAAGACAATCAAGAAAGAATACCTCCAGGCCCATTTCTCAGAGGTAAAATAGAGGCAGTAGGGGAGGGGAAGTCCTTCCCATGTCACCAGTAGACAAGGTCTTTGTCCTTTGTCCTTTGGATATAATAGACAAAAATACATTAAAAGAGGTTTTAAAAAAAGTGGTAGAGAAGAATGTAATCAAAAAATGTAAACAGTCCGGTCCTCACCAGTTTTAAGCAGCCAATCAAAGGAGGCTAACCTCACCCACATGGCAGGAGATAAAGAGGTCTCCAAGTTGGACAGTATGAACATACTCAATAGGTCCCTCCAGGGTGCCTCCATATTAGCTGAACTGGTTCCACCTTGACATGCCTGGGTACCACTATAAAGAATCACTGGACCGTCATTTCAGACAAAATCTAGGGTTCTAGTCACAGCTGTGTCACTAACTGACTAGATAACCTTGGACAAGTAAAGTAACTTTTCTGAACTTCATCTTAGTGATCTGAACAAATGATACTTTTATTACCTAGCAAATATGTAATGAACTTTTTATAAAAGCATGTTGAAGAGCTAAGAAGTGCTATTTCAAAAGGTTAATAAACCCAATAGAATAGGAAATGAGCTGCCCTGGCACTTTGTGGCAGTGTATGTGCTGACCTCTTAAGCACCTGTTATTGTGGGATAACACAGCAAACTCTGAGTGTTCCCTCGGCCTCTGACGCCATGCTGGATGAAGGGGGCGAGAGGACGGTCAGGTATGTCATCTCAAATTAACAAGTTCCTGAAAGGGGAACACTTATTTTCTCAGATTTTTGTTGAATGCATTAAATTTCATGAACATAATTAATCCACGGTATAGCTCAATTGGTAATAATTTAAGTAAATGTATATAGTATTAGGAATGTTTAAATGTATAGCATTTTAAGATTTGCTAAATATGTTGCCCATTTAATTCTCTTAATAGTCCTCTGAGGTAAATGCTCTCCACTTCTGAAATCATGACCCAAGATCAAACAACCTTTCCATAGTTCCCCTGATGGAGTTGTGTCAGCCTACTCCTTTATGACCCTACTCACCATCCCAGTAATTTTTCTGCCTCAATCACTTCACTGATTACTCTCCTTTCTGGAGCAGCCAGGTGGTGCAGTGGATAGAACACCAGTGCAGGAGTCAGGAGGACCTAAGTTCAAATCTCACCTCAGGCACATGACACTCACTAGCTGTGTGACCTTGGGCAAGTCACTTAACCCCAATTGTTTCACCCTGGGTCATCATCTCCAGTCACCCCGATGAATATCTGGTCCTGGATTCAGATGGCCCTGGAGAAGTGAGGCTGGTGACCTGCACAGCCCTCCCTCACTCAAAACAAAGTCAAATACAAGTCATGTCATCATTTCTCTGATTGGCATGGTCTTCTTCAGCAATAAAGGATGAACACACATACTCTACTTTGTGTTGTGTTGTTTTGCCCATTAGAAACATAAGCTCCGGGGCAGCTAGATGGTGCAGTGAATAAACCATTGGCCCTGGAGTCAGAAGGTCCTGAGTTCAAGTTCAGCCTCAGACACTTACTAGCTAAATGACTTAGGGCAAATCACTTAATTTCCTATTGTCTTGCAAAAAAAAAAGTGTAAGCTCCTTAGGGGTAGGACTTTTACTTTTCTACCTTGTGGGTTTTCTTGAGGGTTGGGTGGCACAAGGCATAGAACTCTGGATCAAGAGTGAGGAACACCTGAGTTTAAATGTAATCATGCATTACTATCAGTTGACCTAAGACAAATCACTTAACCTCTGTCTGTCTTAATTTCCTCATGGTTTGGTTTGATTATTTGTCCTTAGTTCTCCAAGAGAACCAAAATGACATCACTATGCTAGAGTCAAGTTTCAATTTATCCTACTGTGGCCACAGATCAGATACAAATAATCTGAACATTTGGGGTGGTTACTCCAAATCTGCGCATTCTGTATTTCCTTTGAGCTGTCTCGATTCTGCTTTGTTATCGAGCACAGCACCTTCTCTAATGTGGGCATGTGGTGCTGAGAGGTCCTGTGCCAGTGTCTCTCATGTCACACAATCAATTCCAAAATTCTTAAGAAAGACCTTGAGAGTGTTCCTGTATCACTTTTTCTGACCACCATGCGAACACTTGCCCTGTGTAAGTTCTCCATAAAATAATCTTTTTGGCAAGTGTATGTTTTGCGTTTGAACAACATGGCCAGCCTATTGGAGTTGCGCTGTCTGAAGTGGAGTTATGCAATTTAGTTTGATTCAGCTTCGTGGCATCGAGCTGGTATGCTGTCCAGGTTTCATAGCCATACAACAATGAGTTCAGCACAACAGCTCTATAGACCTTCAGTTTGATAGTCAGTCTAATACCTCTTCTCTCCCATACCTTCCCTTGGAGACTCCAAAACACTAAGCTAGTTCTGGCAATTCATGTGTCAGTCTCATTATCAATGTGTACCCTGGAAAGTAGTCTACAAAGTAAGTGAACTTATCCATGGCAGTTGATGTGTTGTTTGCCGCCTGACAACTCCAGGAAGAATGCCAGGAACAGAACAGCGGTCTGTATGCATTGCTTGCAGATCTGACCAAGACCTTTGATATGGTTGGTCATGAGGATTTATGGAAAATTATGTCACAATTTGGTTACCCAGAGGAATTCATCAGCATTGTACATTAATTTCATGACAGCTTGCTTATGTGGGTTCTAGATAATGGACAATACTCTTGTGCCTTCCCAGTAACCAATGGAGTGAAATAAGGCTATGTGCTTGCTCCTATACATTTTAGCATAATGTTTCAGTCATGTTGCCAAATGTTTTCAATGAGGATGAACACAGCACTAATGGTAAATTCTTTAGCTTGAAAAGGCTACAAGTCAAGACCAAAGTGGAGGGAATGTTAGTGCATGATTTTCTGTTTGCAGATGACTGTATGCTATACTCAATGCAGCCTCTGCAGCTGAGATGCAGCAAGGTATAGATCAGTTCTCTGTTGCTTGTGCCAATCTTGGCCTAATGATTCACACCAAGAAAACACAGGTGTTCCATCAACCAGCACCCCACCATCCATACATGAAACCATCAGTTATAGCAAATGGAGAAGTTTCCTCAAGTGTGAAATGGAAATCCTAACACCATCTATCTCCCAAGATTGTTGTGAGGAGAAAATGAGATACTATTTACAAAGTGCTTTGCAAACCAAGAAGTACTATATAAATAGTAACTATTGTGATGGTTGCTGTTTCATCATCATTCTTAGTCATTCTCTTGCTGGAGATCTTTAAAACAAACAGCATAATATTATTGGAGTACAGGGTAGATGAGCCCTTGTAAGGTATGTCGTAGAGTAGATTTATAGGTTGCACTAGATAGCTTTTCATTTCCTTTTATCTCCAATTCTTTAGGGAATAATAAAGAATTAATGGAAATCCTCTATAACTCTGAGCAGATCTTCCTTAGTTGATTTATGGGAGCAAATGAATAAGAATTGTGTAGGATAAAGTGTGGACAGGTGACAAAACGTTTCAATACAGTGTGCTCCCAATGAATGAGGTTCTACATTCCTTAAAATGCAAAGCATATACGTGTAACACCCTTTCCAGGCTCCCTTCTCCCAAACTTTCACTCCACCTAGTAGCTTGAGTCCCCAGAGAGTGATTCTAAAGACAGTTATGTGGGTTTATATTCCTAACACTACATAGTTCAGCAGGAAGTCCTGTCAACAGGAAGATCTGAGTTCAAATCCAGCCTCAGCTTTAGCTGCACTGTGGAGGTTTGGGGTCCATAGTGATGAGGTTTGGGGCTCTTGGGCCCCATCATTCAATTTGTTTGCCTCAATTTCTTCCACTGTTATATGGGGATAATGACAGCACCTACATTACAGGGGTTCTTCTGAGAATCAAGTACAAGAATATTTATGAAGTGTTAGTATTAAGGCATAGAACAGTTGGTTTTCAGTCATGTCCGACTCTTTGTGACCCCATTTTGGGGTTTTCTTGGCAAAGATACTGGAATAGTTTGACATTTTTCATCTTATTTTACAGATGAGAAAACTGGGGCAAATAGAAGTTAAGTGACTTGTTCAAGGTCACACAGATAGTTGAGTATCTGAGGCCATATTTGCAGACACAAAGATGAGGATTCCTGACTCCAGGCCTGTTGCTTTATGAACTGATCCACCTAGCTGCCCTTAAAATGCACAGTACCTGGCACATATCAGGCACTATGTAAATGTTAACTATTATTCTTAATTATAACTTCCCACCAGTAGGCAGAACTTGTTCTTAGCAAAAGTACTTACTGTGATGGTTAAAGCAACAGTCACCATATGTTCCCTTCCCCCTTTCCTAGGGCATACCACCAACATACACCTCATGTTGGAGAACGTTGCACTACCACCAAGTACAATGGTAATGAGATATGTGCCAAGACAACCCATAACTCTAGCACTACCGGGAATCTTTTTGTAGAGTCCTCCACCACACTCCCCTCAAGTGCAGCTTCTTTATTCAGGCAGTTTTCTCAAGTATATTCTCAGCTTCCTACCCCTCTCCATAGCTCAACTCTTTATTGTCAAGGCTAGATTCCTCTGGGATTTATAGAGATCTCTCTTTACAATGGGAGATCTGACCTATTCCTCAAAGCTATTTCCTCTCTCAAGGTCTCACCGTTATGTATTCTTGTCTGTCTGAAGTGTGTGCGTACATGTGTGTGTGTGTGTGCATGTGTGTGTGCGTGTGCGTGTGTGTGTGTGTGTGTGTGTGTGTTCCCTGATTATTCTTTGACCTTTCTCAAACTGATGAATTGCTGAATGAAGTATCTCCCTTGGGGCAAATCATTAAGATGCCATGACCCTGGCGGGTGGGGGTGGAGGAAGAGAAACTCCCACCCTCCCACAGGTCTTCAAACTCCATAAGGCTTAGGTATTTCATGCCCCCAGGTGTGTGGCTAATTTGTTTCCTGAGCCAAACTGAACTGTTTCCTTCTGACTTCATTAAGAGGCAGAGATGGTTTTAGCTTGTAATGGTAGCAGTGGGTGTGGCCACAATTTTACAGTTAGTTCAACACTGTCATCACATTACAACCTCATTATCTGTGACTAAATCCTGTTATTATATCAAATGAGTTGGGAGCAAAGGAGGGAGATAACATAAGCTCTCCCCTACATGTCTTCTTCCCCATCTGGTAGATTACACTATTTATGTCAAAAATTGTGTTTTAATCTTTATATCTCTTACCCCTTTCTCAAGCTCAACACAACTTTACACAAAGTTCAAGCTTCATTTTTTAAAATTGAATTAGTGAAAATAAACAGTCATAATTCATTATTTAATCAGTGAGGGGACCTTTCCCCTACTGATACAAAGTACAACCCCTCTAAATTCCCCAACAGAAGACAGTCTTCAAGATGGACAGCTCCTGAAAGCAGGATGATGACCCTTTGGCCAACAATTCTCTCACTGCTTTAAAGAATGGAATAGAATTAATGTAATTAAAGAACTTGGATTCTCAGTTCCCTCCTAGGCTAAGCAGTGAGATCTGCAGAACTTAGCACCATACTGAAATAAAAACAGCATGGCCTTTTAGTTGGGGATGATGACTAAACAAATTGTGGTACATGAATAGAAAGGAATAGTATGAAGGATTCAGAGAAGCTTGAACAGACTTATTTGAACACTGTATATGTACAGAGCAACAAAATAAACCCAACACTGAATGCCATGTCATTAAAATGATGGATCTTGCTTCTCTACCACACCCCTCCCATAAGAGATTTAAAATGGACTTCTCTCCCTTATTTACAGAGGTGGGGGGGTGTTAAATATTTTGAATGTGCCATCAGACTCCATTGACATAGTGGTTGATTTTATTGAACTGTTCTTTTTTTAGTTCTTTTTCTTATTCCTTGTTATAAGATTGCTTTGAGGGTAGAAGACTGGAGAGGAATAATTTTGGAAATGAAGATAATGAAAAAATCAAAGATATTAATAATTCTTTAAAAGACATGACAAGAGGAAATGTGATATGATACATGTGATCCCTCCAGAGACTATGAAGACTTGACCAGGAGCCAGAAGATATGGCAGCCTCTTATAGCACTGACTTCAGTTGAAGAATTAAAGCATTGAAATATTGAATGGTCTTAATAAATGGAATTCAATTGAATTACTCTGAAGTTATTTGACATTTCTTGAATTATAGATTTGCCCTGTTCAAGTTTTTCTCAGAGATAGAAAGTAGAATAACTTTTTGAATCTTCAGTTAATTAAAAACAAAAATGGTTATTCCATATTAATAAAATTTAAACACCAGATTCAGAAACATTTAGTCATGTTATTAATTTTCTGAGAAATTAACATAGCTTAAACTATTTCAGCCTCTATATTTCTTGTCACTTGATAATAATATTTTTATTTTCTGGGGAAGTTTGGACATATTTTTTTAAGGCATAGAGAAGAACTCGCAGTATAGAAATTTCCTCCCACTCTGCAAATCAACCACTCATCTCTAACTTATATTCTTAGGTGGTCATCTGGGACACTAAACGCTTGTGTGCCCTATATGGTCACATAGTTAATATGTTCAGGATCAGGACTTGAGCCTAAACCTTCCTGACACCAAGGTCATCCCTTCTGTCTATTCCTCTTTGATGCCTCTACATAGCATACATTTATATAGAGTTTTACAGTTCCAAAAGCATACCTCTCATAGCAAGCTTATCTTGTGCTGGCTAATTAGGTGTGTGTGTGTGTGTGTGTGTGTGTGTGTGTGTGTTTATGAGAATGGTGGATTGGAAAAAAGCCTATATTTGGCATTAGGAGATCTAGTTCAAGCCACAGACCTGTCATTTTGGCTCTGTTAATGCACAGTGACAGGGGTTTCTTGGCATAGGAGCCTCACTGCCATCCCTATCCTTTCCAAGGAAAAATTAATGCAGTCATCAAATTTTACTTTGCTCAGCCCTTCCTCCTTTCTTCATGTTCAAATCACTTCTTAACATGCAATCCAGGATGGGGGAGGAGAGGAGGGTAGTGTCTGCTGGAGAAGGGAAATATTGTGCAATATATGTTTTCAATTAACCAGAGAGTTATTAAGACAGGGAGAGAACAAAGAACATGCAGACCCAGAAGAGACAAGACTATGAAAGATGAATATTAAATGCAGCCCAGCACAGCAGGTACCAGATGTGATGCTCATGGGAGCTACTGGGGGCTTGCATTTGGAGGCTTTGCATCAAGGCATTTGCACCTTTTACTGCTTTTGCTGCTAGAGGGCCTGGTGATGGGCAAGTCACTCCACCCTGAGGCTATTTGTCTCATAGGAACTGAATAGCAAAAATATCCAGGGCTGATTTTCTCTTTAATCTGTGGCTTTAACAAAAAAGCATAAATTGAGAAAGCATTAAATTTGGGAAAGACTATGTGGATGATTTAGTCAACCCTTTGATTTTATACTTATGTAAACTGAAGACGAAAGAAGTAATTTGCTCAAGGTCACATAGTAGCAAAGGCAGGTGTCCTTCTGAAATCACCAAACTTTATAATCTCATGCTCTTTTCAATACATTGCAAGTCCATTGCAATTCATGGAGCCTAGGGAATGAATTTCTGTCCTTTCATCCAGCCCTCAATGCACCCATCCAAACAATAAACAGTGACTAAAGACCTACTATGGGCAAATTTTTAAATTAAGTGGTATTTAGTACAAATTAAAAATATAAGATATGGTTTTGATTTACAACAACTCTGGTTTAAGAGATAACATTTAACCATAATCAGTTAAATAAGAATGATAAAGGATAAATCATAGGATCACAGATTTAGAACTGGAAGGGACTTTAGCCTCTCATCTAACTACCTCACATTACAGATGAAAAGAGTGAGGTCTATTGAGGTTGTTACTTGCCCAATGTCCAACAGAACTGATTTCAGCTGAGATGGTCAGGAAAGGTGTTATGGAATAAGAATTTGAATTCAATTTTGAAAAATGAGTAAGGATTCAAATAAATAGGCAGGAAGAAAAAAGGTGGTTCTTAGTCATTGTGGAAAGATCATTTGTTTGTGACTCAATCAATTAATCAACAATTAACAGGCATTTATTATTACTTACCATGAGGCAGCGAGGTGGCTCAGTGGAAAGAAAGCTGGAGTCAGGAAGACAGAAGTTCAAATCTGGCCTCAAGCAAGCTATGTGACCCTAAGCAAGTCACTTAACCTGTATGCCTTAATCCACTGGAAATGGAAATGGCAAACCACTACAGTATCTTTGCCAAGAAAACCCCTTAGCCAATATGGCCCATGCGGTCATAAAGAGTTAGCCAGCCTGAATGACTGAATCACTCAACAACAACCATATCCCTGGGGCAGGTAAATGGCACAGAGCATAGTGTCCTGCCCAGACTCAGGAAGACTCATCTTCTAATTTCAAATCTGACCTAAGACACTTTCTAGCTCTGTGACCATGGGCAAGTCATTTAACTTTGTTTGCCTTAGTTTCCTCATCTGTAAAATGAGCTGGAGAAGGAAATGGTAAACCATTTCACTATCTTTGTCAAGAAAACCCCCAATAGGGTCACTGAACATCAGACATGACTAAAATAATTGAACAACAACCAAGTGCCAGGAACTATGTTAATTATTAGGGAGACAAAGAAAAAGCAAAACCTCCTTGCCCTCAGGAAACTGATATTCTAATGGAGTGAATCAGCGGGTAAAAGTTCTAAACATTCCTCTTTCACTTACCAGATTTAATCAACCTTCTCTATCTCAGTTTCCTCATGGGCAAACATGATGATGATATCGAACATCACTTGTAGGTTTAACATTCTGTGATTCTATAAATAGATAATCCTTCTCATATGGATCCCCAGAATAGTTACCCTGGGTTGGAGGTAATCTGTGGGTCAGCACTCACTCAAAACCATAATTCATGTACCTCTAGGAATTATGATTTGAATTCAGGAAAATATATAAGGAATACTTGTGTTTGAGGAACATGCATGTCCCAGTCACACACACCAGGAGATCTATGTAACCAGAAAAATATATTTCTACAAAACTGTAGGATTTTTGAGGTTCTCCGATAAAGTCTTTCTGCTGGTCCCTTCTATACATCATGCTTCTGTTTTCTTCTGGGTGTGTTACCTCTACCCAGAATATTTGTCAGTCTTATTGTCACCAAGTTTTTCTTTGCTACCACATTTTGGGCTTCTGCTTTTTAAGAACATCTGCTTAGCTCCCAATTCCCATGGCCTAGGCTACAATAATTAGAAAGCCTCTCTCTGACAAAGGGCTTTTGATGAATTTGAGCAGGCTATAATATGCTGGAACTAAAGAATTACAATGGATGTCATCAAAGAAATGTAGCATCAGAAAAGAAAATGGGTTGGTAGGATAATAAGGATACACATTAGACAGCCTAGACCTCAGTATCTTCATCTTAAAAGAGACATTTGGATTTGATGACTTTCAGTAGTCTATGACTGTGAATTGCTTGATTGTGGTTATCTCTGAGCAACAGCTTCATTATAGTAAATAACCCAAAGGTATGCACAGTTTGGCACAGTTCCCAATTATTCTCCAGAATGGTTGGATCAATTCATAATTCCATCATCAGTGCATCAGTATCCCAGTCTTCTCATATCCCCTCCAACATTTCTCATTTTTTTTGTCATATTAGTCAATCTAAATATCATGAGGTGGTACCTGAGAGTTTCAATTTGAATTTCTCTAATCACTAGTGAGTTAGAGCATTTTTTTATGACTATAGATAGTTTTGATTACTTTGTCTGAAAACTGCCTATTCATATCCTTTGACCATTTATCAATTGGGGAATGACTTATATTCTTATAAATTTGACTCACTTCTCTAGCTATTTGAAAAATGACTATTAATCAGAGATACTATAAAATTTTTTCTTCAATTTTTTGTTTTTCTTCTATTTTTGTGGTATTGGTGTTCTACAAGAACTTTTGTGCACAAATATGTTGTTTGTGTAAGAGCTTTTAAAATTTTACATAATCAAAAGTATCCATTTTTCATTTTGTAATGCTTTCTTTATCTTATCTAGTTCTGAATTCTTCACTTATCCATAGATCTGACAGTAAACTATTCTATGCTCTCTTAATTTGCATCTCTTGGGGAATAAATTGTGGTATTTAATTGTGATGGAATATTATTGTGCTATAAGAAAGGATGATTTCATAAAAATGTGAAAAGACATATAAAGTGAGGCAAAGTGAAGGGAGCAGAACCAGGAGGAACATTGTTCATAATAACAGCAATATTACACAATGAAGAACTATGAATGACTTAGCTTTTCTCAGAATCACAATGATCCAAGACAATCCCAAAGGACTTATGAGGAAAAATGCTATCTGGCTCCAAAGAAAGAACCAACATTGTCTGAATACAGACTGAAGCATACTATTTTTAACTTTCTTTCTTCTTTTTGTTGTTGTTTACGTTCAAGTCTTCTTGTATAAAATGACTAATATGGAAATGTTTTACCTGATTGCTCATGTATAATCTAGATCAGATTGCTTCTCATGGTGGGGAGGGGAGGGGGGGAAGAAGAGAAAGGAAGGGATAGAATTTGGAAATCAAAACTTAAAAAAAAGTTTAAAATTGTTTTAACATGTGATTGGGGAAAAAAATAATAACCAGAGGGAGTACCTATGTCTCAGAGTGGCTGAAAAGATCCAATTAGGTACATCTACAATCTGCTTGTGTATTCCATGCTTTGCAAACTTGACTCACGTTTGTTAGATAAGGCCCTTTATGCCTGAGGAGGAGGAGGAGGGAATGACTGATGCAGAAAGACGTCTAGAATAACTGATAAACGCGTGATTGCAGACCCTTAAACCAAATAAATTTTAATAGCTTTTCTTATCTGTCCTGCTTGTGATCCCGCATTCATAGGTGTCTATTGTCTACTCATCCTGAACTGATTCATCTGTAAAAGATTTCAATTCCTTTTTATCCCTCTAAGTATAAAATCCTATCCATACCCTGATCCCCTTGGACTAATCGAAACTGGACCACGTCAATACAAAGTTGACTTCCTGGGCCATGACTGCAAGTGCTACTTCATTTTACAGAGGCAGAACAGAACTGGGATACAAGGGTAGTGATAAGCTAGTAGTATATGTCTCTTTGTATCCTTTCCACTTCTAAAATGCTATTTAAGTCGTTTCTTTCTTTCATCATCATCATTTCTGGAGATACACTTTCCCTCTCCTTCATTCTTACGTTGCTCCCTACCCACAACACACACACACACACGCACACACGCACACACACACACCACACTCCCTAGGAAGTCATTCTTTATAATAAGAAAACATTTAAGCAAAACTTACTGATATAGTGAATGCATTTGGCTTGAAAATGTAACATTACAAGTCCACCGTCCTCCCATGAAAAGCACCATATGAATTCCTATAGTATGTGCAACTTGTGCATATTCCACTAGTATTTTAGATGTTTACTGATGAATGCTATAGTTAGATTAGGCTAGCTAGTTAGACTAGCGCACCACAGTAGAGACAGTACTTGGTCTAAAGCCAGGAAGACTTGAGCTCATTATCTGCCCTCAGACATTTACTTGCTGGGTGATCCTGGGCAAATCAGTTACCCATGTTTGTCTTGATGAGCTAGAGAAGGAAACAGCAAACCACTTCAAAATCTTTGCCAAGAAAACTCCAAATGTAGGTAGGAAGAGTTGAATGTGACTAAAATGACTAAATGATAATGACAAAATAGTTCAACTGGAGGTGCGTGTAGCATCATTTCTGTTCCTTGACTTTCCTAAGTGGATAAGTATGGAACCTAAGGCACTATATGAATATCACCTGTTAATATCATTGTCATCAGCTACAGAGAAGAACATAGAGGATCTCCTAACAGGCTTCCATTCCTTTATTCTCCCTTTCTACATCAGTTCAGTTCCTCTTTTAAATCACCCACACACCTTAGGCTTTTTCCATCATCACCTGACCCCAAAGTTTTGTAGGAGGAGGGCGCATAAAGCAATCCCTGTAAGGCTCCCCAGGTGTGTGCATTCTGGGGGGGGGGGGGATACCTATTCCACATATACTTTAGAAACTCCTACAAGAAAGGATGGTGAAGCACTGTCATTTTTGAGGTTGAGTGGCCTTGTTAAGTAATGTTATGGTACCTTTTTACTGCCACCATAACTCAGATAACTCCACAGTGAGAATATTCTGGCCAATTTTTTTACCAATAGAAGGAAAGCAACAGAATTGTAAATTAAAGACTGATAGAGACCCTCAAGGTCAGCACGTTGAGAATCAAAGTTGACCTAAAGCACAGAGACTAGACACTTAATATTTGTTGATTGATTGTTGAGTATTTGATCTATGACCACATAGGTAGTAAAGTGGCAATAGAATTTGAATACAAAATTTGAAACCAAATTAACAAGGAAATCTCCACTTATTTACTGGGTAAAAGACAGACAGATACACACGTGTGCACACACACACACACACACACACACACACACACACACACCTGTGGCTATTGAGGAAGGAGGGCTGGCAGGAACAACACAGTTTAAGGCATGCATGTAGCAGAGTCAGCAAGTCAGGTTTCATGTTTTTAGTCTCTCCTGTGAAATAACTTGCTAATTGGAAGAGCTGCCGTATGCAAATGAGCAGACTTTAAATATAGTACAATTGCTACCAATTCTCCATGGGGATAGGAAGAAATGAGGGCATGGATAAGAGAAATAAATGTAAGTTCTGCTTATTAGATGATTTTTTCAACCTTTTCCTGAACAAACCTCTTGCCACAGATGTTAAGGGTGGGATGTTTGATGTGGGTACTGCTTTGTGCCTTTTGGCTGCTCACTTCTCTAGGGTCAAGTAGCTACAAGTTAAACAGAAAGAAGAAAAGGATAGTAAATATCATGCCCACCCAATCAGGGCCTGCCAGGTGAGGATTAATGAAAAGGAAGTAGGCAAGCAGGATCAGTTGTGCAGGAAAAGGAGGGTGGTATCTGCCCTAAGAATGCAGTTAGCAAATGGATGGTCACAAATGGTGACCAAGACCCAGAGCAGAGCCTCAAGTGACAGTCACAAATCAGCTGAGGCAGTATGAGAAAATGTCAGGTGATCTATCCATCCTCAGTCAAGTGTGGTAGGAATTAAAAGACAGGGCCAGGAGGTAGGCATAAGATCCATCTGAACTTTAAGTAGGATGGGCTGGGTTTGGGGAGCTTTTCTCCATAGTATTAATACTCAGGAGCATGCTTTTTCTTTGTAGCAACCTAAAGACTCATGTCCTTGCACAAAGAAGTTTGTACCCCCTCTACCAGTCTGTGTTGTAAGGTATAAGACCACTTTTCTACTTGGGTCCAAGGACCCCAAGGACCCATTATTACAATATCCATCTAAATAACCACTTTCCCTCTTCTCTCCCCAATTTCTGTGAGGCATGAACTGGATTTTTTGAGACCTAAGTTACCCCCTTGATGTCACACACTGCCAGGTCATCTTCTATAACACATCACTGGACAAATTATTGTCTCTGCCCACACCAGCCTCATTCTTCAACTCTTTGTATACTAGATAAAAGACATCCTTAGTTATGGCTCTGAGATCAGAAAAGCCAGGACCACAAAATGAAGACAGGACTTCTGAACTGTCAATTAAATGAGTTTCTCAACCATGGAATGCTTTACTCTTTTCTGATTCATAAAGGAGTAAAACTGCCAAATGCTGCGACCATAGAAGAAGTTACAAATAATCTATCAACAGGAAAACATCTTCCTTAATATTCTGCATGTGCTTTTTTGTATTTATTTGTTATTGTCATTTAAGGCCAAGAAGAAACAAAAGAAAAGCCAAAAAGAAGCAGAAATGAGGATACCTTTGAAAGTTAAAGAGTAAATGTGTTATACTTTTTAAAAACAAAGTTGTGCATAATGGAGATCTTCAGTTTCATGTATAATCTTTTTTTGTTCTGCTAGTTTGTGGAAATGACCATTTTTAAAAAGTTCAAAATAACCACGATTTTTTTTTTAAATTCTGCCATCATGACTAAGATGACAGAAGGGAAAGAAAGTAGAAACAACTAATTGTTGAAAACAGGGGGATCTATCTTCCATATAAAGGAAAATTTTGCTATCAATTAGACATGTCCCAAAATAGAATGGGATAAATACAAAGTTGGAATAGAGAATTTTCTGTCATGAGAGGACTTGGAGCTGACAGTCACTTTAGGGGAATGTCACCACCCATAAAGCCTTACACTGTCAGTGGCTAAAGTGCACATATGAAATGTCAATTCATGCCTCTGATATTGTAAGATTGCCAATATCTTTGATCTCATAGAAACCCTAAAAATCCAGTCCCTATACTTCCCTGAGCCTTGGCTAGAATGGGTGTTTCCTTCCAAAAAGTGGGGGGAGGGAATTTCTTGCTCTAGATCAAACTCTTTAGAACACAGACCCAGAGCTAATTTAGGCTTAAATCTGTCTTTTCACTAGTATGTACTTGGTTCCCAGCATCAGGGAATTTCTCTCAAGCTCACTCTGAATTAGAGTTAGGGATTCTTTCAAGTTCCCTGTTTAATTCTCAGTTGCTGAACTGGTCCAATTAGTATCATTTTAAAGGCCAGCCTTTAAAAAACTGCCAAGGACATTTTGTGTTCCCACCACAAAACCTTCCTCCTGTTTCATAACCCAAAAATGTCTTGCTCTCCTATGCAGATAAAGGAACAAAGAAGTGAGGCTTGGTGAGGTGGATTATTTTCTCCCTGCCTTGACAATTTTTATATATCATGAACCTAACAACTTAACAACAATCAACAAACATGAACTTTTCGGTATACAAAGACCCAAAAAGAAGATTTCCCCTGGTAGAATGGACAGGTGAGCACGATTTGTTCCAAAAATTCTCAAAGTGGCTGATGCAACATAGTGGAGAACTTAGAATTTAGTAAGACTGAAGACAGTGTCATCCACTGAATCTCAAGCCATGACCTGTCTTCTTGACTTGGTCCTGCCTCTAGACTGTGATGACTCTAGAAGAGAGAGTGAGACAAGCAACTTTACCCAACTCTGTCTCATTTAAATCCAATTTGTGTGTGAATCAAAAGGCATCACTCATCCCATTTTGCCTTTTTTTACTTACTTCAAAGACCTATGGTGACAGGCAGTGATGAAGCAGCAGGTGCAAATAAACTGGGACCTATAATCACAACCCAGCACACATGTGGCCCAGGCCATAGGGTCATCTTCTCGCTAGAAGGAGCAGTAGTCTTTGGCAGCCCCATGGGGGTCTGAGCAGCATTTTCAGGACCACACTGCTCACCTCCTAATGTAAGGAAGGGTCCAGAAAAGGTGTCCTAAAAAAGTGCCTGCCAACTCAACTCTGGCCCACTTACCACAGCAGGAGGGACCACCCCCAGTCAAAACACACACACATACACACACTCATAATATACAAAAACCTCTGCAAAAATGATTCCATTCATCATTGGTACATGGAATGTGCATATCCTTATGGACAACACAAAATCCAGTAGACCTGGAAGATGAACAACTCTTGTTGTGAGAGAACTCAGTAGGTATTGCTCTCAAATAGCAGTCCTGGGTGACACAAGACTAGCAAATGAAGGCCAGCTTACCAAAGTTGGAGCTGGATACATGTTTTCCTGGAGTGACTGCATTGAAGTGGAGAGCCATGAAGTTGGCATAGGTTTTGCAATGAAAACTAGTCTAGTCAAATTGGATGACTACCAAAAGGAATAAATGTCAGGCTCATGACAATGAGATTGCCAATGGAAGGAAAGCACCCCAGTACCATCATCAGTGCCAATGTTCCCACCATGATGAACCTTGATGAGGTCAAAGAAAAATTTTGTGAAGACCTGGAGACCTTCATCATCCATGTGCCAAAAGAGGGCAAGCTTATAATTTTGGGTGACTAATGAAAAAGTAGACTTAGACTATCAGACATGGCAAGGAGTCCTTGGGAGAAATGGAGGTGGAAACCATAACAGCAATGGTCACTTACTACTGAAGACTTGTGCATCTCATGACTTTCTTATCATCAACACTGTCTTCAATTTACCTAAATACAACAAACTTTGGAATTGATTGTGTGACATGGGAGACATTGGCAAAGGGTCACACAGTGTGGTGTACCCACATCAAAGAAGGTTCTGTTCCTTATGAGCAAAGCAGAATTGCAGTAGCTCAAAAAAAACCATGAGATTCACAAATTTAGGGACATCTCCACTCCAAATGTTTATGTGGTCTATTTGTGCCCAGTCTGTGGCAGAGCCTTCTGAGTTCATATTAGTCTCATCAGTCATAGTTGGACACATTGTGTCTTGACTCCAACATAATGTAAGGAAGGGTCCAGAAAAGGTATCCTAAAAAAGTGTCTGCCAACTCCACCCTGGCCCATTTACCACAGCAGGAGGGACCTCCCCCCAGTCAAAACACACACACATATACACACTCATAATATACAAAAACCTCTGCAAAGATGATTCCATTCATCATTGGTACATGGAATGTGCATACACTTATGGACAACACAAAATCAAGTTCAATGTTTCTGACTGTGGCTAGTCAGACCAACACAAGCTTGGAATATTCTACCACAGGTCTGGAACAAGTAGTCAATATGAATATTTAGGGAGGAGTCATTGAACTTGACTCTTTACATAGTGATGTCATTTTGGTCCTCTTTGAGAACAAAGGATGACAAATAATTACCATTAAAATTCTGATAAGATCATTGTTTTACTCAGATTTCTGCTGTCTGTCAAAGTTTTCTTTTATATTTTTGTGATCATCATGTAAACTAATTCCTCTCAAGACTCCTTTAACATGCCTTTGCTGGACTCCTTGTGATGGCCAAAAACTAGAAATCAAGGGGATGCCCATCAATTGGGGAATGGATAAATAAATTGTGGTATATGAATGTAATGGAACACTATTATGCTATAAGAAATGATGAACAGGAAGACTTCAAAGAGGCCTGAAAAGACTTATATGAACTGATGCTGTGTGAAAGGAGCAGAACTTTATACACAGCAACAACCACAGTTTGCAAGGATATTTTTCTGGTAGACTTAGAACTTCATTGCAATGCAAGGACTTAAAAAATCCCCAATGGTTTCTTAAGGCAAAATGCCTTCCACATCCAGAGGAAAAACTATGGAATTTGATCATAGAATGTAGCAGATCATTTTCTTTCGTATTACGTTTTAGTTTGTTTTATGATTTCTCCCATTCATTTCAATTCTTCTATGCAACATGACTAAAGCGAAAATGTATTTAATAGGAATGTATGTGTAGAACCTATATAAAATTGTATGCTATCTCAGGAGGGAAGGCGGAGGAAAGGGGGAAGAAAGAGGAGGAAAAAAAAATCTAAGTTATATGGAAGTGATTGTAGAACACTGAAAAAAAATAAAATAAAAAAATACACCTTTGCTGGGGTACCTTCTCCCAACCCTTGCTTTTATATGGTGTCTTCCCCCCATTAGACCATAAGCTCTTTGAGGGCAGTAAATGACCTTCTTATGTTGATATCCCCAGCATTTTGGACAATGGAAGCACATAGGAAGGGCTTAACAAATGCTTATTGTTGTTGATTAATTGCCACTGTAGTTATGCTCTGATTTTATGTTGTTCATACCAGTCTTCTCAGGTTTCTCTGAATTCTTCATATTTGTCATTTCTAGGGCATAATGATATCCCATTATACACACACATACATATACATAACACAATTTTTCTGCTATCCCCTGGTTGATTTAATATCCAATTTTTATATAAGAAGAAAAATCCTATAAATATTTTCAGATATATGAGTCATTTCTCTGTGGCTTTAAACTCTCAGGGGGTATGGATGGTTGGTTGTTTTCCTTTGTTTTAGAAGAGGACCAAACTGACATCACCATGATAAAAGTGAAGCTCTGGAGGTATATAGCTTAAGTCAAACACTGAACAATTTAAATCAGTTCAATTGGGTATAAACTGGTTTAATCCAACTCAACCCAATCTAAAGTAGTACAATCCAATCTAAATCACTTTATTTAATCTAGTTCAATTTAATTGAAACAGGTTAAATCCAGTGTAAACAGGTTCATTCCAGGTTAAACTGGTCCAGTATAATCTAAACTTTTATTTAATCTGGTTCAATCCAGTTTAAATCACTTCAAATTGGTTCATTCCAATTTAAATAACTTTAAAGATATTCAGTCAGGTTGGAACTGGTTCACTTTAGTTAAATTCAGTTTAAATTGGTTCAATCCAACAATTTTGTGTAAATCCATTTAACTCAGATCAATACAAGTTAAACTGTCCCAATAGTTCAATCCAGTTTGAACTAATTCAATCCACTCTGTGTGTGTAATTAATTTAATGAGCCTGTATGATAAGCCATTTATCATGCATATGTAAGTATATAAAGAGAGAAACAAATAAATGCTGTTGTTTTGTCCTTCATTCTTGAATAGGATAATGATGTCAGGAAAGTGATGCCATGAATTGCTTCTTAGTACCTATATCTTCTAAATGCCCATGATTCTAAATACATAAGTATATAAATATGTAGGTAACTGATTACCAAGGTAAATACTTATGTACTTAAGTACCTGTGTATTGGTTGGTTGTTGTCCTTGTTTTTGAAGAGGACCAAAATGACATCACCATGATAAAGTGAAATTTCAGTATATCTAGCTCTGGCTGATCAAACCAATACTAGCTCAGAATGCTCTACCACAGGTGGGGCACAGATAGTCCATGTGAATATTTGGGGTAAATATTCCAAATTTGAGCATCCTGCATTTACTTTGAACTGTCTCAATTCTGCATTGCTCAAAGAGCACAGCACCCTTTCTTATGTGGGTACACCATGCTGAGAGGTCCTATGCCAGTGTCTTCCATGTTGCACAGTCAAATCCAAAGTTCTTGAGAGAGACCTTAAGAGTATCCTTGTATTGTTTCTTCTGGCCACCATGTGATCTCCTGCTCCATGCTGGTTCTCCATAAAATGGTCTTTTAGGCAAGCATATATTTTGCATTTGAACAACATGGTCAGCCCATAAGAGTCATGCTCTCTGAAGTATAGTTTGAATGCTTGGCAGTTCAGCTCGAGCAAGGACTTCAGTGTCCGGTACCCTATCCTGCCAGGTGATCCTCAGAATCTTTCTAAGACAATTCAGATGGAAATGATTCAGTTTCCTGGCATGGTGCTGGTAGACTGTCCATGTTACACAAGGTCAGCACAATTGTTCTATATCTAAGTGCACGTGTACTTAAGTACCTATATGCCTGTGTGCCCAGGTATCTACCTAAGAACTTCATTATCTACTCATATACCTTAGGACATCAGTGCTTAAGTACCAAAATGATCCAGCTTTTTTTTCAGTCTTTCAGTTGTGTTTGACTTTTCATTGACCCCATTTGGGTTTTTTTGGCAAAGATACTGGAGTGATTTGCCATTTCCTTCTCCAGCTCATTTTGTAGATGAGAAAACTGAGGCAAACAAGGCTAAATGACTTGCCCAGGGTCACACAGCTAGTAAGAGTTAAAGGCCAGGTTTGAACTCAGGAAGATGAATCTTCCTGGCTACAGGCCCAGAATTCTATCCATTGGATCATTTAGCTCTTCCAAATACTAAAAAAAAAATCTAAGAATAAAAGTTCCTAAGTATCTGATTACCTAAGTAAATATGTATTTTAGGACCTAAGTAAATAAGTCCTATATATATATATAATTACTGTAGGCACAGTTGAGTATCTGTGTCCTTAAGTACTTGTTTACCACAGCACCTAAGTACAACCTACTCGTATACCAAATTACCTAAAGACAAATATGCAAGAGCCAATATCCCAAAAGATCTATGAACTAATTATCTAAGTACTCTATAACTAAATAGCTAACTATATACATGAAAGTATTAAAGTGCCTAAGTACATTATGTACCTAAGGATCTCTATACCTAACTGCCCAAATGTCTATATATATATAAGTACTTAATTATGTATATAATTACCAATTAAATATTTACCTAATTAACTATATATGCCTGGAAACCTAATTGTCTAAGTACCTAAATGCTGAATTATCTAATTGCCTAAGTACTTTGTTATTTAAATACTCCAATATTCCTAAGTGCCTTAGTAACAAAGGGCCTTATTATTTAATTAACAAAAAATATTGAAGTACTTAAGTGCCTAACTACTGATATCAATATTGGGAATTAATTTGGAATTTGAGCAATTTCAATAGGTTTTAACTAGTCTAAACTGGTTTAATACATTTTGAACTTGTCTGAACTGATTTAGATCAGTTTCAATTAGTCTGAACAGGTTTTAGCTAGACTGAATCGGTTTTAACTGGTTTACCTATGTACTCAATGACCTATTGACCTAAATATCCAGTGATCCAAGTACCCCTTAACCTTGTACTACATGGGCCAATTAAGTATGTGCCTAATGACTCAATTACCTATCTATCAAATAACCGAACTAAATATATACACAATGCCCCTGATTACCTATATATTCAATGACCCCATTACCTATATACCCAATCAATCATGATCCAATGATCTATTTACCCAATTACTCCATTATAATATACTCAATGATTCAATTACCTAAGTACCCAATGACCCAATTACATATGTACCCAATCATGCAATTAGTGACCCAATTACACAATTAATTACCCAAGTACCTATGTACTCAATGACCCAGTTATTTATAAACCCATTGACCCAATTTATTCTATACCCAATGATCTGATTGCTTACGTACTCAATGCCCCAATTGATAACCCAATTAGCCTCTATGTCCAATGACCCAATGAACAGTAATTTGATTTCTAGATTCTGAATTGGTATGGACCAGCTGAAACTGTTTCTTCCTATTAGAATGGATTTGGACTGACTTGAACTGCCCTGTAGCCATCTGAACCCATTCTGACTATTCAGAACCTTTTTTGGCCAGACTTGATCATCTCAAATCAGTTTTGATCAGACAAAATCATTTTTACTGGTCTAAATGTTTGGAACTGGCTTCAACTTCTCTGAACAGGTCTGAACCAGTCTGAATGATTTCCATACGTTTGAACAAGTCTGAACCAATTTTGACCAATCTATAATAGTTTAAATCTGTCTGAACCAGTTTTGACATGTTTGAACTGTAAAGAACTGTTTTTAAATGTTACACAATGACCTCATTTCCTCTTACAAAGCAACCTATTCCCTATGACTTCTCTAGGCAAGGGCCCCATTACCTTTGTACCCAAAGACCCAATTACCTATGTAAGTACTAAATAACCTGTATTTATGTCCCTGAATACTTATGTACTTAAGTACCTAAGAACCCAATTAACTGATTACCTAAGTAGCTAATTATTTTAGTTCCTTGAGTACCTAATTACCTAAGTTTCTATGTTCCAAAGGATCTCTATACTTAAGTTGATCAGATCAGTAGGAATTTGGAATGCTTAACTATAGATCTGGTACAAATAGTCCATGTGAACATTTGGGATGGATTCTCTAAATTTGCCATCTCCTGTTTCTTTTGAGCTACTTCAATTCTTCTTTACTCATAAAAGACAGCACCTTCTTTGATGAGGATATGCTGTGCTGGGTGGTCCTGTGCCAATGTCTCCCATGAGAGCCACACTGGCTTTCAGGTAGATGACAATCTTCCAGATGAAGAATCAGTCCATTAAGAAAGACTTTGGTCAGCAATATATACTGTCCAGGTTTCACAGGTGTACAACAATGAGGTCAACACAACAGCTCTGTACACTTTTAGTTTGATGGACAATGAAGACATCCTTGAAGTCCTGGGGGATAACTTCCTCTTGCCATGTAACCCAGAAAATTTCAAGTTCCCTTGTAAATCTCAGATGGAATAGAATCAGCACTAGGTGCTTTGCCACACAAAAAGAGCCTAATGGCATTCAAAATCTCTTCTTCAGTTGGAAATTTCACTAGAGAAGGATTGACTTCAACATGAGGTAAATGGACAAAAGCTCCAGCATTGATTGATGATGGTCTATTTAGAACACTATGAAAGTATCAATCCATCTCTCCAGGATCATGTCCTTATCACTAATCAATGTGGCTCAATCATCACTGAGTAACTGAAATGAAACATAAGTCTTTGGTCTATAAATATCCTCCAGGGCATCATAAAAGTGCTTTGGATTGTTACTATCAGTGTAAAACTGAATTTCATCTGCCTTCTTACTGAGCCAAGAATCCTGAATCTCTCTAAGCTTCATTTGTGCTTTACTTTTAATAGAGTTAATTCTACCTTCGTAGAGATGGATGAACTATCCTGCTGGTAAACCTTGTGGAATTCTTCATTTTCAGTTAACAGATTCTGAACTTCTCTATCATTTTTTGTCAAACCAGTTTTGATGTTTGTGACTCAGATGAGGAAATGTAGCAATCTACACCAAATCACCAAAGCGGCCCCCTCCTCTTCTTCTGTACTGTTGCCAACCAGTTTTCCCTCAAAGTTAGCAATGAACTGTTCCTGTTCAGAGCAGTGCTCCAATCTGTTGAGAGTAAGTTTTCTAACAGTCATTTTGCTTGGGGCCACAGCTTTTGCTGAATGCAAATACTTAGCTTGGAGAGGATGTCTATGACCTGTCCAACACTGTGTATTAGACATTGCCTTCATCACTCTCATATCCTGCCTATCTGTTCTCCTTACAATCACATAGTCTATTAAATTCTAATGTTTGCTGTGAGGGTACATCCATGAAGTTTTATTGCATGTAGGTAAATTAAGATAGTGTTGGTAAAACCTGAGAAGACTGGTATGAACCAATACAGCATGAAATCAGAGTGGAACCACAACGACAATTAGTCAACTATAGTCAATAAGCGTTTGTTAAGCCCTTCCTATGTCCTTCCATTGTCTTAAGTGTCAGGAATATCAATAAAAAATCATTTATTATGCTCAACACTACATCAAAGTAAGGGTTGGGAGAAGGTATTCCAACTATAGCATGGTAAAGAAAACCTTGAGAGTCAGGAGAGGAATTAAAGTAATTTACCCGATAACCACAAAAATATAAAGGAAAACAACACTGAAAGATAGTAGAATTCAGTAGAATTTTCATCAGTAGAAATTCTTATCGGTAGAAAACAATGACTCTATCATGATTTTAGTAGTTTAATATGAAGCATGCCTCCCTCTTCTTGGTAGAGAGGTAAGAGACTGTTGGTTGTTTGGTTGTTGTCCTTTGTTCTCAGAAAGGACCAAAATGACATCATCATGATAAAGTCAAGTTTCAATGTGTCTGACTGTGACTGATCAGACCAATATGAGTTCAGAATTCTCTATCACAGATTGGGCACAGATAGTCCATGTGAACATTTTGGGTAGATATTCCAAATTTGCACATCCTATGTTTCCCTTGTCCTGTTTCAATTCTGCTTTGTTCATAGAGCACAGCACCCTTTTTGATATTGGCATGCCATGCTGAGAGGTCCTGTGCCAGTGTCTCCCATGTTGCACAATCAAATCCAGAGTTCTTGAGAGAGACCTTGAGAGTGTCCCTGTATTGCTTCTTCTAACCATCATGTGATCTGTAAGTGAAGAATAAGAGATACATTTGCATATTTGGCCAAAAAATGAATTTTTTTGAATATTTATTTATTACAAGGGAAGGATTCTAACTGTGGTGGTAGTGAGGGGAGGGGAGGTTAATAGAGTAATAGAGATGCTAAACAAAAAAGAAAGAAAAGGGTATGAATAAAGTATTTTCAAATACAGAGAAAAAAGAAATTAAGAAGGCTATATAAATTGGGCAATTTTGTTACTATTAAATTTAACAGGCATGTTAAAATAAACTGTTGGTTGGTTATTGTCCTTTCTTGAAGAGGATCAAAATAACATCACTATGTAGGAGTCAAGACACAATGTGTCCTATTGTGGCTCATCAGACCAATATGAGCTCAGAAGACTCTATCACAGATTGGGCAAAAATAGATCATATAAACATTGGGAGTGGAGATGTTCCTAAATTTGTGCATCTCATGTTTCTTTCAATCTGCTGCAATTCTGCTTTGCTCATAGATAACAGAATCTTCTTTGATGGAGGCACATCATGCTATGTGACCCTTTGCCAGGGTCTCCCATGTCACATAATCAATTCCAAAGTTTTGTTGCATTTAGGTAAATTGAAGACAGTGTTGATGATAAGAAAGTCAAGAGATGCACAAGTCTTCAGTAGTACGTGACCTGTTATGGTTTCCAGCTCCATTTCTCTCAAGGACTCCTTGCCATGTCTGATAGTCTGAGTCTATGTTTTCATTAGTCACTCAGAATTGTAAGCTTGTCCTCTTTTGGCACTTGGATGATGAAGGTCTCCAGGCCTTCACAAAATTTTTCTTTGACCTCATCAAGGTTCATCATGGTGGGAACATTGGCACTGATGATGGTGCTGGGGTGCTTTCCTTCCATTGGCAATCTCATTGTCATGAGCCTGACATTTATTCCTTTTGGTAGGCATCCAGGCTTATTGACTAGACTAGTTTGCATTGCAAAACTTATGCCAACTTCATGGCTCTCTCCCTCAATGCAGTCGCTCCAGGAAAACATGTATCCAGCTCCAACTTTGGTAAGGTGGCCATTTGCCAGCCTTGCATCACCCAGGACTGCTATTTGAGAGCAATACCTACTGAGTTCTCTCACAACAAGAGTTGTTCATCTTTCAGGTCTATTGGATTTTGTGTTGTCCATAAGGGTACACACATTCCATGCACCAATGATGAATGGAATCATCTTTGCAGAAGTTTTTGTACATTTTGCATGTGTGTGTTTTGACAGCAGACTGGGATACTTAACCTGCTGCAGTAAATAGGCCAGGGTTAGGTAAGTATACACTTTTTAGGGCCCCTTTTTTGGCCCCTTCCTCCCACCAGGAGGTGACAGTGTGGTCCTGAAAAGGCTGCTCAGACACCTATGGTGTTGCCAAAGCCTAGTGTTGCTTCTACTGAGAAGATGACCCTATGGTCTAGACCACTTAACATCTACATGTAGGGTTGTGATTATAGGTCCCAGTTTATTTGCACCTGCTGCTTCCTCATTTACCTATTGCCAAAGGTCTTTGAAGTAGGTTAAAAATAAAAAGCAAAATGGTATGAAGGATGTCTTTTGATTTATACAAAAATTGAATTTGTGAGGCAGAGTTGGGTAAAGTTGTCAGTCTAAGTCTCTCTTTCAGAGTCATCACAGTCAGTGTCAGGACAGAGTCAAGATGACTGGTGATACCAAGTTTTAAGTGCTCCATAGTACCTGCTTCAGCCACCTTTATCTTTCAGTTCCACTATGAGATGTCTTCACATCCTTGGGGTAGGACCCTCCTAATTAACTGAAGGATTTGATATCCCTTAGTTAACCTCAACCTGGTTTAGCCCACCTGCAGAAATAATTTAACAGATTGTGGCCACAGTGCATGCTACAGTTTCTTGAAGTCATAGGGAGAGTTGGGTGAATCAAGTAGACACCAAAGGTGAAAAACATCCCTGGAAAGGCCTCTGTATCCCTCACATCAGATGTACTAGTCTTTCCTGAACACACCCTATACCCCAACTGATTATTGAAGTACCTACTATCTAAGATCTAATTATCTCAATACTTATGTACCTAAGTATTTAAGTATCAAAGTACCTAAATAACCATATTCCTAAGTACCTAGGAGCAAATGGCAGAAATTGAAAATAAGCAATTTTAGTCTTACCATCTGATAAGAAAAATTTTTCTAAAATTTTAGTTTTCCCAAAGTGGTACAAGTTGCCCTGAAAAGTCTTCAGGTGAGAAGGTGGGTGATCCTTGGTATGTTGAAGAAGGAATTTTTTTCCCCATGTATGGCTTCAACCCTTGGCCATGGAGTTCCCTTCCAACTTTGAAACTGTGATTCTATGACTTGCTCAAGCTAAAGACAGATAGAAAGTAAACATTCATCTCTGGCTCATTGTGTAACTCATTGTGTAACACAACCTTAGGCTGTGTTACCCTGACTCACTTTCAGCCTCAAAAATAGAAATAGAGTGCCACGAGAGAAAGCACCCTGGGTTGCAATTTTAAACACCATAGTTCTAGTGTCTGTCTATCACTTTCTAATTATTTGACCTTGTGAAAGTCATTTTATCTGTCAGGGCCTCAGTTTACTCCCCTATGAAACAAAGGGGTTGGATTATATACAATCTCTAAGGTCCCTTGTCCTCTGTTCTTTGATTCTAAGAAACTGCTTCTTTACCTAAACCTAAATTCTTCCAAGAATTATTTGTTTTCTCAGTTAATCTTCAGAATGATACAGCAAGAAGCAACAATATTAACAATACTACTAATAGCTAGTATTGAGATTCATAAATGGTTTGACCTATATTATCTCATTTGATCCTTAGAAGAATATATATATATATATAATATATATATAATACTGTGATTACTCTCTTTTCTCCAGCTGCGTAAACTGAGGCTGAGAGAGGCTAAGTGACTTGCCCAGGGTCACAAAGCTAGTGGTCACTTGATGCAGGATTTACATTCAAATCTTCCTTTTTCCAAATCCAGCACTCTGTTATAACAAGTACATTAATGTTCGGCTTTTGATATATTACATTAGAATATGCTGTGTATTTATGTACCCAGATATTCATACATATTAATATACATTATGTATAAGGACAGAAAGGGATAGATTTTTAAAAATATATATATTTATATCATTGCTATTATGGATATCTTTTATATTTAGAAAGTGGAGACCAAAAAGATGAATCTAATCTTCCAGTTCTAGCTGATTACAGGCTTCCAAAAAAACCTAAATCTTTCCTTCATGCAAATGGAATCAGGAAACCATAAAGCACATTTATAAACCTGGCCAATACCGAGACCCTACATAGACCCTGTTAAGGAAAATGTTTCCCCAGTGACTGGTTTAGTCCCATGCTGATTTTGTGATGGACAATTGTTCCGCAGTTAGGCAGGAAAAGCAAGATTCTTTTGCCGGATTTCCCTCCTTACCACATGGGGTTCTAATTAAGACTTGTTAAGTGCACAGAATAGCATCAGACAGTGTTATTCTTCATTATATAATAATTACATCTGTGATTTTTTTTCATTTTAATTATTTCCTTCACTTTAAATGACATGGGGCATCTTGACAAAGTAATTCATGAAGGAGGGAAAATATACTCTTAAAACCTAAACAGACGAATGCCGGGATGGCTAGATTTTATTGCAGTTTTTTTTCCTGCTCATCAGAGTCGTTTTCAAGGCTTTGGATGATCAAGTCAATATTTGATGTGACAGGACCTTCTATTGGTTATAATAGTCCTTCAGATAATTAAGCAACCCTAATGGAATTGGGCCCTTTTAGATTTTGAGTATCTTAGAGGTAGTATTCCACATACAGAGTCAAAATTCCCACTCACCCCTTTCAATTACTTTTTTCCCTTTTATATACCTAATGATAGGTAGCATGAGCAGGAGACAGAGTTGTGGATTTTGAATCCAGAGAGGGAAGTTCAGATCCCACTCCTGCAACCTGTCAGAGCTTGGACACAGAAAGACCTAAATTCAAATCCTGGCTTGGATATTTACTAACCCTTTGATCCTAGATAAATCACAGTATTTTTCTCATCTATAAAACAAGAGGTTTGGTTTTGGTGATGTTAGGGAATCCTCTTGATGGATAGCATAAGTTTTAAGGCTACTAATAAAATGACTTCTGAGACCTAAAGCTATGATCCTGTCATCCTTAACTATTTAAGCTCTCTGAGCCTGTGGCAGCTCTCTAGAATTTTATCTACTAAGTTATAGATGAATTGTGATCTGTACATTGAAGAAGAAAAATTCCACACTGAAGAAGTTACATATTTTTGATGCTATTTGTTCCATAACTCTTTTGGGGGTCCCATTTGTACTCAACCCTATAGGCAGTTCTAACCTGCTGACATTATGAACATCTTACTAAATCTTCAGTTATTTTTCATACATTTATGGGCTCTTATGTGGTCCTGTCCTCATGTCTTAAAATCTGCTTTCTCTTAGGTCCTTTATGACGAACTACATAACTTCTCCAGGGCCTTCTTCTGTGGAAAGACCTTAAAGATTATTTAGAGGCAGCTAACTGGAGTAGTGGATAGAGTGCTGGACCTGAGGTCAGAAATAACTGAGCTCAAATCTGTCTGCAGACAATATCTGTGGATAGGTTTGCCTCCGTTTCCTCAACTGTTCAATAGAGATAACAGACTGAATAGTAAATAAATTCATTTATCCAAGTCAATAATTAACAAAACTTAGAGGAGGTATACAGATAAGAATATGCCAGACAATACAGAGTAAATGAGTTCTCCCCATTATGAGCAAACTACCTTAATCAAGAGAAAAGAGTAGCAGATCTCTCCCAAGGAGAAATTCCTGAAGTGACTATTACATTACGTTGAGGATAGGGATATGTTCTAGGTGCTGACTCCTTTACATATGGGATTCTCCCCAGAGTTTTCCCTTTCCCAAATTTCTTATCTTTTCTCTCAAAGCTGGATGCACTCTCTTCCCTCTATCTCTCCCTAATTCCACTCCTCAAACAAGCATGGAATTTTGAACTCAGAAAATCAAAATTAACAAACCCGATTATTTTCAGTTCACTTATCAATATCACTTAGAGACTGACAGAGTATCTTCCTTACAATAACTCTGTGATATACAGAAGACAATGTAGCTATTGTTATCCCCATTTAACAGAGAAGGAAACTGAAATCCTATATTCTCATCCAAAGAATAACCTGGACTGAACATATAGAAAGGGCACTGTTTTACATACAAGTTTAATTAAAGGATCTCTGAGGTCTCTTTCAACTCTGAAATTTGGGTGATTGTGTGGGACTCTTATTAATGGTCACCCAGCTAGCACTAGTTAGCAAATATATATATAACCCTTTAAAGTTTGCAAAGTCCTTCCCAAATATCATCTCATTTTATCCTGACAACAACCTGGGAAGGTAGGCACTATTAATATCTCCATTTTGTAGATGATGAAATTGAGGCAGACAGAGGTCAAGTGCAAGTCTCTGAGGCTGGATTTGAACTTCGGACTCTCTGAATGTGAGAGCTGGTATCTGAATCTAGATCAGCTGGATCCCAAGTAAACTCTTTCCTCTACAGCATGCTGTTTGAGTGCCCATGATGTAGAAGTTGTGTTATTCTATCATTCCTTGGGTGTATATAATGAACGTCTATTTGTGAATAATAAATGGAGCAAGGAAGGGTTGTGCTAGGGTGATGGTGATAAGAATTAAATATCAGAATCTTACAGTTGGAAGGGAGCTCTGTGGCCCTCTAGTCCAAACCAAGAATGAAATACTGTAGAACATTTATAAACTGAGCTTTAGAACATTTGCAGCAAGATGTCATCTGTTTTTCCTCAGAGTACCAGTGAAGGGGGAACTCCAGAGGCAGAACTTTGGAAAACTTTTATTTGCTAGAAGTTTTCCCTTATAGCAGTGGTGGTCCAGGACTCTTATTATTCTCTGTCCTGGTACAGGAGGCCAGAGTCGGGCCCAGGGATGGGTAGTAGGAGTGCCCACAATGGCCAAGGACAATGGGTCAAGAGTAGCAATAAAGCAGACCTGCAGCAAGTTCTTCCCCAGCGTAGGGGATTAGAGACAAGGTTCAACACTACAAATGCCCATAATACGCCAGTTCCAGTAATAGCAGTGGCAAAGTGGGCCTGAGCAGAGAAGGACGGAACCTCTGTCCCCTACCCCCCTCCATTAACCTTACCCCAAAGAGCAGTACCTACAGTATTCTTGTCCTGGTATAGGTGGCATTGGTGGTCCAGATCCCCAGCAATGTTACGTTATGTATTTTTGCATAGGGTGGTAGAGATAGACATTCACAAAGGAAGGCAGTGCTTGCTCCAGCACAGGAGGCAGAGTCAAGTCTGTGTATGGGGAGGGAGTCTGTTACACTTTTGTTTTTGTTATCGAATTTAGTTTTTCTTTTCCTCCCTCACTGCTGCTTATATAAGGCTTCTTGCATACCTAGAGTCAGGGTAGACCAGTATTCAAATGGTGGATAGTCCTCTAGAAGAGATTACCTTACCACCACAAGGTGGGGTGTGATAGCCTAACCACCATCTCACATGAATGCTAGGATTTTTTTTTCCCATCCCTGAGGTAATTAACTCAGATGATTAGAGACTTAAAAGGGCATTGACTTCACTTCCTGGTCACTTGGGTGCAAATTACTTTGAGCAGCCTCTGTCTGTCTGATGCCAGACTGAAAGACACCAAAGGCAAAGGAACGACTCATTGTCCTTGATGCATAGTCTTATTGACTATCCTTCTCTATGTATGACTAGGTCAATCTCCTATTTTAGCTCCCTTTACTCCTTTAACTGTTACATGAACTGTAAGTGCACAATCTGTTTCATTATTGGACCTAAACTACTAGAGGATTAGCTTCAATGGGGCTAGTTCAGAGCACTACCATTGCTTCTTCTTTTGCTTTCCAGACTCAAAGCCATATAAGTAAGCAGTGAACAAAACTGAGAGAGAGAGAGGGAGAGAATAGATTGAATAGAAATTAAAAGTAATATCTACATATTGCTGTGACTATTTCCAAGTGAGTAGTGTTATAAAGAGAAGAGTTCAAAAGGATTAAGATTTAGAAAGATTACTCCTAAGGAGTCTAAGGTTTTGCCCTTGAGAGACTAGGAGGATTGTGGAGTTAGTAATTTGAAAAAAAAAAGTCATGAGAAAGAGCAGATTGGGTCCAGGAGATAAAGTCTTTTGGAGCTGAAGGCGAAGGGTGAGGGCAGAGTGCATACCACCTGGGTCAGGGACAAACATTAAGTCAAGCTTTGCCAAAGTGAGTGGAAAGTAGATGCTTTCATTATGCAATGGAAAGAGGATTTGGGGTCAGAAGACTTGAGTTCAGGTCTCACCTCTGCCATTTTATACCTGTATTCATGAGCAGGTCATTTAACTTTTCTGGAACTTGATTTCTTCACCTGCAAAGTGAGGATATTATAGCAGATCAAGACTGCAAGAAGCTCCAAAATGTAAATCACAAATGGGGAAAGCAGAGATAATGGGTCAGAAGAGAAGAATCAGATGACCTCCAGGATCTGTTAGATTTAAGTCTATGATCAGCTATTTGGTGACATTCATCTGGAAGCATTTACTAATGCCCCATTAATAAATGCCAAGCACAATGCCAGGTTGTTGGCTGGTTGGTTGCTGTCCTTTGTTCTCAAAGAGGACCAAAGTGACATCACCATGCAAAACTCAAGTTTCAGTGTGGCTGACTGTAGCTGACCAGACCAATATGAGCTCAGAATGCTCTACCACAGGTTGAGCACATAGTTCGTGTGAATATTTGGGGTGAATATCCCAAATTTGCACATCCTACATTTCCTTTGAGCTGTCTCAATTCTGCTTTGCTCATAGAGCACAGCACCTTTTCTGATGTGGGCACACTATGCTGAACAGTCCTGTGCCAGTGTCTCCTATGTTGCACAATCAGTCCCAGAGTTCTTAAGAGAGATCTTGAGAGTGTCCTTGTATCGCTTCTTCTGACCACCATGTGATCACCTGACCCATGTGAGTTCTCCATAAAATTATCTTTTTGGCAAGCATACATTTTGCATTCAAACAATGTGGCTGACCCATCAGAGTTGCACTCTCTGAAGTATAGCTGGAATGCTTGGCAGTTCAACTCAGGCAAGGACTTCAGTGTCTGGTACCTTATCCTGCCAGGTGATCCTCAGAATCTTTCTAAGATAGTTCAAATGAAAGTGATTCGGTTTACTGGCATAGTACTGATAGACTGTCCAGGTTTTACAGGCATACAACAATGAGGTCAGCACAATGGCTCTATGTAGACCTTCAGTTTGGTAGTCAGTCTAATACCTCTTCTCTCCCAAACTTTTCTTTGGAACCTCTCAAACGTTGAACTAGCTTTGGCAATTCATGTGTCAACTTCAATGTCAATGTGTACATCTCTGGAAAGTACACTACCAAGGTAAGTGAACTTATCCATAGCATTCAAAACTTCTCTATTATAACTGATAGTTCCTGGCATGGTGCTGGTAGTCTGTCCATGTTTCACAAGCATATAACAATGAGGTCAGCACAACGGTTCTGTAGACCTTCATTTTGGTAGTCAGTCTCTTCTCTCCAAACTTTTCTTCGGAGCCTCCCAAACACTGAACTAGTTCTGGCAGTATGTGCATCAACCTCATTGTCAATGTGTACATCCCTGGAAAGTACACTACCAAGGTAAGTGAACTTACCCACAGTATTCAAAATTTCTCTATTTGTGGTAGCTGATGGTTCCATGTATGGATGGTGTGATGGTGGCTCATGGAGTACTTATGTCTTCTTGATGTTAATTATTAGGCCAAAATTAGCACAAGCAGCAGAGAATTGATCCATATTTTGTTGAATCTCAGCTTCAGAGGCTGCACTGAATACACAATCATCCGCGAGCAGAAAATCATGCACCCACACTCCCTTCACTTTGGTTGTGGCTTGTAGTTTTTTCAAATTGAGTAACTTACCATCAGTACAGTGGTTGACCTTGATGCCACTTGATGCCATGCTCATCCTCCTTGAAAGCACTTGATATCATGGCTGAAAACATGCTAAAAACCATGGCAGCTAGCACACAGCCCTATTTTACTCCACTGGTGACTGGGAAGGCAGGAGAGCATTGTCCTCTATCCAGAACTCAGGCAAATATGCCATCATGAAATTGATATACAATACTGATGAACTTCTCTGGGCAACCAAATTGTGACATCATCTTCCATAAGCCCTCAGGACTAACAGTGTCAAAGGCCTTGGTCAGATGTACAAACATTGTATACAGACCTCTGTTCTGCTCCTGGCATTTCTCCTGGAGTTTTCAGGAAGCAAACATCATACTGATTGTTCCTCAGCCCTTTCTGAAGCCTCACTGGCTCTCATACATATATATATATATATATATATATATATATATATATATATATATATGCCCATCTTCCACGTAAGGATGAGCCTATTAAGGAGGATTCTAGCAAGAATCTTACCAGCAATAACTAAGAGAGAGATGCCCCTGTGATTGTGGCAGGACAATCTATTCCCCTTTACCTTTATAGAGATGGACAATGGAGGCATCCTTGAACTCCTGAGGTTTAACCTCCTCTTGCCATATAACCTGGAAAATGTCAGTCAGTTTTTATATGAGCAATGGTACCCCTACCTTGTAGATCTAAGCTGGAATAGAATCAGCACCAGGTACTTTGCCACATGAAAGGAGTCTAATGGCACTCAAAGTCTCTTCTTCAGTTGGCAGCTCAGCTAAGGAGGGATTAACTTCAACCCGAGGTAAATGGTCAATGGCCTCAGCATTGATTGATGAGGTTCTGTTGAGAACACTATGGAAGTGTTCAGCCCATCTCTCTGGGATCATGTCCTTATCACTAATCAATGTGACTCCATCAGCACTGAGTAGTTGTGATGCAACATAGGTTTTTGATCCATAAATAGCCTTCAGGGAATCATAAAAGTGCTTTCAGTTGTTACTATCAGCATAAAAACTGAATTTCATCTGCCTTCTTATAGAGTCAGGAATCTTGCATCTCTCTCTAAGCTTTGCTTGTACTTTGCTTTTGATGGAATTAAATGATGCCTTCTTAGAGGCAGATGAGCTATTCTGCTGGTAAATCCTGTGAAGTTCTCGTTTTTCATTTAGCAGCTTGTGAATTTCCCCATCATTTTCATCAAACCAGTCTATGGTGTTTTAAGTGTTCTGACCTAGATGAGCAAATGCAGTGCTGTACACCAAATCTCTGAAAGCTGCCCACTCCTTTTCTGTTCCACTGTTTCCAACTGTGTGTTGGTTCAACTTTCCCTCCAAATTAGCAACAAACTGTTCTCACTCTGATAAGAGCTCTAATTTGTTAACATTAACTCTTCTGGTAGTCATTTTGCCTTGGGGGCAATGTTTTTGATGAATGCAAATATTTAGCTAGGAAAGGACAAGTCTATGATCAGTCCAGCACTCTGCACTACACATTGCCTTCTTCACTCTCACATCTTGTCTGTCTCTTCTCCTTACAATCACATAGTCTATTAGATGCCAATGTTTGCTGCAAGGGTGTATCCATGAAGTTTTATTGCATTTAGGTAAAAAGAAGACAGTGTTGGTGATAAGAAAATCATGAGATGGCCAAGTCTTCAGCAATAAATGACCATTGCTGTTGCTGTTTCCAACTCCATTTCTCCCTAGGACTCCCTTCCAAGTCTGGTAGTCTAATTCTATTCTAGCATTAAAGTCACCCAGAATGTTAAACCACTAAAAATACAAAGGTAAAAATGAGTTAATCCCTGCCCTCAGGAAGCTTGTATTCTTTAAGAGGAGACAACACACACCTGAATTAATGTATACAAAATAAACACAAAATTTATTGGGGGAGGAGAGTGAAGAAAATACTGTTAACTTAGAGATATTGGGAAATCTTTTACAACATCTTCCTTGTAAGTAATATTTTACTAGTAAGTAATCTTACAAGATTATTCTTACCCTGGAAATAACACAGTGAATACACTTCCATGTCCTTGATTTCATTTTAATTCAGTAAAGCCCATCAGGAAGTCATTTAGTCCTGATAAGGGTCAGTGATGGCTTTCCTCTTACCTACTTATGCTAATTCCTTAAACTTGTGTAACCAGCCACATCACCATAAAGTACATTTTGGTCAGCAGCTAGATAACTCAGTGCAGAGAACTCTGGACCTGGAACCTAGAAGACCTAAGCTGAGTTCAAGTCCAGGCTCAGATGTTTACTAGATGTGTGACCCTGGGCAAGTCACTTAACTACTGTTTACCTCAGTTTCCTCAACTATAAAGTGAGGATAAATAACCTCCCAGGGTTGCATGGATCAAATGAGATAATAGTTGTAAATCATAGCATTTACATAGCATAGGGACCATCTCTGGTTATTGTGATCTTTATCTTAACACTGTCCCAAAGGGCTCCCAAGGAGAGAGTGAGGTTGGTGACTGCGCAGCCCTGCCTCACTTAAATCCAATTCCCTTGCTCATCATGACATCTCCTTCCTGATATCACTGGTCCTCTTTGATAAGGTTGGATAAACAATAACAACAGACAAGCCTAGCATATAGTATGCACTTACTAGATACTTGTTTCTTTCTTCATTTAGGATCCTGAGAAAAATCAGATAACTGCTGCCTGCCTCAGTTTTTTTATCTGTAAAATGGGGACAATAACACTTATGTCCCAGAGTTGTTTTGAAGATATAATATGATGATATTTTAAAGCAGTTTGCATATCTTTAAGCGCTAGCTATTATATAAATAAAATATTTAAGTTTATACATTTATATTTTATACATATTTGTATATAAATGTATGTTCATACATTTATAAATATATCTATATTAATAAAATAAATACATTATTATTATAAATGGTAGCTACTTTTACTGTTAGAGACTGTGCAATATGACTACCCCATTTCTATCCTTTTTTTAAAACTTTTCTTCCAATGTACTATCTCTGCTTCTCCACTTTTGACCTATACCTTGGAGCTTCTTAAAGTCTCAATCACTTGGGACAGGATACCCTAGACCATGGATGAACTTAGCTTGTTGACTTTTGTTAAATTTATTTTCCAAATTCAATTCATAAATCCTGTTTCTGCATGATTCTTATCAGGGGACAGTCTGTGCATAGACATGGAGATGGATCGAATGCCATGTCCAGAGAACAAACAGTGAAGAGTCCAGTTTTGTTGGAATGTAGCATTCATGAGTGGGAGTAATCTGCAATCAGTATATAAAGATATGTTAGAGATATATGACCTAGATATGAAGGTCATATTTATTTTTAAGAAATAGAGGCAAAGGAAAGGAGTTACCTTTCATAACTATGGCTAGAGAAAGAATTCTTAACTAAACAAGGAATAAAAGTATTTAGCCTTTGTAGAGGGGAAATTATTGCAATTGCAATTAAGAGAGAAGTTAACTAGGGGAAAATCTTAGCAGCAATTATCTCTTATAAAGACCTTGTATTAAATATACCTTGGAGGTTGATATAAATATGTAAGAACAAGAGCAATTCCTCAGTAAATAAGTGGTCAAATAATGCAAACATCCAGTTTTCAAATGGAGAAGTGAAAGCCATTACTCACATGAAGGAACTAATGAAAACAGAAACACAAATTAAAACAACTCTGAGTTTCTTCTGAACACAAGAATTGATGATAGATGAAAATGTCAGTAGTTGATGGGCCTTTGGAAAGACTGGCACACTAGTGTACTGTTGGTAGAGTAATGAATTGTTCCAATTGTTTTGGAAAATACTTGAAGTTATCAAAATGCATGTACCCCTTGATCCAATGATACCTCTGTAACTATTTACCCCAAAGAGGTCAATGTCAGAGAGAAAGGATTTATAATGTACAAAGTATTAATAACAAAAATTTTGTCATAGTAAAGAAGCAGATAGCATTATATGCCTATTAGTTGGAGAATGGCAGGAAAAATTTGCAATATATGGATGTAATAGAATATTATGGCATAAGAAATGATGATGATGAAGAAATCAGAAAAACATAGGAAGATTTGTATGAACTGATACTGAATGAAATGAAAAGACCATGGGAAACAACTTCTATGATAAGATAGTAATATAAAAGAAAACAACTTTGAAAGACTTCAGAACTCTTAGTAACACAGTCATGCCTCCAGAAGGCTGATGACGAAGCATACCTCCCTTGCCTTGACAGAGAAGTGATGGACTAGAGGTGTAATATGCCATTTATTTACAGATATGTTCAATATGTTGTCTTTTTTTTTTGCTTAATTATATTGAGTGCTTCTAATTTGAGATGGTGGCATGAATTAGTGTTGTTATAAAAAAAGAAAGAACATTCATTTAAAATATTTAAAACATTATAAAAGTGAAGGAGTAGGTCACAGGAATTGATGGTAATGGCCTGGGAAGCAAGGACATTTAAAGGGAAATCTATAGAGACAGTTAGTGGCACAGTAGATAGAGTGCCAAGCCTGGAGTCAGGAAGATTCATCTTCCTGAGTTCAAATCTTATCTCAGATACTTACTAGTTGTGAGACCTTGAGCAAGTCACTTCACCCTGTTTTCTTAGTTTCCTCATCTGTCAAAAAAATCTGGAGAAGAAAATGGCAAACCACTCCAGTATCTTTGCCAAGAAAATCCAAAATGGGGTCATAAAGAGTCAGACAAGACTGAAAACAACTGAAAAACTACATATAAATTGAAGTTCCCAGGTTGTTTAAGTTGACCAGCAATTGTGGTTGAGAGTAAGATTGCAAGCCAGGGACTGAACTTCTTGAGAAAGAAAGGGGAAGGGTGTGGAAAGAGAGTGTAATGGTAATTTAAATAGGAAGATCTTTACCATTCATTAATAGGTCACATGGACCTGCCTGAGTCACATGGAGGTCTGAGTCACATGCAGCCTGTAGTGGAAGGAGCTTGCTTAATGGGTAGAACAGGAAGAGGCAGAGCTAGAACAGAGCTGAGAGGAAGTTAGTCATGAGAGCAGTCAGAGATAGGAAGGATGTAGGCTTCTGGCTAGCATGAGTGAAAGAGCTTGTTTGTGATTTTGTTTAAGAGGGCCTTCTTGTGATTTGTTTAATAGAGCTGGTTTGTGGGAAGCCTGGCAGGGGGAAGGCTTGGGGATGGTGTTATTCTCTGCATTTGTTATGTACAGATTTTTGTTATTCTGATGGATCTGGTTTTCTAGCGTCCGAATAAATGTTTTGTTTCTGTCTCTCTGTGGAAAGTCTGTTGTATTTCACAATTCATAATTGTACCAGGATATTCATGGCCACTGTAGGCACTATTAATATCACATTGGTGCTACAGGGAGGGGCAGTAAATAATAGGCATGGGAACCATCACATTCCTGTTTTCTAGTAGGCATTTAGAAACAGAGTTTGGACTTCAGAAAATAAGTTGTGTTAAAATTTGGATTTAGAAGTCATTTACATAGCAGCATTGTATCTTGATCTGGTTTAGGTTGCTCTCTGGAGTGTTGTGGGCCACATTTGGAACCCCTGATTTACATCATCTTTGTTGGGATAAAGAGCATAAATATAAAATGAACAAACAGGGAATTGCGAGAAGGGGATGAGCAGCTGGAGGTATCAGGATAGACTTCACTTAGGAAGTGGTGCTTGGGCTACATCTTGAAAGAAGAGAGAAACTCATTGAGGAGAGAGAGGAAGGTATGCATTTCATAAATGCAGGACAACCAATACAAAGGCGACTATAAAATGTGACATAAAATACTTTCTATAAAACTGAGCTCATTACTCTGTGGAGATATGTGAAGTATCAGAAAAGACACAGCAAAGACAAGACTTGCTTGTGGTGTAATGGGAAGGTGATCAAACTGGAAATCAGAGGATATGAGTTCAAACACCATCTCTACCATTAATATTCATGGAACTTTGGTATTCATCTGCAAAACTGGGCAACTAGATTTAATAATCTCTAAAGTGTCTTGTAGCTCTAAAACTATGCTCTATGATTCTAAGAGGAAAACCTTTTGGGATCAATGCCCCTGTCTGAAAATCCAGAAAGCCCCCATCTCCATCATCCCTGCCCTCATCTCGTTTTCCTCTAACTAGCAGAATGAAAGATAGCATATTTGGGATCCTGGTCAGCTACTTCATCTTTTAGGACTAAATAAGGCTGGGAGTGCTACTCTAATTACTTGAGGGCCCTGTAGATACTGACTAGGGACCCAGCCCTATCAAGAAATCTGGCAGACCTATACTCTGCACTCACTGCCCTGTGTCACTGCCTTTCAGAAAATGGGGCAGGCAGAGTTGAATTCATCAATATAAAAGCCTAAGAGTATCCCCTCTGCAATCCCACCCTCCAACTTAGAGCTCACAGAAACAAATTAGGCAAAACAAAGGCTCTTGCCTGCCCCACTTGGGTTTAAAATAGGAGGGTTTGTGCTTGAAATGCTAAGGCAGTGCTTCTAGAACAATTCATTCCAAGGGTCAGTGTTACCCTCATACTCTTTCTAATGAGGTGGGTGGAGGCCTCCAGAATGAAGATGTGGGAGCTTATCACACAAAAGTCACACAGGAGTCCTACGGCACTTGGGCCAAACACAGGATGATGTATGAAGGGATTAGTGTATTTTTCTACATTTATCACACTCCCTCCCTCAAAGTCTTTTAGGAGCAAAAAGCTGTCTCCATTTTCATCCAAGAATGGCCACAGACTGGTCTAAACGAATCCTCTAAGAGTTTACAGTGGGGAGGATACAAACAGAGCTTATCAGAAGACGTAGACAGAGGCTAGAGGAATAATAACAGTAGAAGTACCAAAAATAGTTATTAGTGATAATACTATTTATATAGGGTTTAAAGGTTTGCAAAATGTTTATGCCTGTTTCACTTCATCATCACAACACCTTGGAAGCAGGTGCTGCCATTATGCCTATTTCATTGTGGTTGTTTAGTCAATTTCAGTTGTGGCCAATTCTTTCGGACCTCATTGGTAGTTTTCTTGGCAAAGGTATTAGAGTGGTTTTCAGTTGCATTCTTCAACCCCTTTTACAGAAGAGAAAGCTCAGACAAAAAAGATTAAGTGACTTGTCCAGGGTCACAGAGTTAGTAAGTGTCTGAGGTCAGAACTGAACTCAGGAAGATGAATCTTCCTGACCCTAGACCCAGAACTCTATCTATTGTGCCACCTAGCAGCCCCCTATTTTAGAAACCAAGTCAGACCAAAGCAATACAAATAATAAATAGTCACAGAACTAGTGAGTATCTGGGGCTGCATTTAAATTCAGGTCTTCCTGACTCAAGGATCAGTGTTTCACAGAGTAATAATAAAATTAGTAACATTTCTGTAATATTTTAAGGTTTGTAAAATGTTCTATATGAATACATCATTTTATGTGATCCTCACAACAACCCTGGGATATGGGTGCTATCATTCTCCCCTTTTTACAGATGAAGAAACTGAGATGTAGAGTTTAAAGGACTTAATGGAGGTTACACATCTAGCATTAAACTGAAGTCCAAGTCTTTCCGAACCTGAGTCCATTGTTCTGTCTGCTGTTCTCTAGCTCTGTAACACTGATGAGTCTGATTTATCAACCAACTCACCAAAAGTTTAATAGGCATCTGCTATGTTCCAGTCACCATGCAAGGGGCTGTCATATAGAATTATAAAATTCCAGAATCAGAAGGAACCAGTGCAGGTTGGGAATTCCTTAGAATTTAGATCAGGTCCCTAGAGAATTCATGAGTTGCTTTGGGAACAACTGTGAATTCCATCTACAACATCTCTGATAAACCACCACTGCTTTAAAGCCATCAGAGACAGGGAACTCATTGCCTAAGTGAGGCTTTTCTATATCTGAACATCTCTGATTGTTAGAAACTTCTTTCTTGTTCTTTTCCCTACCCTGATCATATATAGGAAGATTCTTTTTAGCATCCTTAGTATTTTTAATATATTATTTCACATATTTTTTAACGAGTGACATTGCTCCTCCACTCAACAAATGTCACTGACTTGGGAGTAAAATACTTCTCAT
>CM053773.1:154013965-154031361 GCA_028658325.1 Potorous gilbertii | reverse complement strand
GTTCAAATTGCTACATTGTTTTAAAGAGGATCCACAGGATGTAACCAAGTTAGCTTTTTTGTGAAGCATCCCTTCCTTCCATCAAATGGTTTTTAAAGACTTTTTGTCTGGTACAATGTCCGTATTTGACTGATTCAAAGGAAATATTTTCATCAGATAAAAGTATCAGGGCTAAGAGGTGTGATGGTGATTGATTGATGCCATACAAGCCACTGGAAAAGACTTGATTGAAACCATACAAATGAAATGATGAGCTTAAATGATTTTAGAAAAACATGGAAAGACTTGCATGAAATAATGAAGAGTGAAATGAGTGGAATCAAGAGACCATTGTATAGAATAATAATTTTAAGATTGTTTTAAAAATTCTTTTGAGTGAATAAATTATTTTGTCTTTTTTAAATACCCAGATTAAGTGTAAAGGCCATGTGAGGAAACTATGCATTCAAAAAAGAATTGATAAATAGAGATATGTATAGAATTATTATATATATATGTATATATACCCATTTGTTTCTAAATGTAGCCATCTCTAGCACTGTGGGGGAGGGAGGGAGAAGGGAAAAAAGAAATTTACATGATAATTTTGTTGTCTATTTGAAAGGCGTAGCAAGTTGTTACAGTTTCATATATGATTTTTTTTTTTGTGAGAGGGGAAGGCAAGGCAGTCGGGGTTAAATGACTTCCCCAATGTCACACAACTATTGTGAAGTGTCTGAGGCCCGATTTAAACTCCATTCCTCCTGACTCCAGGGCCAGAGCTCTATTCACTGTGCCTCCTAGCTGTTATGGAAAGACTTGTTTTATTCCATAAATTAAAAAATAAATAAAAGACATTAAAAACACAGTATTAGAGATGACAATGCAATCTATATTCTCTGGGTATGGGACCAGTAAGATATCCATGTCTCCTGATCTGCCATGTACTAGGTCATTACTTTCTCTAAACTAGGAGAAAAATGGAACATAAAAGCAAAAGTTTATTTCCCCATGGGGATACACTGTCTCACTCTCTCAGAGATCAGCCAGTTCAACATCTACTTAAACAATATTCTCCTCTACATTTCTTGAAGCTAGTCCCTTAGAAAAAAGAGGAGACTACTGTAATATAGAAATAGGTTAAAGAGTTGACTTTCCCCTTAATAGTGGTCTTCAAGTAATGGTAGGCTGTTGGGAATGTGGAAAGATATGCACTATAGCCTTGGAAATAATAGCACTACAGAATTTAGAGCAGAAAAGGACTTCAGAGATCATCTATTCTATTCTCAGTGTATAGATTAAGAAACGGATGTCCAGAGAGTTCAAGGGACTTACCAAAAGTCACTGTAAATAGTAGGGCCAAGATTTAAACTCAAATTCTGGGACTCGAAACTCTCAACTCAATGGTCTTTCCACTATGACAGGATGTTATAATATTCTTTGAATTGTTAATAATATTTTCTCTTTTTTTGGTCAGATATTTTCATCTGGGATTGGAAAAAATAAATAAGAAAAAATAAACACTTGTTCTGCCTTCCTCTTGATACTATTATTCGTCATCCCCATTTATGCCAGTGACTCTACTCCCTGTATTAGACTATATTATTAGACTATAAATTCAAGGACAACAATTGTCTTTTGTGTCTTTCTGTATCCCCTAGCATTTACCCCATACCTGGCACATAGTAGGTACTTAACATATTTATTGAATTGAATTGAAAAATTTTCCAAAATTATTCCTCTTGCCCAAAAAATAACTACTTTCCCCCCATTATCTTTAGTGTTCATTACCCATTTCAAATCTTTATGAGCTCTGTCATTCCTAATAACTTTCCTACAATACTGTGATGGTTGCTATTGTTTAGTTATGTCCAACTCTTTGTGATCCCATTTGGGTTTTTTTTGGCAAAGATACTAAAGTGGTTCGCCACATCCTTCTCCAGCTCATTTTATGGATGAGGTAGCTGAGGCAAACAGGATAAAATGATTTGCCCAGTCTCACAGTCAGTAAGGATCTGAGACTGGATTTGAACTTAGGTCTTCTTGACGCCATACCTAACATTATCTGCTGTACCATCTACCTGCTTCTACAGCATCAGGCTACCTTTTCATTTTCATCTTTAATTATCTGCTCTTGTTTCCATATTCTGTACATATTTTTAAAAAATCAAATTTGGGGCAGCTAGGTGGCACAGTAGAGTCTTAACCCTGGAGACAGGATGACCTGAGTTCCAATCTGACTTCAGACACTAGCTGTGTGACTCTGGGCAAGTCACTTAACTCGATTGCCTCCAAAGAGAGAAAACAACACAAATTTCATGAATCCAACTACCTACTTGTACTTGAGAAGTTGATATTTTGAACCTAGGTGTCAGACTTAATATTTAAATTTTATTGTACTAACTTTGGTTTAGTCTATTAACTTAGTAAGATATTCCCAAATCTTGACTCTGTCATTCAGTGTGTTAGCTATCCTTACTAGCTTTTGTGTCATCTAAAAGTGAGATGAATATTACTGAACTGCTAAGGGGGTCCAGGATGAAAGGTGTGTGAGCAAGATGACAAACATACAGAAGGAGGATATATTAGACTTAATATAGGCAAATGGTGAGTGTAAGGACATATAGGACCAGGCCCTGTGACACAAGATACAGAACTACTTCTATATCTACCTTGCAACATTTTTCATAATTTCACGTTTCTGATTCTGATTATGAAGCTCCTCAGGAGAAAGTACGTTTAAAAAAATAAACAAAACAAAAAAGGGAGCAGTAGCAAAGGAGTCAGCCAGATCTTTAATTGCACTAATAGATGAATTGAGCCTACAAGGAAGCAAAGCTTTTGTTTCCCAAGAGTCTGACTTTGGATAAAGGGAATAAAATGCAATAAAGAAATAATGTGCAAGCTAAAACCCATGAATAGGAGATTATGTTTCAGAATAGCTTGGAAAAAGAATAAGAAGGGGATGAAGTAAATGAACACTTCTTAGAAAAATTTGCCAAATGAATATTACTCATTAAGAGAGTGGATGTGAATAGAGGTGGAAAGGAGGATTCTAAAGCACATAATCTGGGAAACAAGTTTAAAACAAAACAAAGACAAGAATAAAAATGTAGAAAAAATTAAGTAAAGGAATAAAGCTTAAATAATAAAGCCAGAAATAAACTCAAGGTATTTGGAATGAATAATAGGAGGAATGAAATCTGAGGGAAGAGACTGGTATCAAATTAATGTAGGGCAAGCTAATGACAGGGATCAAATGCTGACCGAATCAATGTATGCCATGGACTCTGTGGCTACTCTCCCAGCTGAAACTAGAAACTGGTTGTTGGGATCTCTAAGAAAGGCTCCTGTTCTCTCTCACCTCTAAGCTCCCAGGGCTATCTATGTATGGAGGACTACAGGGTTTTACTTATATTATTGGCATAAACTACCACCCAGCATGTTCCTCCAATGTCAGTTACCAGTGATTACGACAGAGTGCTGGACCTTAGGAAGATCTGAGTTAAAATTGGGTCTCAGACACTCACTAGCTACGTGACTCTGGGAAAGTCACATAATCCTGTTTACCTCAGTTTCCTCATCTATAAAATGATCTGGAGAAGGAAATGACAAACCAGTCCAGTATCTTTTGCTAAGAAAACTCAATAAAGGTGTCATGAAGAGTTGAACATGATTCAAAAATGACTTATTAACAATAACAGTGTCAATTAGCATCTCCCCAAAATCATTTAACCAGTTGATATCTCCATGGGTAAGCAATTGATATAAATTAGCTTTTACCAAACGATGTTTACTGAGATTTCATGAGACTTAAAGTACAAACGCATTCCGTAAGTGGAGTGTACCCTCCATGGACCACCTTGGTCCCTAGAGAGAGTCAGTTCCAGGAAGCTGCTACAAATATTCCTATCAGTGAGTCCATTTTCGTATGCAACATAGCCAATGGATGAGTTGCTCCCATACCTTCAGGACACACTGTCTCTATCACTGGGTAGATTCACCAATGAGGTAGATCTAGTAGGTTCCTATTCTCTTTTTTGGGCTCAATTACTGGACTTCTGGTGGTTCTTAAAACCTTTCCAGATTTCACAAGGCCTTGTACTAAAGGAACAGGAAAGGTGGTGACCAGACTTGCCCTTCACAGACCAAACACTCACATGCTTGAATTTGCCTCTTACAGTCTCTGCAATTGTATTTGGAAGAAGAGCATGTGAACACCTATCCCAATGCATTGACCTTCTGGAGCTGTCATCCTTACACCTTGCAGCCAGAAGGGAGAAAAGGTATTTCATTTCAATGTTGTAGCCTTTTGTATGTTCCTGGTTTAATAGTCAGTTAAAAAGATTTTCTTCTTCATCGTAAAGTAAACAGAAAGGTAATTGCCACAGTATAATTGTGTATACTCTAGCTGAGCAGCATCTTCCATTATACAATACATTATCACTCACTTTCCAAAACAGCTTCACAATATCCCCAATATGGGTTGGCAAAAGGCAGAAACTAATCCTATTGGCCAATCCCCTTTTACACTTACAAAAAGTTTTAAATAAAGAAAAACATAAACAATAGCAATTACGCTTTATTTTTTAGTGAATGAAACTTCTCAATAAAATGAAATAAAATGGCAAAAGGGCAAGAAAATTAACCCTAATTTTTTTTCTCCATATAAATCCTACTTTAAAAAGGAAGGCAGATAAAATCAAAATGATAGATTGGAGTAAAATGTACTGTGTGTCAAGATATTACAAATAAATAATTATGATTTGAGATCAAACAATGATTTAAATTCCCAATTCCAAGATAAAAAGCAAAATTAAATGCATGATTTTTGTAAAGCACTTAGCATGGTCCATGGCAAATAGTAGGTGCTTAATTAATGCTAGTTCCCCTCCTTTGTTCCTTCAAAATACATTATACTTAAAGGTACCACAGAGAATGAAACAATATAACTATTAAATTTATGTGAACTAAGCTACATATTTCCCAAATTCTTAAAGGAAAAGCTAAACAAATTACAAAAAGACATAGATGTTAACAAAATAATCCTAGAAGACTTTAGTCTTCTTTCAGAACTGGATAAATCTACCATAAAGATAAAGAAAAAAAAGGAAGATATAGAACTCAATAGACCATTCAAAAACAGATTTGAAGACTTTAATGATCTTCCAAATAGGAATAAATTATGTACACATTTTTCAACATTGCATTATAATTATAAAAATTGCTTATGCACTAGGGCACCAGTAAATAATAAATGTTAAAAGATGGAGAACTCAAACATCTTTTACTGGGAACATAAGCAAAAGATGCAGAGACAAATGGAGACTAAGTCACCTTGATTAATGAATGGGTCAGACAACAAATAATAGAAACAACAAATAACTATGTTAAAGTGAGTAACCACAGAGTCAATATCCTTTGTCATCTCTATCTCCTGGCTCCCCTGGCTTCAAGTGTCAGATAAATCCTATCTTCTACTAAATGTAGCTAAAACAATTGAAAGAGAGAGAGAGAGAGAGAGAGAGAGAGAGAGAGAGAGAGAGGAATGAGAGAATGAGAGGGAGACAGAGAGACTTTAAAATATATATTAACATAAGGGAAAAAGAGAGGACTAATGAATTGACTATGCAATTAAAATAGAAAATTAACAAATTAATAAATCCCCCCAAAATACAAAATATGAAATCTTTAAAACTGGAGGGGAAATAGATAAAAACTAAAAATAATCTATTAATGAATCACAGATTTTGAGAGATGGAAGAGACCTGATTTTGGAAAAGATACTGAGTGGCATTATTCCAACCCAGAAGAGATCCCAAGTTTAACAAGTATTATCAGTCAATAAGCATTTATTAAACATCTACTATGTGTCAGCACTATATTAGGTGCTGAGAATTCAAATATAAAGGAAAAATCCCTGTCCTCAAAGAATTTGTACTTTATGAGCAGAAACAACTTGTACATACAGACACATACATACAGACACATATAAGCACATACAAAATAAATGGATCATAGATACAAAGCAAATGGGGGAAAGGCAAGGCACTAACACCTGTAAGCATTGGGAAAGACTTCATGTCTGAGATGTCTTTTCACCTGGGCTTTCTAGGAAGCAAGGGATACTGAGAAGCAGAAATGAGGAAGGAATGCATTTCAGGTATGTGGGAAAGAAAGCAAGAACAAAGGTACAAAGATTAGATATGGAATGTTGTATGAGAAACCATATAAAGGACATATTGGATGATATATAAAATGTATGAGTAGGAGTAACAAGTAATAAGCCTGGAATGGTAGGCTAGAGCAAAATTGTCAAGGATCTTAAATGTCAAGCAGACTAGAATGAATTTGATGCTAGAGGCACTGGGGAGCCCCTGGAATTTATGGAGCAGGAGAGAGACAAAGTTAAATATGTGCTTTAGGAATATTACATTCACAGCTGTGTAGAGGATGGGGTTTGGAAAGTGGAGAAATTAAGAGCTGGAATTTTTTTTTCCTGATAAATTGCATCAATAAACCATTAGTTAACTTGATTTAAAGAAAAAGGGATCAACCCAATCAACAAAATAAAAAATGAATAAGGGTAATTCAGAGTGCACAGAGGAAATAAAAAGAATGATTGTAAATGATTATACCAAAGTATTTGCTTACAAAAATAATTTTAAGAAAATGGTCACTATCAACAAAACCAGAAAATACTGTTTGACAAAATATTGAGACCTTAACCAACGTAATCTTAAAAAAGAGAAACCAATTATTTCATCAATGAATTGTTGAAGAAAAATATCCCTGGTCTAGATGAAGTTTCAAATGAATAGTAGCAAACATTTTAATTACTTAGCGAATAAAACTTATGCTACCAAAATTATATTCAATAATTGCTAAAGGAGGCATTCTGCCAAATTCTTCTGCTTTTATATTCTCTTTTTTAAATTAAACCAATCATTTCATTGCATTTGATAATGAGGAAATTTCTTCTACCTATGCAGATCTATACCTACTCTGCAATTTATAGTCTTAAGGATTTGCCTGGGACACAGAGGGTTTATGGGATTTGCTGAGTCACATATTCAGTAGCTGTTGGAAGTGGGACTTGAACCCAAGTTTTGTGAACTTTATGAGCAAAATATGACTCATCATAACAAAACCAGGAGGGTTGAGGTGGAGCAAGGGAACTTCTAATTAATTTCAACAACAGCAAGGGATTCAACTATTTTTAAAGGTCTTGACAAAGAAATTTTTACAATATATCCAGAAATGTATCCCATATGATCAACAATTGGAAGATATCTAAACATTAGGAAATCAATTAATGTAATTAACTATATATTATGGTATAGGGGAAAGAACATTGGTTCAGTGATAGACACTGGATGTTTAAAGGCATTAATAGTCCCTGGTCTCAAAGTGCTTACATTCTAAGGAGGAGAAAAATAAATACAACCAAAAAATGTATAATAACTCAATATAAATGAAAATACCACCAAAAGGAAAATGAATATATTGAAGTATTTAGTATTGAAAACCAGTAATGATGTCAAAGAAAGGACTATGAAATGTATCTCTTTCTGGCAGAGAGATGTGGAAGAAGTCCAATGTTTTTGCTAGATTCTTTAAAAATATCATTTTTAAAAAATAAGCAGAGGCTTCAACTTGAGGTGGCACAATGGATGGAATGCTAGGCTAGAGTTCAGGAAGGCCTGAGTTCAAATCCAGCCTCAGACTTACTAGTTGTGTGACTCTAGGCAAATCATTTAACCTGAGTTTGTTTCAATTTACTCATCCATAAAATGAGGATGATAACAGAATCTACCTCTCAGAGATGCTGCGAGAATTGAATGAGATCATAACTGTAAAGTAGTTAGCATAGTACCTGACACATAGTAAGTGTTATGTAAATGTTAATTGTTGTTGTTGCTATAATATTTTCAGAAATGATTGTGATTTAAAATTGCATCATAAAAATGCATCAACAAAACTTTTAAAAATAACTATTCTTGGTTATGGAGCCAAGAACTCAGAGTGAGGCAGGAACTTGTTTGATCTCTACAAAACTCCCCTCCAAACAATATTGGAATAAAACCTTAGAAACAGTTTTGCAGCAATGAAGTTTTCCAGCCTACAACAGGATAGAAGATCAGCTGAAAAGTTCTGTCTCACTGGAGTAAGAGGAGAACATAGTTCAGTGAGCCAGCCAGCAACAGGCTATTTCCCAGGGAGCCCCAGCAAGGCCTCAGGGCAAATCTGCAGTGAGGACCCATCCCCAGTGCTAGGCAATAGCTAGGCCTTGGGCCTTGAGGTAGGCCAGCAGCCTGTGTAGGTCACCTATGAGGCCCTACCCTCAATTCAATCCAGCAGCGAGGCCCAACCCACAGAGTAAGTCAGCAGTGAGGCCTGACCTCTGGAGCAAGCCAGAAGCAAGACCCTGCCCTTGGTGTAGGTCAGTAGGCCAAACACTAACACAAGAAGCTTGGGGCAATGCCCTCTCTACTCAAGAAACAGAGCCCAACTTTTGTAAAAAGTAAAAAGTCACAAAATAGCTCCCCCCCCCAGAAAAAAGCAAAAACCAATTTAAAAAAGAACCTGATCACATAAAGTTACCATGATGACAGCAAGGATCAAAGCACAAACTTAGAAGAGTATAACAATATCAAAATGGCTATATGTAATGCCTCAAAGAAAAATATGAATTGGTCTCAGGCCCAAAAAGAAGTCCTGGAAGATCTCAAAAAGATTTTTAAAATCATATAAAAAGGTATTAGAAAAATGGGAAAGGAAGGGGAAGAGGTGAGAGTAATGCAAGAGAGTTATAAAAGAATCAACAGTTTGGTGAAAGAAGCAAAAACAAGTGGAAAAAGATATACTAAAATTCACCAAAGAAAACAATTCCTTAAAAAATTGAATTAGGAAAATGCAAAAGGTGGTACAAAAATTCACTGAAGAAAACAATTCCTTGAAAAGTAGAACTGGCAAAATTGAAAAAAAGTGTACAAACTGACTAAAGAAAAGAATTCCTTAAAAATTAGAATTGGTTGAGTGGAAGCTAATGACTTCATGAGACATCAAAAAACCAATAAAACAAAAAAAAAAGAATGAAAAAAATAAAAGAAAATGTGAAATGTCTCATCAGAAAAACACCTGACCTGGTAAATAAATCAAAGAGAGATAATTTGAAATTATTAGATTATCTAAAAGTCATGATCAGAAAAAAGCCTGGACACAGTTTTTCAAGAAATTATCATGGAAAACTGTCCTGATATCCTAGAACCAGAAAGTAAAATAGAAATAGAAAGAATCTACTTATCACTTCTTGAAAGAGATCACAAAATGAAAACTCTCCAAACCAAAAAAAAAATTGATCTTCAAATATAAGACTCAAGAAAAGCATAGAAAAGTAAAAAGGAGCAAGAAAACACAAGAGATTCAATAAGGTTAAACCGTTTTTATTCCTACATGGGAAGATGACTTGTAACTCTTAGCTTTATCACTATCAGGGCAATTAGAAGTAGTATACATAGACAGAAGGTGCAAGTGTGAATTGACTATGATGGACTAATACTCAAAATAACAAAATTAAGGGGTGAGAAAGATTGCACTGGAAGACTATGGAGGGAAAGGAGAGGTAGAATAGGCTGAATTATTTCACATAAAAGAGGTGTGAAAGAGCTATTATAATAAAGGAGAAGATGTGAGGGTGATGAGCAATGCTTGAACCTTGTTCTCATCTTAATTGATTCAAAGAGGGGATAAGATACACACTTCATTAGATATTGAAATCTGTCTTACTCTATAGGGAAGTTGGAAGTTATGGGGACAAAAAAATCAATGGGACTGATAGAAGTGAGTGTTGCTTGAGGGAGGAAGTGGTCACAAGTAAAACACTTATGAGGAGGTAAGGCGTGACAACATGAAAGGAGAGAGAGAGAGAGAGAGAGAGAGAGAGAGAGAGAGAGAGAGAGAGAGAGAGAGAGAGAGAGAAAGAGAATAAATGGGGAAATACGTTGAAAGGGAATACATAGTTACCATAACTGTAAATGTGAATGATATTCACTCATGAAATGGAAGCAGATAGCTTAATTGATTAAAATCAGAATACTGCAACAGCCTATGTGCAGAAACACATTTGAAACACAGAGACACACACAGAGTGAAGGTAAGGGACTGGAGCAGAATCTATTATGGGTCAACTAAAGTAAAAAGACAAAAGCAAGGGCAACAATCATGTTCTTAAACAAAGCAAAAGCAAAAAATAGATCTAATTTTTAAAAGTACTATTAGACAATGATGAATATCAATATTAAACATATATGTACCAAATGGCATAGCATCTATATTTTTAAAAGAGAAATTAAATGAGTTATAGGAGGAAATAGATAGTAAAATATACAAGTGGAGGACCTCAACATTCCCTCTCAAAACTAGATAAATCTAGCCAAAAAATAAACAAGAAAAAACTTAAGGCAGTGAATAGAATTTTATTTTATGATACAACTCTGGAGAAAATTGAACAGAAATAGGAAAGAATATACTTTTTTTCTCTATGACAATCTGTAATGTTAACATAAAGTCAATGGTAGATGGGGGAAGAGTTAAAAATGTTCCCTGCCCATTAATAGGCCTCAGACATCTTTTGTTAATTTCTAGGTCATGAAGGTCATGCTCTCCAGTCCTGAAAAGAGTATATATACTCTGAGAAGAGGTTTTGCTTTGGGTCTTATTTTTTGGAAGAAGGTTCCTGTGCCAGATGAGACTCTGAGTAGCCACTAAGGAGCAACCAACTTTGAAAGCCCAGATGTTGGTGCTTCTCTCTCTGGTAACTATATATGTATTGTCTGTGGTCAGACAGTTGGAAACCCAGTCTGTTGGTCTTTCTGTCTTTCTATTTGTAATTTATGCTTATAATTTCTGTTTGTATTTTCTCTGAAGTGCAGGGTGCTGACTTTTTCCCCGGAACTAAGTGAATGATATATATTTGATTAAAGTAGATTGTTGACTCTCAAAAGTTGCTTTCCTTTTTGAAAAACACATCTCAGAACCTGTACATCAGGACCTCCTTCCAGGGTTCTTGCTGTTATAAAATCCTAAAAATTAAAGGGGTTAATAAAATTGAATGTAAGAAAGTAATTGGAGAGTGGAGCCAAGATGGCAGAGTAAAAGTAGGGACTTGCTTGAGTTCTCCCACAAACTCTGCCAAATATCTGTAAAAAAATAACTCTGAACAAATCCTGGACCTGCAAAGTGCACAGAATAATGGTGTGAAGCAAATGTTCAGCCCAAGACAGCCTGGAAGGTCAACAGGAAGCATCTATTGCACTGGGCTAGGAGTGGAGTGAAGTTCAGCATGGGCCACACTGACACAAATGGGGCCTGAATCACTGGAAGCTGTGGCAGTTTGAGGTAGACTTCTCAACCCCAAAACACTGAGCACAAATTGAAAATTCAGTGGAAAAAAATCTGTCAGATGTGTGTCAGAGAGTACGGTGGTCTGGTCCCAGCCCCAGGGTGGCAAAGGGGTAGAGGAGCCTGAGGTAGCAGCAGCAGTGGCAGTGGCTGTTTCTGGAACTCTGGGCCCTCAGATTGTAGGGGGATCGAGTAGTTGACAGTACACCTTCCCTACCCCCACTGGAAGCAGAGAACTACCTTGACAAAGAGCTCAAAAGTCAAGTAATTGACTAGGGAAATGAGTAAAGACAGGGAAAAACGTCAGACTACAGGACCTTGTTTTGGTGACAAGGAAGATCAAAACATACAACCACAAGAAGATAACAAAGTCAATGCTCCTACATCCAAAGCCTCCAAGAACAATATGAATTGGTCTCAAGGCCATGGAAGAGCTCAAAAAGGATTTTGAAAATCAACTAAGAGAAGTAGAGGAAAAACTGGGAAGAGAAATATGAGTAATGCAAGAAAATCATAAAAAATGAGTCAAATACTTCCTAAAGGAGACTCAAAAATGCCAAAGAGAATAGCATCTTAAAAAATAAACTAACCCAAATGGCAAAAGAGATTCAAAAAATCAATGAGGAGAAGAATGCCTTAAAAATCATAATTGGCCAATTGAAAAAAGAGATCCAAAAGCTCACTGAAGAAAATAATTCCTTAAAAATTAGAATGGAGCAGGTGGAAGCTAATGACTTTATGAAAAATCAAGAAATTATAAAACAAAACCAAAAGGATGAAAAAAATAGAAGACAGTGTGAAATATCTCATTGGAAAAGTGACTGACCTGGAAAATAGATTCAGGAGAGACAATTTAAAAATTATTGGACTACCTGAATGCCATGATCAAAAAAAGAACTTTAGACATCATTTTTCAAGAAATTATCAAGAAAAACTGCCTTGATATTCTAGTACTAGAGGGTAAAATAGACATTGAAAAAATCCACTGATCACCTCCTGAACAACATCCCAAAAGGAAAACTCCTCGGAATATTGTAGCCAAATTCCAGCGTTCCTAGGTCAAGGAGAAAATATTGTAAGCAGTCATAAAGAAATAATTCAAGTATTGTGGAAACACAATCAGGATAACATAAGATTTAGCAACTTCTGTATTAAGGGATGGGAGGCCTTGGAATATGGCATTCCAGAAATCAAAGGAACTAGAATTAAAACCAAGAATCACCTACCCAGCAAAACTGAGTATAATACTTCAGGGGAAAAATGGTCATTCAATGAAATAGAGAACTTTCAAGCATTCTTGATGAAAACACCAGAGCTGAATAGAAAATCTGATTTTCAAATACAAGAATAAATAGAAGCATGTACAGGTAAACAGAAAAGAGAAATCCTAAGGTACTTACTAAAGGTGAATGTTTATATTCCTACATGGAAACATAATATTTGTAACCCTTGAGAGTTTTCTGAATATTAAGGTAGTTGGAGGGAATATATGTGTATATATATACATATATACGTATATATATACATATATATATATTCAGAAGGCACAGGGTGAGTTGAATATGAAGGAATGATATATAAAAAACAAAATTAACTGGTAAGAGAAGAAATATTGGGAGAAGGAGAAAGGGAGAAATAGAATGGGGTAAATTATCCCTCACATAAAAGAGGCAAGAAAAAGCTTTTCCAATGTAGGAGAAGAGGGGGGAGGTGAGAGGGAATGAGTGAATCTTATTCTCATTTGATTTGGTTTAAGGAGGGAATAAGATGAACACTCAATTGGGTATGAAAATCTATCTTTCCCTACAGGAAAGTAGGGGAGAAGGGAATAAATGGAGTGTGGAGAGGATGATAGAATGGAGGCTAAATGAGAAGAGGGGGTAATTAGAAGTAAACACTTTAGAGGAGGGACAGGGTCAAAAGAGAGAATAGAATAAATGGAGGGCAGGATAGGATGGAGGAAATGTAGTCTTTTGCAACATGAATGTTATGGAAGTGTTTTGCATGACTCACACATGTATAATCTATATCAAATTGCTTGCCTTCTCAGTGGAGGTGGGTGGGGAGGCAGGAAGGGAGAGAAATTGGAACTTAAAGTTTTAAAAATGAATGTTAAAAATTGCTTCTATATGCAACTGGCAAATAAGACATACAGGCAATGAGATATAGAAATCTATCTTGCCCAACAAGAAAACAGAGTGGAAGAGGATAAAAGAAGGGGGACAGGATAGAAGGGAGGGCAGATTGGGGGAAAGGGTAATCAGAATGTATTCTGTCTTGGAATGAGGGGAGAGAGGGAGAGAAAATTTGGAACTCAAAATCTTGTGGAAGTGAATGTTGAAAACTAAAAATAATGTTTCTATACATACATACATATGTGTATGTGTGTATATGTGAAGATAATTGAACTAATAAATAAAACTGAAGCTGGTTTTAAAAATAAACAATGAAATAGAGAAATCAATAGTTAATTTGATTTAAAGAAGAAGAAAATCAAATCACCAGTAACAAAAGTGAAAGAGGTGAATTCACCATCAATGATAAGTAAATTAAAGCAATTATTAGGAGCTATTTTGCCAATAAATCTAACAATATAAGCAAAATGAATGAACATTTGCAAAAAAATATGTTTCCCACATTGATAGAAAAGGAAATAGAATACATAAATTACTCTGTCATAGAGAAAGAAATTGAACAAGCCATCAACCAACTCCCTAAGGAAAAATACAGGGCTGCCACCAGTTGTCTTGACTTTTGTCTTGCCATTGTACTCCAGTGACTCTGGAAGAGACAATAAGGTCCATGGCTTTAAATCCAATTTACTTTCAAGTCAAGAAATCATTCTTGTGATATCATTGGTCCTATTTCAGAAAGAAGGATGACCAACAATCTTTGAGTAGTAGTAGCTGCCTTCTGGAAACCCAGCCTAACAGTTAAAGTTGGGCAAAACTTCCTTCCTTCCTTCCTTCCTTCTTTCCTTCCTTCCTTCCTTCCCTTCTCTTCCTCCTCCTTCTCCTTCTTCTTCCCTCATCATATATCCTTCTATCCACATGAAGAGTCATAGAACATGTGGGTGCTCTGTCCAAAGGAATATAATTTTTGGTCATATACTTTGTAAGCTCTCTTGGAGTTTGGGGAGTAGAAGTTTTAAAATTTCCTATTTATTTTACCACTTTTTCTCTAAAAGTTAAGACAATTAACTCTTTGTCTTGTGCAGTTTTCATTTATGGTTTCTTGAAAAAACCCATTAAGATTCAAATATAGTTAGATGATGATGCCTTTAAACCCAAATCACCTTAGCTTTCATTGAATGTCCAATAATAGGTCTCAGTCCAAGACTCTTTTGCTCATTGTTTCAGTTTTAATGTCTCAGAATGAGAGTGGTTTTGTTTTTTTTTCAGTTCTGGTCAGAAACTCTGAAAGTCTCCCCTCCCAGTTGGTTCTTTTGTGATGGCAAACTAGGCTAGCTTTTGTCTCAATTCTTGTCTATCCCTTAATCACTAAGTGGACATTGCCTCAGATAGACTGAATCAGGTAAAGACCTTAGCTTAGAAAGGTCAAGGTCATCTACTGCATCCTGGACCATCTCTTGTCACCTTGACTTTTGTTTTGCCAATGGAGTCTGAGAACTCTGGAGGAGAGATTGAGGTTGGTTCCTTTGAGCAGCTCTGGCTCATTTAAATCCAATTCACATTCAAGTCAAGCCATCACCTTTGTGATGTTATTGGACGAACAACAATATCCCTTTGCCAAAACTTATTCCTCCTTTCTCTTTTCAAGACTAAAACAATGTACACAGTGACAATAACAAGTTAGGTAAAAGTATCAATGAAAGGAAGTTGAACTTTGAGCAATGATAAAACTAGGGAAGATCTTGAAAAAAATATAGCAACCAGGAAAATGCAGTCTTCTATGACATGATACAGAATGAAGGGAACAGAACTAGGAGAACAATTTATACTCTGATGACAACACTGTAGAGAAAAAAAAACAACTTTGAAAGACTTTAGAAGCCTGATTAATGCAACAATAAAGCACAAATCTAGAGGGCTGAAGATGAATCACGCTACCTAACTTCTGCCAGAGAGGTGATAGATTTAAAATGCAGAGTAGACATGCATATTTAGACATGCCCAATGTGGGGATTTGTTTTGCTGGACTGAATGTGTTGCTGTAATATTTTTTTGTTTTGTTTTTATTATTTTATTTGGGGAAACAAAGAGAGGAAAAATGAGTACCTCTAAAAAAATTAAAATATACTTTTTTAAAAAAATAAATTTATTTAACTTTTTACATTCATTTTCACAAGATTTTGGGTTCCAAAATTTTCTCCCCATTTGTCCCCTCCCCCCTCCCAAATACACTGGACATTTTAATTACCCATATCACCAATCTTCCCTCTCTTCTATCATCCCTCCCTTCCCTTACCCCATCTTCTCTTTTGTCCTGTAGGGCCAGATAACTTTCTATTCCCCATTACTAAAATATACTTTTTTAATAAAGAAGAAATAACTAAACATATGTCCTTCACATAGCAGAAAAGTGGGGCCACATTAAGATAGAACATAGTATATATTGTCAGACAAAATTTCTTTATCAGATTTTTTTTGCTTCTTGGCTTTTCTTTGTTCTCAAGGGGCAGTTCAATTTGGAGGCAGGAGGAAAAATAACTTTGATGTAAAGACAAATAATATCTCAACAACAACAACATTTTTAAAAGTAAAAAATAGCAAAATGGTTGGGGGAAATTGGAATAATCCCAATACCCTGAGTATATTATCTAGGAAAAAAGTGTATGTGACATGTGCTTGTTGTTGTTAGGTTGGATCCTTTCTCAGGTTAGTGCTTTAAAACACATAAAATAAAATATATAGGATTACAAAAGAAACCAATTATACTGATATAGCTATCAAAACTTTTTTTTAAATTCATGAATCCCAGGTTAAGTGCCCCTCTTCTATTGGAAGAATTTCATCACTACTACATTTTTCCAAAAGTCCCATAGCCTATCTTTCCTTCTTTCTCTGGGTCACATTTCTTTATTCTTCAGCATTCTGATGCAAATTAGGCTTCCCCAATACCTCTTCAAAGTGTCTTTCCCTTTTGTTTTCTCTTTGAAGCCCTGCTTCCTTTCTTTCAAAGGACACCGTATTGTATTTGATAATAGGAAAAGTAATGAAGTATACTTTCAGCCTCTGACTCCTCTGTCATGGAAAGGGCCGCTGGGTGGTACAGTGGATAGAGCACCAGTGCAGGTGGACCTGAGTTCAAATCTCACCTCCAACACTTGATACTCACTAGCCGTGTGACCTTGGGCAAGTCACTTAACCCCAATTGCCTCATCCTGAGTCATCTCCAGTCATCTTGATGAATATCTACTCACTGGATTCAGATGGCTCTGGAGGAGAAGTAAGGCTAGTGACCTTCATAGCCCTCCCTCACTCAAAAAGAAACCAAGTCAAGTGCAAGTCATGTCATCATTTCTCTGATGGCATGGTCTTCTTTGGCAACAAAGGACGAACACACCTCTGTCATGGAGCTCAAACTGTATTTTGTGTTCATGTAATGAAAATAGCAGTTCCCATTTTTTTGATATGTTAAAGTTTATAGAAAACTTTTCTCATAACAACCTTATGAAGCATTTATTATCATCCTCATTGTACAGCTCAAGAAGTTGATAGGGATGGGTTTAGTGAGTTGCCTGTTATAAACACTTGAATATAAACATTGAATAAACACTAAATCTCTTTTCAGTCTAATTCAAGTCTTCTTTCTACTATGTGATACTACAGCCTGTGTCACTGTCACTCATCACTGACCAAAATACAAACAAAGGGAAACTTCTACAGCACCTGGAATATTCTTCTTTCCTTCCATACTTCATAGAACTGAAACCCTCAAGTTTTCATTGACTCTTGCTACTTGCTGTCCCTTAAGACTGCTTGAGCTTTGCCAAAATTCCTCTTTGTCTTTCCATTCTAGGCTCTCAGGCTCAGATTCTCCACCCTTAAAAC
>CM053773.1:154002379-154013865 GCA_028658325.1 Potorous gilbertii | reverse complement strand
ACTGTCTTATGTAGTAATCTATCTTCTATCTACTTCTCATCTTTTCTTTCTAGTCTCTCCATTCACTATCTTATGTAGTAATCTATCTTCTATCTACTTCTCATCTTTTTCTTTCTAGTCTCTCCATTCACTGCTGATGAGATTTCAGATGGGGCATATTTAGCACCTCTAGTGTGAGGGCTGCCAAGTCCTTTTCAGGGTTACTTATCCACTTTTGGTGTCCTCCTTTTATCCAACTTTCATGTGGGGCACAGTGGATAGAGGGTGGTGCTGGGAGTCAGGAAGGCTCATCTTCCTGAGTTCAAATCTGGCCTCAGACACTTACTAGCTGAGTGACCCTGGGCAAGTCACTTAACCCTGTTTGCCTCAGTTTCCTCATCTATAAAATGAACTGGAGAAAGAAATGGCAATCCACTCTGGTAACTTGGCCAAGAAAACTCCAAATGGAATAATGAAGAGTTGGACATGACTGAGCAACAAAAACAAATATTAGTTTTAAGTTCTGGAAGACATCCTTTCCCAGAATAATTTGTTGTTCAGTGTAGCCACCTTCTTTGATTATTTTCTTCAAAGCATAAAGATCTTTAGCTACAGTATTCTCCTCTGCACTAGTTGTCACTCTAATAATTTTAACATTCAGCAATTGAATGTGATTTTTAAAGCAACTGAACCAGCTAAAAGTTATTTCACTATCCACTTCATTTCCATTTTCTTACACTGCCTTAAACAAAGCTGCAACTTATCCTGAATGGCTTGCTGCTAAGAGGAATGTATTTTTAATGCAATCTGCAATCCATATGGCTAAATAATACTCCATTTGTATCACAATCACACTTCTGTTTCTTGTAGTTGTTTGCAAACACAAAAATCTGATTCAATTGTTCTTTTTTCTTTTATTTTCCTGCCTGTTTTATGATGTTCTGTATCATAAATTCAAAATGTCATCCTATTTTAGAGTTACTATTATCAAATCCATGCTCTTCAATTATATCAAATTTTTGTTCTAATGCAATAACAAGCCTCTTCTTTGTGTGTGTGTGCCCATAGTGTTTCCATCTGAAACATTCTTCCTTTTTTATTTTCTTAAGGATTCTTAAAAATAAAAACCATCATGATTGTAGGTAATATGGTACATTGTAGCACATCACATTCACAAGCAGTGATAAGCAAGTGTAGACTAGTGATGCAGTGACCTCATGATATAATTCTCAAATAACTAGCACATGTTGCATTAACTGAATTTTGGCTCATACTAAATGCAACCTGCTATCATTTTATATTCACACTAAATTGAATTTTGCATTATTTGAACTTGCATATGTATATAGGAAAATGCTATATGTATAGGGAAATGGTAGCCAGGGGATAGTGTTTTGATTTGGGAAGTCACCAGAAAAATGACTGGAGCCAAAGAAAGTTGTTTAAATTAGATGATGCAGTCTTAGTGTCATCATCTGTAAAATGGAGATATTAAAAGCACCTACCACACAGAGTTGTAATAAGGACCAAATGAAATCATATGTGTATTCTTTGTTCACATTAAAGTACTTTATAAATGCTAGCCATAAGTTATTGTTAATATAAACGTAAATTGCTTAAGGTAGCAATGACAATTGTGCTTAGATTGAAGTTCTACAGCAAGGAAACAAAGAAAAACTATTGTGGTAGTAGAGTAGATGACACAAAGATGCCTAGCATGGCTGGTCAGAGGTCAGCTACAGAAGAGTAAACCATGTAATGTTCTCACCAGTCAGGACAGCTAGGACAGGAATTCATAACTGAGAGAGTCAAGACTCCCAGGAGGGGCATCTACGGGTTGGTTATAAATGTCCAATAATCTCAAGGGATCAGTGGGCAGGCAAGGTGAACAACAGGAAAATGGTCAAGTTGGGTAGGACAGCGAAGAACAGGGGGAAGGATTCCAGTCCAAGATGGGATTTCTGTCTTTTGAGCAAAGCTAGATCAAGGAATCTATCTATCTATCTATCTATCTACCTGTCTATCTACCAATATATATAGCGATATCTATCTATATAGATATACATAAACATGCATATCTATTATTTATATATGTATAATATTCAGTCTGTTAAATATGAATAATATTTCTGTTTTTACTAATTTGCTAATCTATACTATAAATTTAAATTGGGACTTTAAATGAAGAGAAATAAATGAAACAGCTAGAAAAGAAGAAAAAAAAGAAGGGGTTTGAACAAGTAGTTGGAGGCCAAATTGAATGAGTCATCTTTGTAGATAAGAATCCAAGATAAAAATAGATGATTTAGCAATTGAGGTAGAGTTTGGGTGTTTGTTCACAACCCCTAGGCTACTATACTTGTCATACTTCATTGCACAAACAATAAAAAGCGAAGGAGAAAAATGTATTTATTAATCATTTGCCAGAAAGTCCATTGGGTGGATAGACAAGACAGAAGATTGGACACATCGTACCCACCTTTCAGATTCATGTGATAGTTTTCCACAGCTAGTTAGAGTACATGGGAATGCTATAGAAAAAAAGAAAACAGGTTGGTGATTCATCTGGCATTATATTACTGCGTATACTCATGATGATCAGAAAACTTCTTAAAAGAGAACTTCAAAATTAGCTATGCTTCAGATAGCTATTTGCCAAAGAGAAACACATATGATTAAAAATGAATTCTCCACTCACATCATAGTGGATGATTTTTTGGTGCATTTAGAAAGGACTCTTGTTCCCCTGAAGCCTGCTTCTCTTCATCAAAACATCAACTGGTAGATCTGCAATTGATCATTAATTATCCTTAATTAAATGTAAGGTGTTTTTAAAATATTTTTTTCCTTTTCCTTCCTGCTATAATGAGATCATGTTATTCTACTCTCTCATTTCAAATTGCCACATGGCTTATTTTCCAAACAATAAATTTGTCTGTTGTATGGAACAAGGGAAAGGGCCCTGGTTTGTGACTTTAGATAAACTGCTTAATTCATCCAACCCTCAGCTTCCTCATCTGTCAAAGAGATGTTTGAGCTAGATGGTCTCTATTATTTGTCCCACTTCTAAACCTATGATTATATATGAGGAATTCTAATTATATGGATATATGTATAAGTGTATACTAGTATGCATGTATATAACTATATCTATCTCCATATACACAACACATATGCACATATATGAAATATATGTTCATATGTATATATGCATACAGACATATGTGTGTATATGTTTATCTTCTAAAAGGTATTTTTTATCATTACTCCTACCTGGGAGATGAGCTAATACTTATATACATACATATGTCTATTTGGCTCAGACACATATACGTATATACATAGGCACACAATGCATACACACATGTATCTACATGTACACACACACATATAGATATACACAGAAATGTACATGTATATGCACCAGTATTCACAATAAAGGTCAATGCAGGGCAGCTAGGTGGCATAGTGGATAAAGCACTGGAGTGAAATCAGGAGGACTTGAGTTCAAATCTGACCTCAGACAAGCTCTGTCATCCAGGGTAAGTCACTTAACTCCTGATTGTCTACAAAACAAAGCAGGTCAGTGAGGGGAGCCACTCCCCCTTACACACACGTATGCATATATTTATATGTATACATATATATATGTATATAGGTATACAAATCATTTAACCTTTCAGTGCCCCAGGCAATTCTCCATAACTCTAAGTTATGGGGCAAGTGCTAATCTGAATTGGTAGAAAGTGTTTTCTCAATACCTGAAACTCACTAGAGTGATGAAATCATATATCTGAATCAAAAACACACCAGGCAGGAGTGATGACTTACTTCAAAAAATACCTTTTAGAAGAATTCCTCATTGACAAACCTATCAGTTTTTGAATAGTGTGTATTTATCAGCTATCAGAGGTTTCCATTTCAACAACTCCTAACCATCGGGTTACTATCATTTCTGAGAAATTAATTATATCTAGGATGACCCTGCTTAACAGAGCATGGTTTCCCTGAAGAAGGACCTTCTTTCTATACTGAAGAAAATGCACACACACACACACACACACACACACACACACACACCCCACAATCGATCCCCAAACCATCAAACTCATTTTCCACACAGAGCTTGGTACCTCAGTACAAAGAAGACCTTTCTCTACAATCACTGAAAAATCCCATTTCTCACAAACAGACTGGGAGGGTAAATTAAACCCAAAGTAGAAAAAAAAAATGCCCCTCAGACCTGCAGTAAAGCAGGTGGCCTCATTTGAATTTTCCTATTAGGGTTCCTGCAGAGAGCTCAGAAATTTGTTAGCCCCACACACTGTAACTCAGCATTGGTTCTCTATTTCCAAACCCACACAGCTTTTCATGAGCAGCAGAATGAGAGTCCTGGATCACTTGAAATATCCAGCAGGAAATTATTTGTGGCAGAGTTGCAAATGGATTTCTTCTTTTGCACACAGAGTGCTAATAATAAGTACCACTAATAGGCAAAAGCTTCTCCTCCCAACCTCCTTTTGATTTCTCAGCTGCTACCCTAGCCCCCTACCAGTACCCACAATAAAGGGTCAACAGGGGCACTTTCATTCCATAGGCAATGTGGTACCTTTCCAGTGGGGGATTTGTTAAAGGACAAAACATCCGTTGGAGTCAGTCTTTCTTGAACCCCCAATCCCAAGGTCCCCAGGACCTCTGTCTCTAAAGGGAACCATAACCTGACAATGGCAGTATTGGTCAATTAGTCTTTTTTTTTTTTTTTTACCTTTCATAGGGTACACTCATACAAGAAGGAGAGATGAGACAAGGGGCGGGGAGCAGGTAAAGCACAGTCACCTGTATATGGTGACCTCTCCCACCCTTGGCTTATGCTGCCACCACAATCTTTGACAAGACCAGAGCTGGCTGGTTTCCCGGGCTTAGTTGGGACACAGTTATATTCTAGCTTAGCAATAGGAAATAATATTGTAGTATTTAGAATTGGAAGGGACCTTTGGCATCATCTAATTCAACCTCCTAATTTGATGAGATCATGGTATCATGGAAAAAAAGAAAAATATATCTATTTTGTAGGCCAAGGTCATGAATTCAAAATTTCTCTCTACTCTTATATGTCCTTTTTGCAAATGACTTAAAACTCTCTGTGTCTCAGTTTCCTCAACAGTACAATGAGGGGATTGGATTTGACCTTCTAGTTTTATATCTAAATCTATGATTCTCTGGCACATGAAGAAACTGAACTTGAGAGGAAAGAATTCATATGTATTAGGTCACACAGTAAATAGTAGAGCTAGGATTTTAACCCAAGTCCTTTGATCCCAAATCCTGTCCTCTTTCATCTATTTATTCTGCCTCTACGCCATTGTTGGTATTATAGTTTAAACAGAAAGTACAGAACAGCAAGAAATGCACACTCAATAAGGCAATTCAGTCAAGTATGGGTGGTCAAGGGAATAGACAACCTTGAGGTTAGAAGCTCAAGGCTACCAATAGGGAGCGAAAGCAAGGCTGGATTAGAGGTGGGCCAGGCTAGTAGGGGGACCATATGACCAAGTGCCAAGAGAACAAATGAGCTATCTAGTTATTTATGATTTTAATAACTTGCTTTTACTAAATAACTGCCAAGCTCAGTTGTTTCTATGCTGAGTACAAAAGTTTATAGTTGTAGTGCCTTGGAGCAAAAATGCTCTGGTCATTGTACCCTAGATCTATCTCTGCCTCTATTTTTGCTCCAAACATTGCTCTGTGGCTAAGATCAGTATTGGGTCCAAACAGCCATTGGAGGACACTTTCATAACTCCCATGGACTGTGGCAACTGTTTGTACTACCTACTGTAACCAGGTTTCCTGCATGCCCAAATTAACTAAGATGGAAGTACTCATATGGAAAATGGTAGGAATCTATTCTGGGAGAAGACATTCTGTGTTCTTCTACCACATGGATACTTCTAACTTAGGTGACCTGGGCATGCACAAAGCTTAGTTATACTAACTTCCTGACTATAGTAGTTGTGAATGTGTGGAAACAGAACTACATGCAGTCGCAGGATCATAGGATAGTAGATTTAGAGTTGAAAGAGACTCAAGACACAACTGAGTCTAAGTGACCTGCCATGCGTAACATAGCTAGTGAGCGTCCAAGATAAGTTATGGTTGTTGTCCTTCAAAGAGAACCAAAATGACATTGCTATGACTAAGTCAAGTTTCAATGTGTCTGACTGTGACTAATCAGACCAATCTGAGCTCAGAATGTTCCACCACAGATTGGGCACAAATAGTCCATGTGAACATTTGGGGTGGATACCCTAAATTTGCCCCTCTTGCACTTCCTTTGAGCTGATTCAATTCTGCTTTGCTCATAGAGCACAGCACCTTCTCTGATGTGGGCATGCCATGCTGAGTGGTGCTGTGCCAGTATCTCCCATGTCACACAATCAATTTCAAAGTTCTGGAGAGAGAGATTCAGAGTGTTCTTGTATCACTTCTTCTAACCACCAAGTGATTGCTTGCCCTGTGTGAGTTCTCCATAAAATAGTCTTTTTGGCAAGCATACATTCAAACAATGTGGCCAGCCCATTGGACTTGTGCTCTTTGAAGCATAGTTTGAATATGCAGCAGTTTAGTTCGAATAAGAACCTCAGTATCTGGTATCTTATCCTGCCAGGTGATCTTCAGAATCTTCCTAAGACCATTCAAATGGAAGTGATTCAGTTTCCTGGCATGATACTGGTAGACTGTCCAGGTTTCACAGGCATACAATGAGGTAAGCACAATGTCTGGGTAGACCTTCAGTTTGGTAATCAGTCTAATACCTCTTCTCTCCCCTACTTTCCCTTGGAGCCCCAAACACTGAGCTAGCTCTGGCAATGCATGTGTCAATCTCATTATCAATGTGTACATCCCTGGAAAGTACACTACCAAGGTAAGTGAACTTATCCACAGTATTCAAAACCTCCATTTGTTGTAACTGATGGTTCCACATATGAAAGGTGTGGTGGTGGCTGATGAAGCACCTGTCTTTTCTTGGTGTTAATTGTTGGGTCAAAATTAGCTCAAGCAGCAGAGAATTGATCCATACTTTGTTGCATCCCAGCCTAGAGGCTGCACTGAGTGCAAAGTCATCTGCAAACAGAAAATTCAAGATGAGTTAATAACTGTCTGAGTCACATGTCCATTTAATGATTTCCATTGGTTGCTACACTTACCCTAGTGGCATGAAACAAAAGAGACATTTCTTTTCTTTGGTGACTTTAGGGAATTTAGGATGATCAAAGATTGGCTAACTCACTATCATTAAATGACTTACAGATTTATTCCTCCATGTCCTCCAAAAGGAAAGGAGAAATATTACAAACATGTCATTTGACTGCCTTGATGGAAGAATTACATCAAATGTCTCAGCAACTCATCCCAGTACTGTATCAGAAGCATCATCCTTTGCCCTGTTTCCCAGCATGCCCTACCATGCCTTCAAACAAATATTCACTCTAGCAGAAAGTCCAAAAAAAGGTTCTGCTCTCTTGAGAATGGAGAAGAAAGCAACTGCAAAGATACAGTTTATTAATATTAATGTTGGGCAGGAAGGAGAGTAGAAAGGACACAGAAACACAGAATGACTACACATGGCTTTGATGTGTGAGTTTCCACAAGACCGACAGCAGCATGGAAAATACAGTCAAGATAAAGAGGAAAATGAGGAGGTGGAGGTAAGCTGGAAACATCTGAGGAAATTACCAAAGCCATGGGGAATATGTTCCATCTAGACCAAAAAAAAAATGTGAGGCCAAAATAATGCCATCTGCAACTGATTAGACAAAGAAAAACCAGAGTTGAGATGGAAAAGAGAGCTTACCCCAGCTTCATTTTTATCATGGCATATATATTGTATGATTGCAAATGGGAACTGCCAGGGAAAGAGCCCCAAAGGTCCCTGTGATTATCAAAGGACCTTCAATGTCTTGAAATTCACTTTTTATGATCATAAAGAAGTGGAAACTAAAAGAATCCTTACTGATCAGGGAAAGGTTGAACAAATTGTGGCATTTGAATGTAAGAGGGTAATGCTGTGCTGTAAGAAATTCTGTATAGGAGACATTCAGAGAAACATGGAAGGCCTGAATGAATTGATACTGAATGGATTAAACAGAACTAAGAAAATAATGTACACAATGACTCCCACAAAGTAAATGAGAAGAGCAAATGGATGAAGCCTAGGACTGTGTATAGAATGACTAATGCTGGCCCTGGAGAAGGGATAGATATATGTACTTACCTGCTTGTTTTGAAGAGCTGGGACCATGAGTGTGGAACTGTGTCATATGATTTTGCTATCAATCAGTTAATAAACATTTATTAAGTGTCTATTAATGTGTCAGACACTGTACTAAGTGCTGGGGATACAAAGAAAGGCAAAATAGTCCCTTCCCTCAAGAACCTTACAATTTAATGGGGGAAAAAACAACACTTTTTCTTTAAAGACTTAAAACAAAGGAAGCCAGGGCAGGGACATAATGGAAAAGTTCAAAGAAATGTAGCTGGGCAGGAAATGAAGAGAAGGCTGGCCTGGACATCCTCTTCAAATGGTAGATCTGGGAGGAGTTCTCCATTGTTCACCCTCCATCCTCTCCAATCAGAGAGAGGGAGGCATCCCAGTATCAGAAGATACTGATGGTTATTTTTTTTTGTTCTAAGGAAAGGCTTACAGGTGGGGAAAGGGTAAGTAGAGGAAGACCTATCTAGAAAAGAAATTAGTAAAACTTATAAAACAAAACCAAAAGATTGGATTCAATTTAAGGATCTCTTTATTTTATTTGGTTTTGGTCATCTAACCTGTCTTCCAGGGCAAAGTAACCTACTCTTTTACCTTATCAAATTGAGAACGACTATTCAATCTACTTTCACTGGGCAGCTGACATTAGAACCTAGACACGTATCAATTGACAAGCATTTATTGAGCTCCCACTATTTGCTAGACATTATGCTAGGCCCTGGGGACAAAACTACAGTGAATAAAGCAGTCCATATTTGCTACTGAGGAAGACAAAAAGTACATATATAAGTATTTGCAGAATAAGTGTAAATTTATTTACAAAATTAATTTCAGATGAAGAAATCAATCATTTTTAGAGACATGCAGATTAAAACAACCTTGAGATATAATTTTGCACCTATCAGACTGGCTAAAATGATTGAAGGGGAAAGCAACACATGTTGGAGAGGATGTGGAAAAGTTGGGACACTAGTTGATTGTTGATGGAATTGTGAACTGAGCCAACAGTTTTGAGGAGCAGTCTGGAATGATGTCCGAAGAGTTATTATATTTTTGACCCAATGATACCACTACAAGAGGATTAGGGGAAAAGGAAAGAACCTATATGTTCTAAAATATTTATGGTGGCAAAGACTTGGAAATTGCAGGGATGCCTGCCATTTGGGGAATGGCTAAGCAAGTTTTGGTGGTATCATTGTGATGGAACACTACTGTGCTATAAGAAATGATAAGCTTGATGATTTTAGAAAAACATGGATAGATTTGATTGGAATAATGAGTAAAATCAACTGAACCATGAGAATATTGTATACAGCACAACAATATTGTTTTAGGAACAATTTGAGCCAATATGTAATTTTGATTATTATAAATACTCATATTAGCTACAAAGGACATGTGAAGGAAGATGCTATCTGTATCCAGATAAAGAACTGATAGATAGAAGTACGTATAGGATGATTTTGTGCGCGCACACACACACACACACACACACACACGCGCACACACACACACGTATATACACATATTTGTGTCTAATGGTAGTCATCCACAGAGTGGAGGGTGGGAAGGGAATTAAAAAAGGAAAAAAAATTCATATATTTAAAAGAATATATATTTAATATATTTTTATATATTTAAAAGAAATAATAAGTTGTACATAATAGATTTGCAGTTTCATCTGCCGTCAGCCTTTTTTTATTATTATGCTATCTTATAGAAATGCTATTTTTTATTCCACAAATTAAAAATAAAAAATATATGTAATAAATGGAAAGATAATCAATAGAAATAAATACAAAGTGGTTAATTACAAGGAAGTATGAGAGGGAAGGCACTAGTTACTGGAGGGGGAATATTTAGGAAAGATTTCATATAGAAGATTGTGCTTGAAGTGCCTTTCGAAGGAAGAGAGAGATTCTATGGACTGGTGTCAGAAGGAAGTGCGTTCCAGGTATGTGGGATATTCAATGTAAAGGCACAGAAATGGAAAATGTCATGGGTGAGGATCAAAGAGGAGAAACTGACTGAATCACAGAGGGCATAAGGAGAGTAATGTCCAATGAGACTGGAAAGATATAGATTTAGGCCAGACTATGAATGTTGGTTTGTTTTTTCTTTTTGATAAACTAAACAAAGGAGTTTATATTCTATCCTATAGGCAATAAGAAATAACTGGAGTTGATTGAGTAGGCAAATCATGTTTAGATCTGCACTTAAGGAAAATCGTTTTGTCAACAGTGTGTGCTGGAGGATGGATTTCAGTGGTGAGAAGCAGGAAGACCAGTGGGGAGACTATTACAATGGTCCAGACAAGAGCTGATGAGGGCCTGAACCAAGGTGGTGTAAGGGGTGAGATGGGAGAAGTGTTCAGAGGTAGGAACAGCAGGATTGGATATATGGGGTAAGGGAGAGTGAGGAGTCAAACATAATGTCACAGTCACAAACTTGGAAAAATGGAAGGCTATTGGTGTCTTTGACAAGTGCTTTTGATGAGGAAATGTGAAAGAGGAGAGGGTTTGGGGGAAGACAATGATTTTTGAACATGTTGAGTTTCATATGTCTATCAGACAATTAGTTTTTTTTTAAATATAAAATTTTTGAAATTCAAGAAAGATCGAAACTAATTAAAAATTAGAATTAACTAATCAATTAAAATAAATTAAAAATAAAAGAAATAAAGGATACAAAAGAAATACTGCAGTTTGACATGTAGAACTGTAAGTCATCTGCAGTGAAATGATCATTAAAGTCACAAGAGTTGGTGAAAGGAGAGAGAGAGGGAGAGAGAAAGAGAGAGACAGAGAGGAGGAGAAGAGAGGAAAGGCCTAAGATAAAACTGAAGGGGATAATGGAGCCAACTGGTTCACAAGAAATTGCTGAATTGTCAGTGTGAGCTTCTGTTCTTCAGAATTCAGCAAATACTGCACATTTGGACTTGACATTGTTTTATTAATCACCTATTCTTAAGAAAGTCATGGCTAAATTGTTAATAATACTGATGAAGCTTAAAAGCATGCTGCTAGGTGGTACAGTAGATAGAAACTGGGTTGGGAATCATGATGACTCGTCTTCCGGAGTTCAAACCCAGCCTCAGACACTTACTAGCTGTGTGACCCTGGGCAAGTCACTTATCCCTGTTGGCCTCAATTCCTCATCTGTAAAATGAGCTGGAGAAGGAAATGGCAAAATACTATAGTATCTTTGCCAAGAAAAGCCCAAATGGGGTCATGAAGAG
>CM053773.1:153970511-154001879 GCA_028658325.1 Potorous gilbertii | reverse complement strand
TCAGCGTTGTTTTGATTTGCATCTCTCTATCAATAGTGATTTAGAGCATTGTTCATATTACTATAAATAGCTTTAATTTCTTCCTCAGAAAACTGTCTGTTCATATCCTTTGACCATTTTCCAATGGGGGAATGAGTTGTGTTCTTGTAAATTTGTCTCAGTTCTCTATATATTTTAGAAATGAAGCCTTTATCATGGACACTAGTTGCAAATATTCTTTCCCAGTTTTCTGCTTCCCTGCTAATCTTGGTTGCATTGGGTTTGTGCAAAAACTTTTCAATTTAATGTAATCAAAATTATTAATTTTGTACTACTTAATGTTCTCTATCTCTTGTTTGATCATAAATATCTCCATTCTCCATAAGTCTGACGAATATATTATCCCTTGCTCCTGTTTATATTATCAGTCTTTATACCTAGATCATGTATCCATTTGGTCTCAATGCCTTCTTGATGGCGTGTTTAAGTATGTTTATTTCTTACTTTGCTGTTATGTTCATTTGCCCATGTTTTGTGTTACGTTCATGCAATTGTAATATTTGTTAATTGTTTTACATATAGTTGGTCCCATTGGTTATTGTCCTTTATTCTCAGAGAGGAGCAAAATGACATTATTATGTCAAGGTCAATATACAGTGTGTCAAATGGTAGCTGATTAGAACAATACAAGCTTGGAATGCTCTACCACAGGTCTGGTATAAATCCATATGACTATTTGGAGTGGAGATGTCTCTTAATTTGTGCATCTCTCGTTTCTTTTGAGCTACTACAATTCTTCTTCACTCATAGAGCACAATGCCTTCTTTGATGAGGGCACCTCATACTGTGTGATCCGTTGCCAGGGTCTCCTGTGTCACAAAATTGATTCCAAAGTTCTTCAAACAGAACTTGGGAATGTATTTATAGTACCTCTTCTGATTTCCACACAAATCCTTGTTTGTGTAAACTTTCCGTAAAATAGTCTTTTAAGGAAATATACTTTTGACATTCAAACAGCATGGCCAGCCCAATAGAGTCGTACCCTCTTCAGTAAAGTTTGAATGCCTGGCAATGTAGTTTGCGAAAGGACCTCAGTGTCCTTATCTTTCCAGGTGATCTTCAGAAACTTCCTAAGACAATTCAAATGGAAGCAATTCAGTTTCCTGAAGTGGTGTTAGTAGTATACTGTTCAGGTTTCTCAAGCATACAGCAATGAGGTCAGCACAAGAGCTCTGCAGACCTTCAGTTTGGTAGGCAGTGTAATACCTTTTATCTCTCACAATTTTCTTCAGATCTCAAATAATAAGATAGTTCCAGAAATGAGTGTGTTAACATCATCATCTCTGTGTACATTCCTGGCAAGTACACTGCTAAGGTAAGTGCATTCATCCACAGCATTCAAAATTTCTCCATTTGCTGTAACTGATGGTTCCACATATGGATAGTGTGGTGCTCGGTGGTGGATAACCTTTGTTTTCTTAATGTTAATTGTTAGGCCAAAATTATCATAAGCAGCAGAGAATCAATCCATACTTAGTTACATCTCAGCCTCAGAGGCTGATTGTTTTGCATGTATACTACTGCTAGTAATTAAGTTGTATTTTCTCTATTGGACAAGTGTTAGTGTTATTGTTACATATTAATAGTTAGCTTTACTTTGCTGGTTAACCAATCTTGTTACTTTTGATTGACTTCTGTGTGCTATGGATATGTGTGTACTTTTGAAATGTCCATGGGTTACATTCTATACATAGTTAAAAATATTGTCACTGTCCTTTCCTCCCAGGTGAAGCTTTATATGATGTCATGTGTATTGCATATGCTATGAAGGTGCATTTATTTTATTTTAGGTTTAATAGTTCTAAATATTGGTTTCCTAGGATACCAGGAAAATTGCCTTTGTTGTTTCAAAGCACTGATGTTTGCATTTATATTTATGGTTACAGGTTTTGAACTTGCCCTTGCTGATAGCAAAGGATAACAAAGAGTTCTGTCCAGGAAAGGAATGTTAACACTTATTCCCAAGGGCTGTTGTGTGGAACCTCATTGGTGGAGACTGATTGTTTAATGTCCTGCTTCTGCAGGAGGAGTGGTCAGAGTTGGTAAAAGTAGGAAAGAGATCCTGGGATCTTCTGGCTGACAGTTTTGAGAAAGAAGATGAGGGATTGCAACTTCCCTTCAGGTCCATGAAGGGAGAAAGACTCTGGGAAAAAGCTGACATGAAGGAAACTGCAAGTCTATCATGTCTCTATCCCCAGCTTCCTACAGTGGAGACGTTAGTAAATTTTCCCCTTGGGTGAGATCTAGGACTCTCTTTTGCTTGAGCTGAGTTATCTTACACCCAAAGGGAGAGCTCATTTGATTGGTGTTTTCTGGTATATATTCTCATATGTATACTTCCTACGAATTCTTGTTTTGCTGTCAACTTGATTAAATGTGTTTCTTTGCTATTTTTATGTAGAACTGGCATTTGGTGGGGAAGAAGTCAAGTCTTGGATAGATTGCATGGGGCTCTCTTTCCTGTTAAACAATAGTGATCAGGAGCTTATCCTGGGCCTAAAAATTGTTTCTTTTATGCTGACTCAGACTCGTGCTAAGGACTTGGGATACAAAATAAAACAAAAACCTTACTCCTGACCTCATAGAGCTTAACAATCTAACTGAAGAGACAATATGAAAACAACTATGTGTGTGTGTGTGTGTGTGTGTGTGTGTGTGTGTGTGTGTGTGTGTGTGGTGGGGGGGTATACACACACTACATAAAGGATAAATTGGAGATAATCTCAGAGAAAATCTTATTAAGGGGAATATGGGAAAGTTTCTTACAGAAGCCTTTGAGATTTGAAGAAAGTCAGGAAAGCCAGAAAGTATAGATGAGGGAAGGAATTCCAAGTATGTAGGACAGTCAGTGGAAATATATTCGGGAGATAGAGTATCTTGTTCAAAGAATAGCCAGGAGAATAGTGTCACTGGATCTCAGAGTATGGTGGGAAGTAAAATGTCAGAAGACTAGAAAGATAGGAAGGACTTAAGTTATATAGGGCTTTAAAAGCCTAAAATAGGATTTTATATTTGATCCTAAAGGCAATAGGAAACCACAATAGAGAGTATATTGAGGAGGAAGCTCGACATAGTCAGACCTGTGCTTTCGGGAAGATCACTTTAACAACTTAATGGAGGACAGACTGGAATAGGGAGAGATTTGCCTTAGGGAAAGGTTATTAACAATGATCCCAGTGAGCAGTGATACAGATCTAGTCTGAGTCAGGATGGTGGCAGTCTCAGAATATGGAAGGGGGAATATGCAAATGCTATGATGACACAAAGGTAGAACTGAGAGGATGAAACCTTACTTCATTGTTGGTTCCCAATATTGATTCTTTGCCACAACAATAACATTACCAAAAAATTATTTTTTAGAGCTAGAAAATAAAGTAAAATTCATCTGGAAGAACAAAAGGTCCAGAATATCAAGGGAATTAATGAAAAGAAATGCTAGGGAAGTTGACCTAGCCATTCCAGATCTCAAATTGTATCATAAAGTAACAGTCATCAAAACCACTTGGTACTGGCTAAGAAATAGAGGGGCAGATCTGTGGAGTATGTTGGGTATCCAAAACACAGTAGTCAATGACTATAGCAATCTATTGTTTGATAAACCCAAGGATCCCATCTTCTGGGATAAAAACTCACTGTTGGACAAAAAATGCTGGGAAAACTGGAAAATAGTGAGGCAGAGACTGGAAAATAGTGTGGCAGAAACTGGAAAATTGTGTGGCAGAAACTGGAAAACTGTGTGGCGGAAACTGGGCATAGACCAATGCCTGATAACGTATACCACAATGAAGTCCAAATGGCACAAGATCTGTGTATAAAGGCAGATACTATAAACAAATTAGGGGATCAAAGGATAGTTTATTTGTCAGATTTATAGAGAATGGAGGAATTTATGACCAAACAAGAGACAGAGAATATTATGAAATGCAAAATGGATAACTTTGTTTACATTAAATTGAAAAGTTTTTACATAAATAAAGCCAATGAAACCAAGATTAGGAGGGAAGCAATAAACTAGGAAACAATTTTTACATCTAGTGATAAAGGCCTCATTTCTAAAATATGTAGAGAACTGAGTCAAATGTACAAGAATATAAGTCATTCCTCAATTGATAAATGGTCAAAGGATATGAACAGACAGTTTTCAGAGGAAGAAATTAAAGCTATCTATAGTCATATAAAAAATGCTTTAAATCACTATCAAAACAACTCTGAAGTACCACATCACATCCATCAGATTGGCTAACATGACAAAACAGGAAGATGATAAATGTTGGAGAAGATTGGAGAGAGTTGTAACACTAATTCATTGTTGGTGGAGTTGTAACCATTCTGGAGAGCAATTTGGAACTATGTCCAAAGGGCTATAAAAATCTGCCTTCCTTTCGAGCCAGCAATATCACTTCTAGGACTGTATCTCAAAGAGATCATAAATATGGGAAAAGGTCCCACATGTACATGTACAAAAATATTTTTAGCAACTCATTTTGTGGTGGCCAAGAACTGGAAATTGAGGGATGCCCATCAATTGGGGAATGGCTGAACAAGTTGTGGTATGTGAATGTAGTGGAATGTTACTGTTCTGTAAGAAATGATGTACAGGCAGACTTCAGAAAAACCTGAAAAGACTTATATGAACTGATGCCGTGTGAAATGAGCAGAACTAGAAGAACATTACATAGAGTATCAGCCACACTGTATGAGGACTGATTTTGATAGACTTAGCCCTTCACAGCAATGCAAGGACTTAAACATTCCCAAAGGACTCATGATGCAAAATGCCATCCACATCCAGAGAAAGAATCGTGGAGTCAGGAATGCAGAATGAAGCAGACTGTTTTCTCTTTCATTCTGTTATGTTTTGTTTTTCCTTATGATTCCTTCCATTCATTTTAATTCTTCTATGCAACATGAATAATGTGAAAATGTGTTTAATAGGAATGTATGTGTAGAGCCGATATAAGATTGTATACCATCTTGGAGAAACAGGGGAGAGGGAGTGGGAGAAAATTTGGAACTTATGGAAGTGATTATTGAAAACAAAACAAATTAATAAATTTTGGGGGAAAAAACATAGATTCTTTCCTTATTCGTTTTTGTTCTATGGGCACTAGAAAGACACCAATGAAAAGCACAGATCTCTGATGTCCTCCTCTAGTCAAAGGAGAGTGGGAAAAAAAAAAAGCTTGAGTTTATCCCCTTCAATCCCCAATCATTTCCTGTCAGCATATTTGACTAGAATACCTCTCTCTTGTCTACTGGAACCTTTGGATTCTGAATTGGATGGCTTGTTTTATAGAAAGAACTTTAGCTAATGCCAACACATCTGTGGAGCTTTGTACCATTTCATTTAGTGGCTTGAAGACCTCTCGAACCTAGTCCAATGTCTTTTGATTGACTGATTGGTTTAATAGAGATGTTCCCACCTGGTTAAGGTAGTTACTTTAAGTGAAGTGGAGTGATTGATTGAACATTCCATAGAGATCTAAACCTGGTTCACACATAGTTCATACATCTGATTGATTCAAGAGAGAAACCTGGGTGACCTCAAAACTTACCTATGCAGTGCAGTCTAAAGAGTCACCTCTATGTATTTATAGCTATGAGTATTGTTGTAATTCTTATTATAATGATGATGGCAGTGACCATTATCGGCTTTGCAGCTAAGTTGAGGGAGTCATTCTTCTGACTGCCCTCTTTCATAGTCTGATGCTGAAGTAGTTCCTAACAAATTTCAACTTTCTTCCTTTTTTTGTATTTATTTTGTTCAATTTATTTATTTTTAATTTTCAACTTTCACGTCCATGAGTTTTAAATTTTCTCCCCCTCTCTCCCCTCTTCCTCCCAAAGACAGTAGCTATTTTCTAAAAGGACAATAACCTCTTCCATTGTCAAGCTTTTTAAAAAAATTTATGGCCTAAAATAAGCATTTCTGTAATATGGTACAATAAAAAATATGATTGCACATGAAACTGCAAATCTAATATGTACAACTTTCTCTTACTTTCAAATATACCACATATTTGTCATATAAATTTATTTTTTCCTTTTTTTATCCACCCCCCCCCATAGTTGCCATTAGATACAAATAGGTACACACAGACACATAGATCTATGTAAAATTATTTTATACATACTTCTATTTATCAGTTCTTTCTCTGGATGCAGATAGTGTCTTTCTTCAAAAATCCTTTATAGCTAATTGAGATGTTTATAACAGAATAACTTATTTACTCAAAATCTTTCTTAAAATGATATTAGTTACTGTATATAATGTTCCCTTGGTCTTGTCCATTTTGCTCATTATCTCATGCAGATCTTTCCATGTTGTTCTAAAATCACTGAGCTCATCATTTCTTATAGCACAGTAGTACTCTTTCACAACCATATACCACAGCTTTCCAATCCTTTTTAAAGAGCATTTAGAAGGAAAAGTTCATAGGATCTTACCTTTTGAGTTGGAAATCACCTTAGAAGTATCTGGTCCAGTTTCCTCATTTTCCAGATGAGGAAACTGAGGATCCAGAGAGTTCAATCAACTAATCAGTACACATTTATTAAGTATCTATTATGTGCTAGGGACTGTACTAAGCTAGGAATAGAAAAAAAGGCAAAGGTCAATCCCTGCCCTCAAGGAGCTCACAATTTAATAGGGGAAACAACATGCAAACAAATATATATAAAGCAAACTATATACTAGATAATTAAGAAATAATTAACAAATCAAAGGCACTGAAATTAAGAGGGGGTAAGGAACAGTCTACTGTGAAAGGTAAGATTTTCTTTGGGACTTAAAGTCAAAGAGGTAAGTAATTGAAGAAGAGGAGGGAGAACATTCCAGGAAACGGCAACAGGCAGAGAATGCCCAGAGCTTACAGATAGAATGTCTTGCTCCTAGAAGAGTCAGGGGGCCAGTGTCACTGGATTCAAGAATACATGCTGGAGTGTAAGGTGTAAAAATATTGTAAAGGCAGGAGAGGGCTAGGTTATAAAGAGCTTTGAATGTCAAAAAAACTATTTTGTTTTTGATCCCAGAGGCAACAGGAAGTTCCTGGAGTTCATTAAGTGGATGGTGATATGATAGGGTCTACAGTTTAGGAAAATTACTTTGGTGGCTGAATAGAGAATGGATTGGAGTAGGGAGAGGTGTGAGCCAGGCAGACCCATCATCAGTTATTTTGGTAATTAAGGCATGAGGTGATGAGGGCCTGAACTAGAGTGGTGGCAGCAGCGTCAGATGAGAGAAGGGAGCATATTCGAGAGATGTTGCAAAGGTGAAATTGATAGATTTGGCAGCAGACTGGATATGAGAGGTGAGAGATAGTGAGGAATGCAGGATGCCTTCTGAGTTGTGAACCTGGGAGAATGGTGTTACCCTTTACAGTAGTAGAAAAAGGGATGGGGGAAGAAAGGGGAGAAAAGAGAACAGTGGTATGGGGGAAAGATGATGAATTCTGTTTTGGATATATTGCATTTAAGGTGTCTACTAGACATCCAGTTCAAGCTGTCTAAAAGGCAGTTGGAGATGCAACATTGGAGGTCAGCAGAAAAATTGGGGCAGGATCAACAGATCTGAGAATTCTCAGCATAGAGAAGGAAATTAAATCCATGGAAACTGATGAGATTATAACATGAAGTAGCATAGAGGAAGAAAAGAAGAAGGCTCAAGGAAGAACCTTGAGGAACATCTACAGTTAGAAGAAAACCTAGAGAGGCAAACGTAGAGAGTATCAAGGAGAAAGTGATCAACAATATCAAGGCTACAGAAAGGTCAAGGAGATGGAACGCTGAATTTGGCAACTAGGAGATCACTAGTAACTTTGAAGAGAACAATTTTGGTGAAATGATGAAAGTCAGACGTCAGATTGTAAGGGATAAAGAAGAGAGTTTGAGGACAGAAAGTGGAGGCACTTGTTATAGATGGCTTTCTGGAGCTAAACAGCTAGAGAGGACTAGAAAGCAGAGATATAGGATGATAGTGGGAATGAACTAATCAAGTGAGGGAGGGTATTTTTCAGGATAGCAAGGGCATGTTTGTGGGAAGTAGGTAATAAGACAGTAGAGAGATAGGGAGAGATTGAAAATAAGTGAAAGAGTGGAGATGACAGATCTGTTGGAGGAGATGGTATAGAATGGGATCACTTGAACAAATAGTTCCTAACTTTAAATTTTTAGGGACCTTCGAAGTCATTTAGTCTGGTATCATCATTTTACAGGTGACAAAACTGAAGCTCAAAGAAGTAATTGGGTCACAGATTTATAGCTGAAGAGACCTTCAGTATTACGTAGTTCAGACACCTCATTTTACAGATGACCCTATAGCAAAGAGTACAAATTACCTGAGGCCCAGAGAACCAAATCTCTTTTGACTGCACTGTGGCTTTTTCAAAATGATAATGAAGGAATATGAACATGATTTAAATCACAGGAACTTGGCTGAGTATGGAAAGTGGATTATAACCATCAGGACTCTATAACCACTAATGTAAGCAGCACGTACTTAACTCATCCGGATCAAGGATTAATTTGCCATAGTTTGATTGTTACACAATGAGACAGCAACACATATACATGGAGGGTAATTCTTGTGATAATGTTGTATTGTGAGATAATATCATACCCATCAATGTTCTATCCAAGCATCTACAAGAATTTCATTGTAGTGAAACATTATTACCTCTCCCTTGTGCTTTTCTCTTTGATAGGAGTAGACACTGGTCCAGTGATTTTTATGGTTTTGAGAACTCCCAGATTCCCAGAGGAAACATCCTCTACCAATGCAGAATGGTACCTGCACTGAAACTTCTAGTTTCAGAGAGTTGCCTAGAGCACTGAGATGGCAGGTAGGTGGTGCAGTGGATACAGCACCAGTGCAGGAGTCAGGAGGACCTGAGTTCAAATTGCACCTCAGACACTTGACACTCACTAACTGTGTGACCTTGGGCAAGTCACTTAACCACATTTACCTCATCCTGGGTCATCTCCAGTCATCCTGATGAATATCTGGTCACTGGATTCAGATGGCTGTGGAGGAGAAGTGAGGCTGGTGACCTGCACAACCCTCCCTCCCTCAAAACAAAGTCAAGTGCAAGTTATGTCATTATTTCTCTGATGGCATGGTCTTCTTTGGCAATGAAAGATGAATACACACACACAGAGCACTGAGAGATTAAGTGATTTGCCCAGGGTTACACAGTGAGTATGTGTCAGAGGCAGGAACTGAGGTCTTATTGACTCCATAGCCATTTCTCTCTGTTTTCCACGTCTCGGTCAATTTACATTAATCATGAAACGTATGTAGGGAGAGAAATGGGCATGGCTAGAAATATTGAGTGCAATTCCCCGTAGTGTTTTTGGGTTATTTTGTTTGTTTGTTTTTGTTTTTTTTTAGGAGGTGATCAAGATTAAATGACTTGCCCAGGATCAAAAAGTCAATAAGTGTCTGAGAGTGGATTTGAACTCAGGTCCTCTTGACTCCAGGGCTGGTGCTACATCAGCTACACCACCTAGCTGCTTCCTGTGTTTCTTACTACCTCTGTGATTTTGGATAAATTACCTAACCCCTCTGAGCTTGTGTCTTCTATAAAATGAGAGAAATTAGTTTAGAAAATATTGATGGTTCCTTCCAACTTTAAAGCCTTTGAACTTATCCACTAAATTATGATCTACCCAGAAGGCACTTGTGACCTTGCTAAAGAGGAGTGGCAGGGAATAATATTAGGAAGAGCTCATATTTAAATAATAGGTTTACAAAGTACTCATCTCACAATGGTCCTGTGATGTATATAGTGCCAACGTAATCCTCATTGGACAAATAAAGGAAGTCAAGCTCAGAGTCACGTCAAGGGTTTTATACAGCTGCTAAGTGAAAGGACTGACTCTTGGAGCCAAGTTTTCTGACAGAGTATTAGGTTCTAGCCATATAACAAGTGAGATCTAATTAGGTACAGAATTATTAAGCACTAATTATGTTCTGGAATCTAGGGATATGAAGATGGAAACAGAATAATCCTTGCCTTCAATAAGCTTCCATCCGACTGGCTGTATAAGCAGCCTGAGGGAAGAGGGGTGGGGTGGAGGAGAAGAGGAAGAGAAAGTCTGTGTGACTTAATTCTGTCTTTGAATACAAAGGGAATCTAGATGATGTCAGTTATTTGGTTCAGTAGTAGAGATTTTACATAAAGTTTTGGGGTAATTTTAAAGCTTTGAGAGCTTTGGTATATTAAAAGCAAGCAATGCATCTTGCTTTTGAGTAATGGTTTTCTTCTTACAATGAAAATACAGGGTATCCTAAAAGTTTTAGTGCAGTTTGAAGCTTTAGCAACTTAAGTTGTTAAGTTGCATCGAGACCAGTTAAGTAAAGGTATCTTAAGTTTTGCTTTTTGGTATTAGTTGAGAAAGGGAAAGTGTATACACGGTTATTCCTCTGTTCTTCCCCCCCACATCCTAGCTACCATTTATTTCCACTTTTTCTTATCTGCTTCCTACTTGTAGATAGATAATAAACCAGAATGATGATTACTTGTGATAATTGGTCTCAAATGGACTCAGAAGGTGCAGGGGACCAAGGCTGCAGAAGTTGATTGTTCCTTCTTCCTCTACATCAAAGGCATGTAAGCCCCATGTCTGGTTTGGGAAAGGGAACAAAACTGAATGTAAATGATAGCTACTTTCCATCATACTTTCTGTTCTCTTTCTCTCCATCTTTTTCACTCACAGTCACCACCCTGGCAAGCATGGAATCATCCTTGTAATTATTCATTTTTCAATAATGGCTTAGGGGAAAAGACACTGAATTAGGAGTCAGAGGCTTGAATTTGAGTCCTGAATCTAATCCTTAAAGCTCTGTGTGAGTGACCTTGCCAGTTAACCTCAGTTAAACTGAGCCTCAGTTTCCTAGTCTATTAAATATGGATATTAATACTTTCATTACCTATGTCACAGGGACATTATTAAGAGAGTGTTTTGGAAACCATAAAACGCTGCATAAATTCAAGTTGTCATCTAAAGCCATTTATATTCCATGGGAAGGATGGCAGTGAATAAGCCTCCTTAAGCTTATTTGATAGTAAAATTATCAGGAAAAAGTGATATGTTTAAAAATGATAACTCCCAAGCCTCTTCATTTAAATCTGAAGCCTGAGGGCATTGACTTTTTCTGAGAAATATAGCTTCAGTCTCAAACAAAGATTATTCACTTCTAGCCAGTAGATGAGAGGAATGAGTGTAGCCTTTGATACCTCTTGTCATGCATCCAATGACATTATTTATTTTCTTCCAGAAACTCTCCCTGTGACTAGTGAATAGAATTGTAGAAGTATAGAAGGCAAAGGCAGGCTTCTCCTGCCATCCGCCTTTTGGAATGAAGATATTACCACTGGCTTCCTTTTTTGCTTGTTTTAAATGAGGCTCTACACTGTTGGAAGTCCCTAGCCTGTTCTGCTAGTGACTGCTTTGCCAGCGCTGCAAGAGAGAGTCCTCTGGGGATTTTGGTCTGTGTGCTCATAACAATGATTTTAATACCTGTTACAAGTGACAGCCCCTCACATCCACCTTGCTCCTGGCAGATGTTCTCAGCAACAGCCACACTGGTGTATCCCGATGGGGGAAAGAGAACATCACATCCAGTCAATGACAGGAGTCCAAGACTCTGTCATTCATCCCCTTTCATATTCTCAGGCCCTCTGCCAGAGAGCAGTCTAACACCAAAGCATCTGTAAGGCAATGTGCCCAGAGGTATGCCAGTCCATTCTCATCCATAGGCTGTCACAGTTGAGCAGGGACTCAGGGCAGGGCTTTCTGGCATTCCCAGAGTAACTACACTTGATGCAACTGTCTTAGTGCTTCTTTTCCAAATACAGTTGGAATATATAGCCTTGGTGAAGGTGAGAGATACAGTGGAATCTGACAAGTATAATTGGGTACTAGAAATGTCGCTCTCACACAAGCTAAATAATGACTAGTCACTGCTGACTCCTCTTATTTTTATTTATTTTTTTCATTCAACTATTTTTTAGTCACATCTAACTCTTTGTGACTTCATTTCTTGGCAAGATACTGGAGTGGTTTGTCATTTCTTCTCCAGCTCATTTTTATAGGTGAGCAAACTGAAGCAAGCAGTTAAGTAACTTGCCAAAGTCACACAGCTAGTTAAGTGTCTGAGGCCAGATCTGAACCCAGGAAGATAAGACTTTCTGACTCCAGCCGAGTCCTGACGAGCATGCTATTCATTATGCCACCCAGCAGCCCTGTGATTCCTTTTAATCAATGATGATTAATTGACTGACTTTGTTTTCTGTGTCACCATTCATTTATACCAAAGACATACTTTGGTGAAGGCTTGGAGGAATAGGAGGAAGAACTCATTGAGAGAGGGAGAGGGATAGGACAAAAACAATTCTCGCCAAACCAGATATAGGAATCCACATGGCTCTGTCCCTTTGCCCCCAGGCCTCTGACTTTTGTTGTTACTGTTTAAATCTACCAAACTATGATTTGTAGGGAAGCTAAACTCCAAGAAACCGGCCAGAAGCAGGAATCTGAAAAGGGCTTCAAAGTTAATCCCACTGCTAAGACATTCACAAATGTATCAAAAGGAAAAGGAGCCAGAGATGTACAACATAGAATTTTGATTTCGGAATGTTGCAGTCTTGGGTTTCAGATAGACTCCTATATATGTTTAACAAATTCAAACAGAAAACATAGATACTTTGTGAGAACTTAAGGGAATTTAATAAGGTCAGAGACTTAAGGATTGTATTTCTTAAGGGTAAAGGGATGGCTGAGGAATTAAAATACTTCAGGACTTCATGTTCCATGATCCTTAGGGTCCAGAAAGCATGGGTTCATCAGGATAAATTTTCTAGACTACATTTCCTAGGTGTCTGAATGTTGAGCCACCTAGTAGGAGCATCATCAAATGAGAGCCCTTATTGATCAAGAATTTTCTCTGGAGGTGAGAGCTCTGAAGAACAGAAATCACTGGATGTGCCTCAGAAAAGAGGTGGATGAAAGACGCAACAGCTTTAGTAGGGTGAAGGGGAATCAAGGAGAGCAAATGCGTAGGGTGCTATAGCTGTGGCATTTCTGAATGCAAGAGGATCTTGACAGTCTCAGGTCCCAACTAAGAAGTTGTAATAGATCACCATGTGCTGTCTGAGGAGGTGTCAGTAGAATTCCATGGCCCAGAGGTCTATGAACAGCACACCTCCATGCCCAAACCCCTTAAAGCTCTGAGTCCAGAGTTTAGAGGCAACTATGTGGCTAGGAAGATTACTAAGGATTAACAGGGATTGCTTCATAATCCTCTTGGAGCCTGTAAGGGGTTGTACCCATTTGTATAAGGGATAGGGAATTCCAAAACTCATTTCTTTATTTAAAACAATTTTTTTCTGTACTTGAACATCAAAAAGTTCTGTCTACACAAGAATAGACATAGAGATTATATACAGAACTCTAAATCTCTATTTCATATTAATTGGTTTTTTAAAAGTATAAAATAAATTCCTTGTCACTTCCAAACCCATCCTGTTGATGCTTCCCCCCGAACTTCCTTCTGTTTTTTTCTGTGCATTTAAAAAACATTTCAATAACTGTCTTTTTTGAGGCGGGGTAGCCAGTGTATCACCAATCATGGCAGCATACCTGAGGACTGCTGCTGTGAATGATTTCAAGGGTCTAATCACATAATATAATGAGCTCTCTATTTTTTCAGCAATATACTAAACATTATTCAATAAAGTATAACATTCATAGCAACATCCTTAAGCAAAATGTATCATTCTATATATATATATCTATATATAGATATATATACAATGATGCTATATATAGTTGCTTTCTAATTTGTATATATACATATATATAAATATATATAAATACATACACACATACATGTATATGTTATATGTGTGTATGCATGTATGTATAGTAGCTTTCTAATTCATCTTCCTGCCTTAAATCTTTCCCATTCCAGGGTATCTTTCGTTCAACTGCCAAAGGGATTTTTCTGAAGCATAGCTCTGGGTCACCTCCCTGCTTAGTGAGCTCCAATAACTCCCTATTACCTCAAGTATTAAATATTTTCTGTCATTTAACACTCCTCACAACTGAGCCCCTCTTACCTTTCCAGTCTCCCTATACTCCACTCCTTTCCACATACCTTCTGATCCAGTTAAACTGGCCTATTAACTAACTATTCCTTCCACATGATACTGAGTCTCTCATTTCCATCCCTTTGCAATGGCTGTTCTCTGCCTACAATTCTCTACCTCCTCACCTCTGCCTCTTGGTTTCTCTGGTTTCCTATAAGATAGCTCTTTTTGCAGGAGTTCTTTCCAGCTCCCATTCCCATTCCTACTTTCTTACTAATGTTAGGCTCCTCTGAGATTATCTTCCATCTACTCTCTATATATGTTGTATGTATCTCGTTATGTACATCCTCATCTCTATCCCCACTGTCACTCCCCCACCCCCTGCCCATTAGAGCTTCTTGGGAGCTCCTTGAGGGAAGGGTTTATTTTTGCCTTTATTTGTACCCCCCAAACTGAACATGGTGCCTTGCACATCAGATTGAGAGAGAGAGATATGTTGGATTTGATCTTAAATCTTAAGCTCTCAGTGAATGAACACACATAGGGCTAGTCCCCTGCAGTCCTTAAGATGTCTTGTTCTGGAATGTCTCGTTACTTTTCACAAGTTCATTGTGGGTTGTTTTGGATAATCAGTTATCTAAATTATTGTCCAATTCCCAGTAGTGCAACACTCTGTTCAGAGACTCTGCAGAAACCACAAATCGAACTGCAAAGTACTTAAATAAAACAATGGAAATGACAAGGCACAAATTAATAAATCAACAAGCAATAAATAAAAACTTCCCATGTGCAAGGCACAATGCTTAATTTGGGGAGTACAAAGAAAGGGGCCCTATTTTTCAATTGAAGAAACTAAGGCAGAGATCAAATGATTTGCCCACAGTCACACAACTAATAAGTGACTGAGGTTACATTTGAACTCACATCTTTTTGATTTCAGGCCCCTTGCTGTACCTTTATCTTAATCTCTAGCCAACCTCTGGCCTCTGTGATGGAGATGAAATTCAGGTTACTTGAAATATTTAAAAGTAGAAGTAAACAGAGTGTATTACAGTATCTGTTAACAGATGGAGGAAAAGTTGAGGAAATAGCAGACCTTTTGCTGGAACTTTCCTCATAGTTAGAGAACTGGTGGTATTAGCCCCAGTCTTTTGCTCTGATATCCATGTAGTAAGAATGGCCCTTCTTGATTTCTTCCCTTCTCTTCAGCAACTTAGCTCTACTTTCTCTTTACCTTTTGCAGGCTGCCTCTGTATTAACAATTTTTTCTGGGTCAGCTCTGAATACCTCCATTTCTTTCCTTCTATTACCAGATCCTTGGAATTTGACTTCACTTTTGATCTAGCAGCTAGTAGTGCAGCTGATATAGTGCTAAACCTGGAGTCAGGAAGTTTCACCTTCCTGAGTTCAAATCTGGTCTCAGATATTTCCTAGCTATGTGACCCTGGGTGTCACTTAATCCTATTTGCCTCATCTTCCTCATCTATAAAAGTGATCTGGAGAAGGGAAATGCAAACTACTCCAGTATCTTTGCCAAGAAAACCTCCAATAAGGTCTTGAAGAGTCTGACATGACTGAAAAATGACTCAACAACATCTAGTTGAAAGTCTTCAGGGTATGACCAAGTCCCAATCAGAGCAGATTTCCTGTCACAATTTATTGAAATATCTTTGATTGATTCAAGGAGGTATCCAACACTTGTTCGTAACTAATTCTGATCAATTCAGTCATGAAGGGCTCTTACTAACAAAGATAATTACTTTTAAAAGATGGAGGTAATCAACAGACTCCCATTTGTACTCTTATTAAACAACCACTGTTTGAAGAACAACTGTGGTTTGCTGGAGTGCTACGTTCTAGGAAAGAAACAGGATTGAGACAATGATTGGACCTATGTTTCATTGGCATAGATAGGAACCTCTTGGCTGAAAAAGCTCCCTCTACCACTGCAATTTGTAGTCTTAGAGAGCTGCCCAGAGAACTGAGTGACTGGTTAAGTCATTTGTCCATGGTTATACAACTAGTGACACTTGGATCCAGATCTTTTAGGATTCAGAGTCTTCATTCTATTACTATAATGCTTCCTGTTCAACTATGGAAGAGATTTATTTATTTAAGAATTAAAACTTTTATTTGAAATAGCAATCATTCAAAGCACATTAGATTTCTTCACTTCTCCCTGGCAAGAACATCTCTCTCTCTTACCTTTTTTGTTTCTGCCTTTCCAGTTAGAATTGGTGTGATTGATAATTGATTCTGAAGACCAGAATTAGCTTTGGTAAAATTCTTTTTTAATATTTACAATAAAAAATAATTATAAGATCATAAATATATAATAAATATGTAAAATTATAAAATAGATAATTATAAAATTATAGTAATAGTATCAACTTTGAATTCTTGTTACATATTTTATATCTTGAAGGATATTTCTCATATTTTAAAAGACTATGATATACAGCACAATATACATTTATTATTATACCTAAAAGGAGTCATTAAAGCTTTATTTCAAAATTTGATATGTCAAGATTTATATAAGACAGGTCCTGTCACCCAATAGAACCTACTACAGTCCAGTAGACAGATAATACATATAGAGATGGTTACAGTAAGTCATTAGAGGAATCCAAAACAAAATGTCATTTGACCTTCAATGGGAATAAGGGGTTATTAACACTAGGAGAGATTTATAGTATTTGAGCTACATTGTAAAGGATGCATAAAAAGAATGTAAAAGATTCTTTTTGCAAAGTGAAAAGAGAAGAGATTCCCTGAATACAGAGGAGTAAGCAAAAAAAAGTGGGTAATTTGGAGGGATAGAAAGCCCAGTTTAGCTGGAGTATAGTATAAGGAGTAAAGATGAGGGTAGATAGGGGGAATAGTCCAGATGGATCAAAGCTTTGAATTCAAATAAAAGATTTTGAACTTTATTTTGTAGGCTCAGTTAAAAAGCCTTTAGATATTTTTGAGCAAAGGAGGTAACAACCCAATATATGTATGTCATATTGAGAGAAATGTTTATTAAATAACTGTTAATATTGAAGAGATACAGGATTTTTTTCCCTTCCTTATTTGGAGATTAGGTCTAAACTTAGTTCTCTGAAGAATGGATCAGAGGATGAGATGAAATCTTTGAATTTTTACCCCACCCAACCTGAGAACTTTATAAAGAATATAATCTTAGGTGAATTCCTGCCCAGTGTATTCCACTCTGGACAGTGGAGTAGATCCTTTGTCTAGATTGCCTGAGGCTGAGGGTGGTGATTACTGTCTCCCAATCCCTCATTAGAATGAATTCACCTCTCATTTTAATATTCATTCTTTTCATTTTTAACCAATCAGAGTGGATTGCCACCCTCAGGAACACTCACTCTTCTAAGGGTATATAAGCATCGATTGGGTGCCATGAGGGGTCTTTGGCATTTGACAGAGACACTGATCTCTTTTATTATTTATCTGCTATCATGATTAATAAAATGATTACTTACTCAGAAACTCAGAAACTACATTTCTTAATTTTTTTGTAAATCACAAATTTGGCAGCTGTGTATAGGAATCGATTGGAAAAAAAAAGACTGAAAGTGGAAAAACCTGTTAGTAGACCATTCTAGCAACTTAGGTAGATTGGTAGTAATGGAGACCTGTATTGGGTGGAGAAACTGGGAACAAAGAGGAGAAAACAGGTTGTGAAAGATTGAGGGTACTATATGGTTAAGACTTGGTAACTGGAAATAAGAAGTGAGGGAGAGGGAGAAGTCAAAGATAAGATTTCAAACATGGGAAGTTATAACACCGACAGAACAGCTAAGACTAGATGTTCTCCAAGGTCTATTCCAGCTCAAAACTTTCTGTGATTCTAAGCCTGGAGTGAGTCAATATTATATTGGCTCATATATGTTGGCCTGCTTCCAGAACACAGGAACTCTTTGACTGCCATGTGGGAGAATATGTGGAAGAGGTTACTGGAGCATTATCGCTATCCTCTCAGGATCTTCTCTCAGTGGTTAGCAGTGAGTCTTGAAGTACAACTTCTTTTCTCTGCCCATTATTGATTTGGTAATAGTTTGTGTTCCTTTGTGCTATATATAATCTGTGTATTGGCCAAGTTCTGAGCTAACCCTGGTTTCTCTGTCAGCTAACTCTTTTTCTCACAACCAGATGCACTTATTTCCAAATTGGATATATGTAGAATGTTACACATTTCTTTGATAATTCTCTTAGTCTGCATCAGCAACAAATGTTTATTCAGCCCCTGTGAATGTACTTGTATAAGGGAGAAGCTTATAGAAATACAAGTCAAAGGTAGCCAGCACCACCCCATTCTTCCCATTGTAGCTAACTGAAGTTTGAGGGCAGTCTGTGCGCACAGCCTTAGCCACTTGCAAAGATGGCTTTTTTTTTTGGATTCCAAGGGCAGGACTTTATCTCTATTAAAGCTGATCTTGTTAGTTTTGTACAAAACCTTTGAGATCTTTTTTTCTGTATCCTCTTTATTCTGATCAATACATTGACTATCTCTCCCAGCTTTGGGGCATCCATAAATTTAATAAACATATACCTTGTGTCATCTTCCCTCTCTGAGGTTTTCCAGTATTCCCATTGGGGAATATAGAGCAGCTGGAAAAATTATCTTCTCTCCTTTCTGGGTAGATCTAGGTGATGTAGGTGATTGGGTGGAGGCTTGGCACCCACATTGAGCAGGTCAACATTCCTATCTAATGTTGTGGCAGCTCTTCTCTAAATGTCAGGGTTACTGACCGCACTTCCACCTGAATTTCCTGAACTTGTTCAGTAGGATGCTGATGTAATGAGCAGATTAGTTTCCCCAGTCCCTGTTGGGAAACCTTCACATACCTTGGGAGTCATCTATGATGATACTTTCCCTTTGAGAGGGGAAGTTCATTTTTCTTCCTTTCCTAGTCTTCATTTTTCCCTGTTTTATTTTAGCCTTACTTTTAATTTTGTCCTAGTTGTTTTAGATTGGGTCAGGCTCTTACAAGCATCAGGCAGACAGTAATCACAAAGACTTTTTATAAAGTGTTGTTTGATTATTGAACTTATGTAACTTTGTAATTGGGGGTAAATCTGGAGCTCCAAATTCAACCCACCCCAATTATGAGGGACCAAGTTTGAGGTGGGGTGGAAGCATCAGTTCTAAAGATGACTTGTGATTAATTCAGAAAGATTTACCCCTTTAGTAGGCTAGACTACAGAGAAGAACTCTTCCTTTCAAGAGGTGGTCTCATAATTAAGACAGAGGGACACCATCTTCCCCTCCCCAGCAGTACCTTTGAGAGCTTAGTGGCAGTAAGAACACACTGGGCCTGATAATGGACTTCAAGTCTCTGGCAGCCTCTTCTGTTTTGTGCTTCTTTCCCCAAACATGGATCACTGAGCAGCAATCCTGAAAGTTTTAGTCTTAGTGGTTACCTGGTGAGCTCAAGAGCTCCAAAAGTCTGGAGTCTTTGAATGGAGTCCAGACTGACCTGCAGCAGAAAGTACTTCCTGCAATTACACTCTTCTGAAAGGAGATGACCACTGTTGGGAGGCTAAGCCATGGCCTCATTGGCTAGAAGACCTGGCTTTGAGCTGCTGCTCAGACAATATAGATACAAGATGAATGCAAAATATCTCTTCATCACTTCCAAAAAGTGTGTTGTTTTTTAAGGATTTGTCAATTCATGCTTAAGAATCTTCGTATTTTAAGTATTTCTTTTATAGAAGAAGAAATAAATGGCTGTCCTATCACCAATGTGGACTCCTTGGTATGTTGAGTAGCTTTTCAAGAAGCAACACAACCCTAGACAGGAGCCACAATTAAGTTATGTTTAAAAGATTTTTTTCCCCCTGCAGTACAAGCTAGGATGAAGTTGAACCACCATGAATATGAGAAAAGGAAGCTGAGCCCCTATTGTCTATTCCACTAAATTTGACTTTTAATCTTACGTTGTTGCTGTGCAGTCATTTTCAGTCTTGTGCAAGTCTTTGGGATTTTCTTGGCAAAAATACTGGAATGGTTTGTCATTTCCTTCTCTAGCTCATTTTATGGATGAGGAAATGGAGGTCAAAGGCCTTAAGTATGCAGAGTCACATAGCTAGTAAGCTTCTGAGGACAGATTTGAACTCAGGAAGATGAATCTTCTTGACTCTAGGTCTCATACTCTATCCATTGTGCCACCTACCTGCCCTTTTAATTTTCTATCTTTAAGTAACTATTTCAGGTATATGTATTACCTCATTCCTAGATTATAAGCTCTCTGAAGAAAGAGACACTTCCTTAAACTTTCTTATTTATTGGTATATAACAATCCTACACATGCTGTAAAACACTCAAAAAATACTTGTTATACAGAAACATAGTACTAGTCTTCAAGATGCTGAAAGTTTAATTTTAGGTAATCAGTCAGTTGATTGGCACTGATTAAGTGCTTCCTATATGATAGGCATTGTGCTGACAATCTAATGGGGGAGAGAAGGGGCAAGCAGCTATGGACAAACAAGCTCTATAAATAGGAAATAATCAACAGAGGCAAGACACTAGAATTAAGAACTGGGAAAGATTTCCCATGGAATGGGGGATTTTGGCTAGAACTTAAAGGAAACCTTAGAGCAATAGAGAGTTGATACTTTATAATAGTATAGTTGATAGTCTACAATAGTACAGATAATGTTCATATGATTGTTAAAGCCTCAGAAAAGAGATTGGCTGGAGGGCTAGTGGGAGGCAGGGCAGATGTCCAAGCTCTGTTCGTAACTACTAGTTAAGGTAGAGGTCAATGACATACTAGGGCCAGACTTGCCATAGAGAAGCAAAGCAAAGAGGTAATCACTCTGAGCCAGGTCAGCTCTGCCTCAGGACTGATTCTGATTTTGAGAAAGGCGAAAGGTGGCAGGGAATAAGCTTTTATCAGCACCAGCTATGGACTAGGCATTGTGCTGAGGGCTTTAGGAATGTTATCTCATTTGATCCACATAACAACCCTAGGAGGTAAGTGATATTACTATGATTCACATTTTAGAGTTGAGGAAACTGAGGTTACAGATACAGGTTAAATGACGTGCCTAGGGTCACATAAGTAGTAAGTCTCTGATCTTCTGGACTCTAGGGCCAGTGGTCTATCTACCATACTACCCAAGTGGCCCTTGGGAGAGGATTATTTCATCTGAGGCATAAGCATCAGGATAATTTTTATTCTAGGACTGGTGGTTGGTATAGAGTGGGAAAAGTGACAGGAAAAATGAATGAATGAATGAGTGAATAAAAAAAGTTAAGAAGTCATTTGCCAAGCATAGTACTTAAGTACTATGGATACACAGAAAAAAAGTTTGAGAGTCTGCTTTCAGGGAGCTTGCTTTCTAAGTGGGAGAAAGAATATCTATAGGCAGGTTCAGCAACATAGCAGATGGAAAGGACCAGGGGTCTGCAGGACATAGAGGAAGGCATGTAATGCAAAGGGGTTCTGAGGAAACAATGCCTTAGCAGATGGAAAAACCTGGTGGTCCTTCATCTTACCAGAAGGATGGTTGTCAGTGATTCTCTGTCCATAAGAGTGGCAAGAAAGGCCACCTTTTGCCTGATAATCAAAACATTGTTTAATGGGGTCACAGAATCACAAAATTTGAGAGTCTGAAGGGACCTTGATAACTACAGTTTAGACCAGTGGTGGGGAATCTGTAGCCTCGAGGTCACATGTGACCCTTTAGGTCTTCCCAGAACAAACCCCCCTTAATAAAAGGATTTATTCTGTAAAACTCGAACTCTGTCAAAAGGCCACACCCAAGGTTGTATGTGGCCTTGAGGCCACAGGTTCCCTACCCCTGATTTAACCCTTCCACAAAAGGAATCTCCACATAACCTACAAGTGAGACAAATGATCATTTTAAGGCTAAACTAGCCATAGAGAGATGATGAGATATATTTGAGCTCCTTTCCAGCCAGGGCAGCTCTGCTCCTGGACTATGCCAGTGTAGGTTAAATTATCTCCCCTGGGGTTGGAGGTCTGGGATTTAGGTGGGAATGGTTAAATGTGTTCAAGTCATGGTCTTGCCCCACCCTTTAACTGTGGTCAAGGAACACAGTTTTTCCCATCTTGATAATGTGTATGATAATGCTCTCACCAAGTTAGTCTAGGGGAAGTGATTTTCAAGCGTATATAGGTGACTCTTAAATTTAGGTACATACAGGAGGTATGTCTATAAAATAATGAAACCAATTCCATGGGACTGGTAAGAATACCAGCCTCATTGCTCTATAGTTACACTCTTTCCGTGTATTTACTTTATTATGTCAATAGATTCCTTATCTATCTTAGATAGATTTGGAGATTATTCCCTCCACTATTATAGATTACGACTCCTACACACCTCATCTGGTGTGTTTCTGGTCCATAATATGCAATATACATACATATACGTATTTAAAATATTATATATATGTACATATCTAATATCATATACATGGAATTCTTTTCCTTGCAAAAAAACTACTACCCACTTCCCTTCTGTTTCCTTTCCTTTAGCTGGCTGCTTTTATGGAGAGCAGAGCCATCCATGCTGGTTCATCAGTGTTTGATTCCAAAAACAAATCTCTCTCTTCATTGCAGTAACGAAATTCTAATAACTCCTAACTAGAGGAGAGAGCCAGCTATGGTGGGAAGTGTTCAAACAACTGCGGAGTGGTGAATATCATCATCTCTGCTTTATTTGATGTGGAGATGCTATCTTCAAGGTCACTGAGAGTCTGGGTGGAATTGGGAAAAAAAATTACACCATTCTTCCCCCTTCCACCCCAGTCTCACCTCTCTAAAGCAAGAACTCTTAACATGAATTTGCTTGTAAAAATATCTTGATTTTTTTCAATATAGATTTCCTTTGTAATTCCATGTATTTTATTTTAAGTATTTATAACCATCATTCTGAGACGAGGTTCATTAATTCTCACCAGATTGCAGAAGGGGTCTATGACCTAAATCCCTGTTATACAGACCTCAGCTGTGACCCTCAGTTTCAGCACTTAGCAATTCAGGGAGGTTCTCTAGAAACCATCCATCTCTCAGCCAAGCAGCATAGCGCAGCACCCCATTGTAGGTCTTTGACCAGCTAACAAAAGGCTCTCTCAGATGCCTATTGCTTAGGTCTTAACTTTTCCAAAAGGTTTTTGTAATAGAAAAAAAATGAAACCAAAAACAACTCCTAAATTGAAATGCCAAATCCTTCTATTGCTAAAGATTAAGGATTTTCCTTGAGCTTCTTTTCCTCTAGGTTTAGTTGAGTCCGAATTATGGTTTCTCCCTCACCAAATGCAGTTAAGGTGTTTGAGGTTTAAGGTTTAGAGCTGGATTAGAAATGACTCAGGTGGGTCTTACTCTTACTCCTCACATTCAAATCAATGCTATAAATGTTTGTACCAGTAACTAAAACATACAGAAAGCTACTCTGCACTGAGTACACACAGGAGGACGATGCTTTTGGAGAAAACGGCAATTTAGCATGAATATTTATACGTTGTACACATCATGGGTTATGATTCATTCAGGTTATTTTCATTTTATGCCTTTTCTTCCCATTTGCATCCTTTGTTTATTGCAAAGTTAAGCCTGTTAGCAAAATAACACGTCTGGGTGGGTGTTTTATTATTATTTTTTTCTTTCTCTTCTTTTCTAGTCTATTGTAGAAAAAAAATTATGAACTCTGGCAGAGGACTTTGTTGACACAGGAAAATAACAAGGGCAGATTGTGGGAGCTTAGAACTGAGAGACTTTAGAGATGATCTATCTTCAAACCATCATTTTATGGATGAAGAAACTGAGTCCAGTTTGAAAGGTGAAGCGATTTGCCCAAGGTGATACAAGTAGCAAGTGACAAGACTGTGATTGATTCCTAATTCCAATTCCACATTCAGCATTCTTTCAACTGCTCCACTCTGGCTGCCTCATTCTCCGTCGGGGTATGACTGTGTAATTACAAGGCCTTCACTACCTCTATTGTCTCAGCTTGGGTCTTTATCACAGAGTACCTGACCAACACAGGTTGAGTCTAATCGTGCCAGACTTCATGAACTTCACAATTACTGAACCAAAAGACTGAGGCCAGCAGAAAAGTTGTGACAGGGTCTATGGGTAAACTACTAGTTACCCATAGTCTCTGCCCAATTCTTGTACCCCCAAGGACTCATGCTTTGATGCTCTTTTTCAGAGTCTCCTTTATCTAGTTTGAGTCATGCAACCATAGGAAGCCAACTACTGTTGCCTCCCAGAGTGGGCCACATCCTTGTATAATGGAAAGACCACAATGGATTGTAAGCCAAGAGACTGGTTTTCATCCTAGATCTTCTGTTAGTCACTTTTGTGACTTTAAGGAAGTCCCTTTAAACTTTTGGGCCTCAAGTTCCTCATTTATAAAATGGATTTGGACTAGATGACTTAAGAACTTTTCTAACACTTATATTCTACTCTCTGTTAGCACCTATGTAGTAGCATGTATAGTGGATAAAGAGATGACATTGGAGTAAGGAAGACTTGGATTCAAGTCTTACCACTTACACTTACCAACTCAGTTACCCAGGATAAGTCATTTAAACTCTTGAGCACTGGCTGGGTCTCTAAGACTAGGTCAGAGAACTGGTGCCTATCTGCCTTGGTATAGAGAATTTTCTCACCGAGAGTTTCCTATACTAATGAAATTTCCCCTCTACTTCACCTCCTGGACTAAAAAAAAGTGCCGCTATAAAGTGATATTATTCACAACAACTTCAGAGATCTCTTTAGCTTTGTTCCTTCCTAGCTAAGGAGGTCTGACATGGCCAGAATCTCAGACTATTTATCAGTGCTTGGAAGTACTTCAGAAATCCACAGAAGTTGTGTGTCCTAGTATATAATATACAAACAAATTATATGCAGAAAAAATAGGCACGAATCAACAGAGGGGAGACTAGCATTAAGAACTATTGGGAAAGATTTCCTGTTAAAGGCAGAAAGTGAAGTAGGAGGCCTGGGTTCTAATTCTGCCATTAACTAGTTGTGTGACCATGAGCAAGTCATTTGTCTATTTTAGTCTTCTGTTTTCTCATTTCTAAATAAAATAGATAAACTTTAAGGTCCATTTAAACTAGAAAATACTGTGATTTTGTCAGGGCCTACATAAACTGGAGAGGTTAAGGCAAGCCAGAGATCAGAAATCAGTTTAGAGAAGAACCAAGACATAAATAGCATAGGGTGAGTGGGGAAGACAGCTGCTCAAAATTTCAAGCAGATATTGAGGAATAGGCTTTAAATCTGAAGGAGCTGAAACAAATGAAAAGTCTGAGAGATGGAATTTCTGGGTAATTAATAATCAATTTATTCATTAGGCTAGCAAATAATAAATTGAGGTCAATGTTTCTCTATATAATCAAAGACCGCTTTTCCCCTTATCCTGCAAGGAGGCCATTGAATATTTAAATACCTTTGGAAGCAGGGGTGGTCTCTGAGGTTGAAAATTAACACTGATTGGTTAACAGTTAACTAGAGAATGAATATTATAATGAAGATGGGCTTTTCTTCTAATGAGGAACTGGGGGATGTGATTTTGATCATGTAAACACTTTCCCAGATAATTGTGCCTCCAACTATACCAAAGAATCTTCTCTCCACTCAGTCCTATCTGAATAGAGCAATGGTGGGGTTATAGTAAGAATTCTACCTAGACAAGATGATCTAGGTGGGGTGAGGTTTTGGGCAAAGTCAGAAACGTCCTTGAGAGACTGGGGTTTGGATGAGCAAGCAAAAAGAAAGTCCTGTGTATAAAACTGGTTATTAATATGATATGATATATTATACAAAATATAATACAAATATATTTATAAGTAAATATATATATTAAATATAGAATTATAATGTGATATACAACATACACAGTATAAAATGTAATTAATATAATAAGAAAATAACTATTTTTATCAGAGTCAAAGTGTCAGAAAAGGTGAGGGGAAGAAGAGATGTAAGGCACCAACACCAATAAGATCTTGATAACTGAGGCCACCCACAGGCATAGGCAAGGAGCAATTTATATACTTCCTTATGAGACATTGAGCAGTAGAGTGTAGCAGAAGGAACATTAGTCTTGAAGTTTCTTGGTGTTAGAAGACATTTTGTTTGTGTTTCTGAACCCTGCTGGAAGGGATCTAGCAATCTTCTTGTCAACTGGCTCCTTCCCTGCTGTATAAAAACATACCCATGTTTTCCCCACCCTGGAAAAAAAAAAAACAAAGAAAAAATGACCTCACTTGATCCTTCAGTGTCTGCTACCTATCATTCCATCTGTTCTGCCCTTTGTGTTTAAACTCCTTGAAAAGACCATCTACAAGAGCTGCCTACACTTTCTCTCCTGAACTTCTTACAATCTGACTTCTGACTTCATCATTCTAGTGAAACTGCTTTCTCCAAAGTTACCAGGCATCTATTAATTGCCACAGATAGTGACTTTTCCCTCAACCCTAGTTCTTCTTGACCCTTCTACAGTCTTTGGCACTGCTGATCACCCTCTTCTCTTTGACATTATCTTTTTTCTAGTTTCTATTCTTTCTTGGTTCTCCTCCTACCTATCTGACATCTTGTTGGTTTCCTTTGCTAGATCCTCATCCATATCATACCTTCCAACTGTAAGTATGCCACCGTGCTCTGTCATAAGTTCTTTCCTCCTTCTGTACTAATTCGCTTGTTGATCTCATTGGCTCCCATGGATTTAATTACTATCTCTGTGCTGATGATTCTCAAATCAACCTCTTTTTATCTTACCCCTTTTTGTATCCCTAGAACTTAGCACAATGCCTGATCCGTAAGAGATGCTTCATAAATATTTATTGACTGACAATACCAGCAGGGCACAGGCTCTGAGTGATCCTTCTAAACTTCAAAGATTATAAATATGAAATGTGAACCTGGCAATAGATTGTGTATCTGTCCTCTAAGGATGAGTTTTGGAGAGGCTAATCATCACAGGATTGGTCAACAAGTGATGGAGTGTTTCTTCTAACCTTATTTGCTGTTATTTTTGTTTCCTCCCCGCTGCCCCCAGAACAAATCTCAAGCATCACTTGTGTGCTAAAGCCTAGGAGAACCGGCTGAAATCTGTACCAATGCGCAAAGTGCTGACATTATAATGAAACTGCAAATCTCTTGTAGTATTGATGAACTAACAGTATTATCATTGCTTTTAGTGCTCATTTTTGCCAATATCTTCAACAATAAATGTAACTAACTATACATGTAGAGTAAGAACTTTGGGAATTTGTTATTCGTTTAGCTGCTTGTGCTGTGGGAAAAGCACTGAGAAATGCTGCTTATTAGTCAGGAAGGACAAGGCGGGAGCTACAAACTCTTGCTAGGAATTTCTTCAGTAGCTGGTGGTTGTCTGTTATACTCATCCCCTAGGTGGCTGTGCTCCTTTCCCTAGGTGGATGTAATGGTTCTATCTTCTTTACTTCTGTCTAGCCGCTTGTCTGGTGATTTTGGCCCTGTACCTTATTTTCCTCCCTTCCAGGTTCCACAGTGTAAATCTCTGATAATGGGAGGTAGGTGAGAGGCATGGGGAATAGAATGCTGGCCTCAGAGGCAGGAAGACCCAGATTCAAATCTCACCTTTTCAACTTAGTACCTTTGTGACTGTGGGGAAGTCACAACCTCTCTAAGTCTTATTTCCTTACTCTGTGAAATGGAGACAACAATAATTCTAGGTTTGTTTGGAGCCTTAAACGGAGTAATATTTGCAATGCATTTCAAAAAATGAAGTGTTATAAAAATGCCAGTTATTATCACACCATTGGTTTTAAGGACAGGGTTCGGAAAATCATAAATTTTCATTTATTTTTAAATTAATTTATTCATTTTTAACTTAAATACATAAAGACAAAAAGGGAACACTTCCATGTACACATCATTTTCAAAGCTACTTTGCATTCTATGCTTCCTTGTACACATGTAGAATCATACCTCTTTTTATCGTTTCTTCTTCTGGAGGCAGATAGCATCTTCCTTCATCGGCCTTTTGTAGTTGATTGGAACTTTTATAATACTAAAGTTGAGTTAGCTGCTGTAAGTTGTTTTTAAAACAATATTGCTGCTAACTATATACAACATACTCTTGACTTTGCTGATTTTGCTCCGGAGAATCATAGATTTAATAGATGTTGCTAGCATTTACATAGCACTTTAAGGTTTGCAAAGCACTTTCCAATATCTCATTTTCTCAGTTATCCTCATTTTACAGATGACACCATGATTAAGTAATTGGCCCAGGGTCGCACAGCCAATGATTGTCAGAAGCTGTATTTGAACTCCAATTTTCCTGACTCCAAGTGCAGGAGCTGGGAGGGCCATAGATCTAACTTTTTTTAAAAGCAAGGAAGTAAATCCAGAGAGAGGTTATGCAACTCACCAAACCAAGGTCATGTAGGTAGTTAATAGCAGAGTAGAGGTTCAACTCAGGTTCTTTGGCTTCAAATGCTAATAAGGATTATTAGTATGGGTGACTATTTCTATATTCTGATGCCTGAGAGAATCACTGCTGACTGGTCAGTCTATCTCCAAATGGAGGCTAAGGAAGTGGTTTATTTTCTCCATGTGGTCTGACATTACGACATTCAAAAATTACATAGAAACTTATGAATGTCAAAACTTTAAAAGGCAATATGGCATAATGCAGTAGAAGAATTAGGTTTGAAAGAGTTGGAATATCTCATTTGCCTTCCTAGTGCTGATATGGTCACCTACCATGGGAAAGAACATAGAGATGTAGAGGGGGAGAATTCACCTGAATGATTCAGCCTGATATTAAAAAGTAATCAGAATGTTTTTCTGGAGTTAAGCCAAAGGGTTCTTTTGAATAAATATATCCATCAGGCTAGGCAGGAGCCTTGATATGCAGGTCAGACTTAAAGAAAGAGGGAGGGTGAGCACTGAGTAGGAAACAGAAAAGAAAATATCACAGAATGTTTGTAAATGAAAGTTTGTCTCCAACATAATTTATGCCTAAGAAGTGTCTTTTTCACACACACACACACACACACACACACACACACACACACACACACACCTCCTGACACACCTGTGTTTGCATTGATATTAGCCCAGATAGGGGTCCTCTTTCTCCTCCTCTCTAGAGTGTAAGGCAGGTGGGTGGGTGCTTTATCACTGATGGAAATCTTCTACAGCTTCTGAGGTATGCATGGTGAATGCTAGTTCCTCGGACCCACTGACCTCCCAATGGACTAGGAATTGGAAATAGCTCTGTTGCATGAGCTGCTTGTTGAGGAATCTAGATTAGAGACTGGACCTGGAGTCCACACCTTCTACCACGTTCCCAGTAACTTGTCAGAAGCCAGCTTTTGCTTGAAAATCCCCAGGCAGGAATAAACTAAGGATGTCCCAAATTAGCCCATTCCAATTTGGGACATCTCTAATTGTTTCTTTCCTGACATAAAACTAAAATTTGACTTTTCAAAATCTCTGCACATTGTTCTTGTTTCTCCTGGCTGAGGATAAGCAGAGTGATTTTTCTTACTCTTTCATACAATCGCCCTTTAAATGCCCAAGGATAATACTCATGAGAAGGTGGACTGTAGCTAATGAAAAAAAATCTGTACAAATTGGTTTAACCATCCCTCTGCTCAACATAGACATATACAGCAGCTCCATGTTGACACTACCATTTTTACAGACCAGAATATCCATACTGTGTCTGAATACCCAATGTCATTCTGTATTCCTTTCCCATTTTTCCAGGGAAGACATATTTAAAGCAAAAAGTCCTCCCATCCTTCTTTTTTGAGGAGTGGGTGTGTGGGAGAAGGGAAACGGCAGTCCAGATTTGGGATTTCATTAGCATGGAGAACTCTGGGTCTGAAATTGTCTTTTAAAGAGGCAGCTCAGCAATTCATCAGGGCTTAGGGGAATATATACTTGCTCTTGGAGTCAGAAGAAATAAGTTTAAAGTCTGCTCTGTGTGATCTTTGGTAAGACATTTAATTTCTCTGAGTCTCAGTTTCCCCATCTGTAAAATAAAGTGGTTAAGTAAGATGACCTCTTAAGTCCCTTCCTACTCTAAATATATGATTTTATGAACTCAATGCAATTTATGAATTCAGAATGCTGCCTAGGGCACTGAAAGGGTAAGTGACTGGTGCATAGTTTCCCAAAGAATATATGTTAGAAGTAGGACTTCAGCCCAGTTATTCGTTAGTCCAAAGTTGACTCTCTGCCCACTAATTTCAGTGGAAAGAGAAGATCTAAAATCAAATTCTGGCTTGGTCACTTACCACCTGTGTGACATAAAGTAAAACACTTAAATGAATTTTATTAGATGATCTCTAAGGCCCTTTCTAACTATGCAAATTAATTTAAGTAAAATTGCCATTTTATTATAATTTTTTAATTACTTATATTTTATAATATACAATATATAATATATAATATTATATATTTATTAAGTAAAATTGCCATTTTATTATTATTAGCTTTATTATTTATATTTTATAATATACAATATATAATATAATATATAATATTATATATTTATTAAGTAAAATTGCCATTTTATTATGATTAGTTTTAATATTATTACCTAACTTGATGATTGACTAAACCCTTCACACAAGCCAAAGCAATATGGCAGGTGGGTCAGAGCACCATTCTGAGAATCGGAGGAGCCAAGTTCAAATCTTACTTCTGTTATTTATTTCCCTTGTGACCTTCAGTGACTGACCACGTATTTCAGCCTCAGTTTCCTCCTCTATAAATATGAAGGGGTTGGACTAGATGACCTTCAAGATCTCTTCCAGTTTTGTTTATAATCTTTACGGTAATTCCTGCCAGAAAACTAATGAGGCATAAAGGAAAGTAAAGATATTTATCCGACTGAATGCAATTACCTACAATACTGTGTTTCCTAGACAGTGTGCCTATAATCCAATTTAGGTCTTTTAACCCCTGGTGATTTTGTCTCATTCTGCCTTATGATAGGTTGAAAACAGGCATGATTGCTGGGGGGCTAGCAAAGGAAGAATAGAAGGGAAATAGCAGCAGCACCAGGACAACCACATGCAATTTTCGGTCATAATGAGTCACTAAATCTACATGCCCACAGGGTGGCTGTGCATGATTTTGCTGTTCATTAATTTTTTTTTTCAAGTCAAACTAGTGCTCATTTTGTGTCAACATTATCCCACTTTGTGGTAACTGTCGATAAAGGGAGCAGAACGGAA
>CM053773.1:153949691-153970011 GCA_028658325.1 Potorous gilbertii | reverse complement strand
CATCAGATTGGCTAACATGGTAAAACAGGAAAATGATAAATGTTGGAGAAGATGGGAGAAAGTTGGAACACTAATTCATTGTTGGTGGAGCTGTAACCATTCTGGAGAGCAATTTGGAACTGTGTCCAAAGGACTATAAAAATCTGCCTTCCTTTCGAGCCAGCAATATCACTTCTAGGACTGTATCTCAAAGAGATCATAAATATGGGAAAAGGTCCCACATGTACATGTACAAAAATATTTTTCGCAGCTCATTTTGTGGTGGCCAAGAACTGGAAATTGAGGGATGCCCATCAATCAGGGAATGGCTGAACAAGTTGTCGTATGTAAATGTAATGGAATATTATTGTTCTGTAAGAAATGATGTACAGGCAGATTTCAGAAAAAACTGGAAAGACTTATATGAACTTATATGATGCTGAGTGAAATGAACAAAACCAGCAGAACATTACACACTGTAATAGCTACAGTGTGTGAGGACTGTTTCTGATAGACTTAACCCTTCACAGCAATGCAAGGACTTAAATATTCCCAAAGGACTCATGAGGTAAAATGCCATCTACATCCAGAGAAAGAATTATGGAATCAGGAATGCAGAATGAAGCAGACTATTTTCTTTTTTCTTATGTTTTGTTTTGTTTTTTTTCCTCATGATTTCTTCCATTCATTTTAATTCTTCTATACAACATGACTAATATGAAAATGTGTTTAATAAGAATGAATATGTAGAACCTATAAGATTGCAAGCTGTCTCAGGGAGGGAAAGGAGATGGAGGGGGAGAGGAAGGGGAGACTGGAAGTGATTGTTAAAAACTGAAAACAAATAAATTAATTAAATTTAAATAGAAAAAAAGGAATTGAGAATTTTAAAAAAAAGAAAAAAAAACACAGAAGACCACAGTGAACTGATTCTGTTCTGAAGGTTGTAAGAGAGTGAAGGGAGGATAAAAGGAATCCTTTAGAGGAGAAAGGAAGAAGAAGGGAATGAAATTGTTATTTCTTATAATTTAATTATATATGAAAAAGGGCATATAACCATGGAGAAAAGAAGAAGGTAGAACAATCAAATGAACTTCAGTCTCCTCTGAACAGATAATGGAGCATTGAACATAAACAAACACATATGTACAAACACAAATACGCAGTTTGGTGTGGGAAAATATTACTCAAAAGAAGAGTAAGTTGGGATTCAAAAGGGGATTTAGGAGAAAGGCCCAGGGAGGAAATGGTTAAAAATAAACAAACTTCCTGATTCCAAAGAGGAGATTTAAGGGTGGGAGAACATAGTGCCAATGTAATAATCACAGCGCCCAATGCAGTCGTGAATGTCCCCATGAAATTCCGAATTGGGAAATACCACAGACTCTCCACGTAGAAGACAGAACCAAAACATATATTCAGAAACCAGAAAGTCAAATTCATCATAATCTGTACATAATAATAACGTAGAGAACAACACCATCCCCAAGCCTTGACCCTACTAGGCTTCCCACAAACCAGCTCCATTAAACAAAATCACAAACAAGTGCTCTCACTCATGCTAGCCAGCTGCCTGCATCCTTTCTAGCTCTGACTGCTCTCAGGACTAACTTCCTCTCAGCTCTGCTCTAGCTCCACCTCTTCTTGTTCTACCCTTTCTATTCTACCACTCCAGCAAACCTCCCACCACAGGCTTCAGGTGCATGACTTAGGCTTCCATGTGACTTAAGGAGCTCACATAGGCTTATTAATGAATGGGAAAGATCTTTCTATTTAAATGACCATTACAGGGGGAAAAAAAAAATCAAAGAATAAGACTCTAAGGGAATGTCCATCAGTTTGGAAATGACTGATCAAAATGTTGGTATATAAATGTAATTATCTCAAAAAAAATTATGAAAGAAAATTTCAGAGAATCTTCCATAGTATGAACTGGTGCAGAGTGAAATTAGTACTACCAGGAGAACTAGTTATACAAAGACTATAGTATAAAGAAAGAGACCTTTGAAAGACTCAAGAACTCTGATCAAACAGTGATCATCCATGTCTCCAGAGGACCTATGATGAGACATAATACCCACCTCCTAATGGGGAAGTGATGGACACAAAATGCAGTATGTTTTTGAATGTGGCTACTGTGTGGAATCATTTTACCTGACTATACCTACTTGTTACAAGGTATTTTTTTTTCCTATTTCTCCAGATTTTTTAATGAGAGTAATAGCCGAAGGTTGAGGGACTTGAAGGTTAGAGGATGGCAATGATGATGCCAGTAAAAAAACTTTTAAAAATTCATGGAAGAGAAGAAAAGGAAGTTCAGATAGAACTAGAGATAGGGAGGATAGCTTTAAAAAGTAATATGCAATTTGTTAGACACTTTTTTTAAAAAAAGGCAAGTGGCATGAAACAGAGATTCACAGTTTCAAATACAATCCTCTTTTGTGTTCTGATATGGATAGGGAAATTTTAATTCTTAGTATGTGTTTAAGTTCATAATTTTAAAAAATCAAATCTAATTGAGAAAAGCAGACTAATTTATATCAATTGAAAATCGTGGGAATAAGCACACCATTGGGGGCTGATTTACTGTAGCACTATAATCACCTTACAAGCTTTACCCTCTAGTCACTCATGGTGCCCTAAAACTGTCTTACTCTGGAGCCCTTGTTTTCCTGTGTCACTGGCCATTGGAACAAGGAGCTCAGAACACTGATAAATGAGGGGACTTCAAGTGGGATGAATTCCTTTTCATTTGGAGGGATCAAGTAGAGACATTATCTAGTCAGGACTCTTTTTATTCAATATACTCTCATTTTCCTGGTACACTAGAAAACAAATAGCATTTTTTTCTCCCTTTTGCTTTAGACTGCAGTTGCATAGCAGTTTTTCTGATGTTTCCTTATGCCAGAACATATTTTTTGAGATAACCTTTGCTTGTTTGAATTATTACAGAAATCTATTGTATTACTATAACTCAGTATGAACATTGGAGTTTATATGAAAAATATGAAATTTACATCTTTAAAATAATAGCCTAAGAGATAGCCTAGGGCATATCATGATAGTTTATAAGTGTGAATTTTAATTTTGTTTTACTTTTAAGCAGTCCTAGACTGCTTGACTTATTTGTGATATTAGCCCAGATAGCTTTTCTGAGATCTTTATGAATTCCAGGTCCATAGGATATGGTTCACCAGTTGGCCTAGAAACTTTAAGTAATCAATTCAAAATGCTTAAACGCTTAATTCCTTTTTTTTTTTTTCACTACATCTCTTAGGTGCTTTTCTTTTGTTTTTGTATGTTGTCTTATTTAATTTAACTTTCTTGTTCTAGTGAAGAATGAGTTAGCCTTCTATTTGGGTTGCCTTTGCAGAGGCATGGCTACAGTACAAGAAATTTCAGGTGCCTTTTGGAATGGGAATGCAAAGAATTGCCAAACCTCCAACCAACCAGGATCCCAGGAGAACCTTTGCTGCCTACTATCTAGAAAATGACTAGAGCCAGGCGTGGGAAACCTGCTGCCTTGAGACCACATGTAACCTTGTAGATCCTTGGATGAGACCCTCTGACTGAATTCAAGTTTTACAGAACAAATCCTTTAAGTAAAGAGATTTATTCTGTAAAGTTTAGACTCGGACAAAGGACTACACTTGAGGACCTAGAGGGCCTTCAAGCCCACAGATTCCCCACCCTTGCTAGACCTTAGTTGGTTTGAGGGAATTATGGAAGAGTTTTCAATTAGGATGCTTTGGTTTCTTTCAGGAAGACTGAAGGAGTGACTTCCAGTCAAACCCAAGTCTCTAATCTCTGTGAAGGGTGCCCCATGTGCTTTCAAGTCTCAATAAAGACTAAACTTTCTTTCTGAGACTAGAAGATTGGTTTTCTTTTCATTTTTAATTTGGTTAATGATTAAATCCTACTTTTGTGTGTATGTCCAAAGTAGAAGGACCCTTTTGTGGGAAATGGAGAAGTTGAGGACTCCAGGCCCCATGGAGCCAATAGACTACCACTGCTACACAGCACCAAGCCAAATTTGTTTGGTGTCACATTTGAAAGGTAAGGTAAAAAGGTAACTTCTGGACAACTTCATGTCCCTAATCCCTGTAGGGAGAACCCCACATAACCAGGGAGCTCTATAAAAGAAGAGATTCTCCTTGTGATAAGAGATTTTTTTCTTTTCTTTAATTTTTTTTTTAATTGAGGAAAGCCTTTGGTATCTCCAAGGCAGGTGCTAATCTATTTGAACTTTGTAAAATGACATTGGTTTATTCATTTCTGTTTGGAAATAAGGAAGAATGTTAATTATCAGATATGATTATGTGCCACAAAGACTTTTCCTGAGTCTCTTTGATACAAGGCACTGGGAGGTATTTGAAATGGATAATGCAAAATAAAATATTTTATCCGTGATTGGGAACTACAGACTTTGTAAATTACACTCCAAAAGATCTGCTAAGGGTGATAAATATTAAACTTGAGGGAGAGTGTAAAAGTGGGAGTCACACAAACTTTTTGATTGGATCTATCAATTAGAAGTATGAATTAGGTATGGGAAAAAAATCTCTAGTGAAATCAGTTCATCAATCAACCACTCTACTTAAAGTCACCACTTTAACCAGGTAAGAACACCTCTCTTGAACTAATCATTCAATTAAGGGTATTAGACTAAATATCAGAAGTCCTTGGAAGTCATTGGTTAAAATGGAGTGGATTTCCATTGCAGGTGTATTAGTATTAACTGAAGAAATATGATCATGACCTGTGGCTCTTCAATAAAATAGCAAGCCAGGTTGGACAAAAATTCTAGCAGAGAGGAGAAAAAAATATTCCAGCCAAGCACCTAAAAGGAAAGTGTGTGTGTGTGTGTGTGTGTGTGTGTGTGTGTGTGAGTGTGTGTGTGTGTGTGCTTAAAATAGAGAGAAAGAGAAAAGAGAAAGGAGAGAGAGAGAGAGAGAGAGAGAGAGTTAGTTTTAGTCTTTTCTTTCTGTCCTTGACCTGAGAAGGATCTCCTGAGCTTTTAAAGAAAAAAGATAATTTTGGACTTCTCATCAATATCTTTATAGCACCTCCAGAACAGATGATGGCACCATCTACATCTGGACTGAAGAACAACCTAGCCCTGGTACTTATGAGGAACTTCATAAGTTACCCATAAGGGGGAAAAATGACTTGTAACTCAGATCTGTGGATTGTAAGTACCCCTTTGCCACCACACATACCTTCTAAGCTTCAGCCTACTTTCCCTTGGACTCTGAATGTACTTATGGGATGTTACAGATTGCTTTTTTTGAGGGGTGGTCTTTTTTGTTATACTACTTTAGCATAATATTCCCTTTTTTAAAATGTTCAAAATATTTGCTTTTATAATATTGATGTTATAGCATAAATTGTCTGGTCTGCTAACTTCACTTTGCATCTGTTCATACAAGTTCTCTAGGTCTCTTTGATCAGAACAAAACAATTTTTTTTCAATTTTTAAATTTCATTAAATATTTCTCCATTACATATTTTAAAAAATCCACTTTTAAAAATTTTGAGTTCTAAATTCTCTCCCTCCCTTTCACCCTTCCTCACTCTTTGAGAAGACAAGAAATTTGATACATGCGAAGTCATGAAAAACACGTCTGCATATTAGCCATGTTGCAAAAAAAACCCAAAAAAACGACAAAAACATCAGGAAAAAAGTAAAAAAAAAAAAGTATTCTTCAATCCGCATTCAGAATTCATCAGTTCTTTCTCTGTAGGTGGATAGAATTTTTTATCACGGGTCCTTTGGAATTTTATATCCTAGATCATGGTCGTAGTCAGAATAACTAAGAACTTTCACAGCTGATGATCCTCACAATAGTGCTGTTATGTTATACAGTATTCTCCTAGTTCTGTTCACTTTGCATGAGTTTATATATGTCTTCCCAGGTTTTTCTGAAACAATTTTGCTTGTCATTTCATATAACACAACAGTATTACATCACAATCATCTGCCACAAATTGTTCAGCCATTCTCCAATTGATGGGCACACCCTCATGTCCCATTGCTTTGCCACCACAAAAAGCTGCTATTAATATTTTACTGCTAACAGATCTTTTTCACTTTTCTTCCATCTCTTTGGGATACAGACTTAGTAGTGGTACTGCTGGTCAAAGGGTATGCATAGTTTTCTAGTCCTTTGGGCACAGTTCCAGATTATTTCAGGAGAACAATTTATGCAATAACAACAACACTGTAAAAACAAGTAACTCTGAAAACTGTAAGAACTACGGCCAATGCAGTGATTATCCATGATTCCAGAGGGTCAGTGATGAAACGTTCTCTTCCTTCTGCCAAAGAAGGAAAATAATTGCGGGGCAGAATGAGACAGATATATTTTTGTGTACAGACAATGAGGGAATTTGTTTTCTTGCCTTTACATACTTGCTATAAAGAATTTGTTTTTCTTTTCTCTTTTTTATTTCCAGTGGGGTAGGAAATGGGAAAAGAAAATAGATTTCTATTAATTACATAGAAACAACATAAAATGGGGGAATGGTACTAAAGATAGGGAATGTTGCGTACACTTTGTGGTGGCTATATTGTCAATTTTACTGATATTCATGAAAGAAAGCACACAAATGGGGGTTTTGAGTAAAATTGCCTCCCCCAATGCCTCAGTCATCCCTAGAACTCAGCTTGGACAAGGAGACACTCTCTGCAGACACGCACTATCGGTGTGATAGGGGGCACTAGTGCACATTCACACATTCACCAGGAAAGACAAAACATCTCTGCGACGTAAATATACCAGAGTTCTCATTATTCCCAATTTTATACATGAGAAAACTGGGGTTTAGAAAAATCAAGTGACTTACCCATGGCTGCACAAGTAGTAACTATCAAAAGAAAAGACAAATACATTGAAGAATTCTGGCTGCTCTCTCTTGTAGCCAAACCTATAAAATACCTATTGTTACTCAGGTGTTTTCCATAGTGACCCCATTTAGGGTTTTCTTGGCAAAGATCCTGGAATGGTTTGCTATTTCCTTCTCCTGATCATTTTTTTTTTACATATGAGGAAACTGAAACAAACAGAGTTAAGTGACTTGCCCAGGGTCAACCTGGGAAATATCTAAGCCCAGATTTGAACTCAGCAAGATGAGTTTCCCTGACTCCAAGTTCTGGGACTTAGTGGCCCATAAAATACCTAGCACTTAGAAAACAAAGCCATAAACACCAGTAGTGCTGGCAGAATATTCAGAGTTGATAGTAACCCAGATACTACCTAGAGAGGGAAAGGCATATCAAGAATTTTCTCTCCCAGCTGAAGACATTAGAAAACAAATGAATAATAACGATGAAGCCTGCAAAGGGACCTCAGAGGGCATCTAATCCAATACCCTCATTTTACTAGTTTACACAGTTAGTAAATAGCAAAGCCAGTATTTGAATCCAGCTCTTCTGACTTCAGAACCTTTGTTCATTCCAATTTTCTTACCCTAACTGCAGATTAAGTACTTAATAAGAAATCAGCAGCACCACACTGTGTCCAATGATCTATTCTAGGTGTTGGGATTACAAGAGAATGAACCTGTGTACCTATATATGAAAATGATCGGAAACACACATTGGGTCAACATAGGCTGGCATGTCTCTCACTCATCTAGCCAATCACCCCTCTGATTAAACCAACAGAAAGTAAAGGCCATTGAATGAACTAATTAACAAAGAGCTTATGAGTGGGGATAGGACAGAGTACCTAAAATAGATTTCTTTATGTCCTGAAAGTTGTTTCTCAGCTAATTCACCTTCTGGGGACAGATAGAAGAACATTGTAACAGCCACCACCATTTATGAAGATAGTTAACATTCCTAAGTTTTGCATTCCAACATTGTCTCTGTTGCTGTTTGTCCAATATACTCAAAAAACACCAAGGACATGTTGGGGTCAAGGTACAGTGTGTTCAGCTGTGGTTGATCAGCCCAATAGGAGCTCAAAAGACTCTACTCCAGGTTGAACACGTGGGATGAAGATGTTTCTATATTTGCACACTTCACATTTTCTTTGTGCTCTATGATTCTGCTTTGCTCAAAGAGCACAGTGCCTTCTTTGATGAGAGTACACCATGCTGGGCAGTCCTTTACCAGCACCCTCTGTGTAGCGTACACATACGTATGTATATATGTATGCAGTACATAAACACATATGCGCTTTGTGATTGTTTTTCTCCAATTTCATTTCTTATTGTATTATAATGTTTTTAAAGGAACCTACAACTATTTACAAATTCAAGAAAAAGGGTTTCTCACTTTGAATATCTCAATCATTGTGTGGTGCTGGTGATCCTAGCAATTTATTTTTGCCACCTATAACACTTACTCATAAATTACAAAGTCCAAAGTAGAAAGCAAGGTCTTAAATTCCTATTATAGAATGAATACATATTTGGCGATGGGCTCAATATTCCAATCAGAGCTTATCTTCAGATTTCTTCTGTTATCTGTTCTAAACTCACTACCACTTCAGAGATTTCAAATGACAAGCTAATCTAATAATTCCAATACTACAACAATAATCTAATAATGCTATGTACCACAAAACACCCTAAATCAGTACTTTCCTATGATGCTCAGTGATTTATGCTCATTTACATGGTTTCAAGATAAGAACAATTTTGTTTAATGAGCAACTCAAAATGGCCTTCCAAAATGGCTATGGACATGGTGCCTCTTATTTCTGACATTTACCAATGACATCAACTACACAGTGGAATTCACTTAGTTTTAACTTAACCAATGTTTGTTAAAAATGTCTTAATCATGAAACTAGAGGATGATGGGACTGGAAAGGAGACAAAGATATTTAGGAATTCTGGCTCAAGTACCAAAGTACTTTGGCTCCCTTCATGCCTTCTGTGCTTCAGTCAAAATACTTGATATCCCCTAAACACTTTTCAAAATTTCCTACATCCCCTTTGACTTGTTCATTCAGTCCCTAAGATTAGAATGCCTTTTCTTCCTCCTTTCTCACTCCCTATTTCTACATGCAAGTCTACCTACTGAAATCCTATCCAATCTTTAAGGTCCAACTCAAATGCCACCTCCTCCAAGAATCCCTCAATATCCCCAAGGTATAAGTGATCTATTCCTACTCAAATATTTCACAGCACTTTCCCTGTGACAAACTACATACCAGAGTAAGGAAACATGGTGGAGAAAATTGGAGGATAGATGAACGAAGGGATATTATGATGGGTTGTACTACAGGCTACATGAGTGAAAGAAGAAAATGGATTATGAGGGAAGGAAACGGATCAGAAACCCAAATTGAAGGTATGATAGTTATTTGGAAAGTGCGACTTGAATTATCTGTGTAACTCTGGAGCTCTCTATTTCTACCAAATGTAGAGGAGCTGATAAATTCTTTACTTGCTCAATGAGAGTCTCATTCTTCACAAGGTAGAGGAGGTGACAAGGGAAAATAAAACTGTAATCAATAAGAAAGAACTAGTTGCTGAAACATACTCCAATTGGCCCTCGTTGCACGTGCACTTTTGAGAGAGTGGCAAATGAGTTTGGTGAAAAGAGAGGGCAGATTATAGGGCCTGAAATTCTACAAGGGAAGTTGGTACAAGAAAAGTGAATATTTCTCAGGAATGAAATTCTGACGAGATAAAAATGTGATTTTTGAAGAAGAAGGAAAAGTGGGGCATTTTTAAAAAATATTGATTTGCATGTATAGGGAACTCAATGATCAATTCAAATTTTCAAAAGATATGCAAAGAAGATGAAAGCAGAGGCAAGGAATAATTTAAAAAATGGCAATGTACTCTAAAAATATTGTTAGAAGTAATGAGCTCAAAATTAGCTGAGGAGGCTGGCAAAGTTTTTTTTTTTAAATAAGGATTTATTAAGTATCTACTATGTACCAGTCACTGTGCTATTTTTATAACTATTATCTCATCTGATCTTCACAGCACTCCTGTGAGGTAGGTGCTATTATTAACCCCATTTTACAGTTGAGGAAACTGAGATAATCAGAGATCAAGTAAGTGACTTTCCCAGAATCACACAGCTAGGAAGCTTCTGAGCCTGGATTTGCTTGTTTGCTTAATCAAAATTGGAGTCAAGAGATTAATGAAGGGATAGAGCTGCTGCTCAAAGTGGAAACCCTATTGATAAGGGATAAGAGAGAGAGGAGTCAGGAGTCCAGAGTGTTAATGCTTGCTCTCACATCTTATTAACTGTCTGATGTCAGGCAATTCATTTAACTTCCATTTATTCATTTGCAAAACTAGGGATAGGGACTGTACCTGTAATTTCAATGATACAGCATAGGGAACCCCCAGGTAAGGAAATAATCGGTGTAGGCAAGGATTTTCCCTACAAACTAAGACTCTCAGAATGTTGCCTGAGAAATTAGACTTGCCCAGTCATCTTCCTGGGTTCTAGGCTGGTTGCATTTACTATGCCATGCTATAGTAACTTCTTTAAAGAAATCTCTTCAATAAATTTGAAAATACATAGAAATGATATAGAAGTTTTATAGTAGTAGCCATTATTTGAAATATGGTAGCTCTCTAAAAAAATGAACTCTTTAGAAGTTGCTTTGCTTCAGTATATGAATCCCCAGTCCCTGGCAGTGCCAGACATATAGTAGGTTCTTAAATGAACACTGAATGTTATGTCAGGATCTCAAAGTTCTTTATTCTAGCCTTCCTTCCTGTTGACACTTTTCAGTCTATTCAATTCACACCAACAAGCATTTATTACGCACCTACTATATGCAAAGCACTGTACAAATTGCCAGGGAAAGACAAAAGAATGAGATTGTCCTAGATTTCAAAGGAATGGAAGCTAATATCCCAGGCTTGGCCTGACCAAGGCAGATTAACAGCCAGCTTATTATCTCCTTAGTCCTGGGTACTATGTTTCATGCAGTTTAAAACAGCATTACCTTCTGAGACTGGATCTGAACTCAAATTTTCCTTACTCCTGGGCTAGTGCTCTAATACTGTAATCCATTGTGACACCTACATGCCTCTAGAAGATTTTACTCAGTTCTGGGTTCTATTTTGGAGAAATATCAGTAAACTGGGACAAGATCAATATAGCCTGACCAGGGTGGTCTACGGTACACCAGCTTAGGTAGCACAGTTGATAGAATGCTGGACCTAAAATCAGGAAGACCTGAGTTTAAATCCTGCCTCAAATTTGAACTAGTTGTATGACCTTGGACAAGTCATAATTTCTCTGTGCTTCAGTTTGCTCATCTGTAAAATGGAGAGAAATGAAAGCACTTATTTCACAGGGCTTTTGTGAGGATCAAATGAGATAATATATGTAAATATGCTGTCAATTTTAAAACTCTATATCAAAGTTATGATGGTGAGAATACAGACCACTCTATATGAAGGAACAAGGTCAAGTCACATCAACAAGAATGTATTAAGCACTTATTCTGATAGGCACTACAGTGGTAGGCACAGTGCTAAAGACAATTCCTGCCCTTAAGGAGCTTAATTCGGACAAACCATCCATAAAAGGGATCTATGGTTGTGATTTGTCCTCCTTTTTTGAAAAGGACCATTATATCAAGGAGATGACTTGCATTTGACTTTGATTTACGTGAGGGAGGAATGTACTAGACTCACTTTCTCCTCCAGAGCCATTTGGGTCCAATGGCCAGATATGATCAGGACGCCTAGAGATGAAGGATGCAGTGGGAGACCTGATAGAGAAAGTCAGTAGCACAGCAACACAGAAAAGAATGAAGACATGGTTGACCTGGGCATCCTGATTAAAACTGAGATTCTGGAAGGAACCAGCCAAGCAGAGGGAGAGAAGTCAGGGGCAAGAAAGGTACTTCCAATATGAAAAGTTGTCCAGGTGGAGTGAACTTCCAGGTTTCTGTGACCTAGAAGAGAAAGTCCCATAAAGATCAGAATGGAAAATTTAGTCTTAATGTTTAGTCTTAAACCAGGGGCACCTAGGTGGTACAATGGATAAAGCGTTGGACTTGGAGTCAGAAGACCTGAGTTCGAATCTGGCCTCAGACACTTACTAGCTGTGTGACCGTGGGCAAGTCACTTATCTCTGTTTGCCTCAGCTTGTTTATCTGTAAAATGAGCTGAAGAAGGAAAAGACAAGAAAATCCCAAATGGAGTCACAAAGAGTTGGACCCTACTGAACAAGAAGACCTGAACAACAAGAAATCTTGAATCAACCAACTAACACTTATAAAGCTCTTACAATGTGGTAGCACTGTGCTAAGACTTGAGGAAAGGAAGAAAACAAAACCAAATCTGCTATCAGTGAGTTAAGATTCTGATGGAGGATGTGACATGTATATAAACAGGTACATGCTAAATACCTATGGGCAACCTTAGAGGGCAAGGTACTAACAGCTGGGGGAGGGAAGGAGAAGGGAGAGGATAACAGGAAAGGTATCCTGCAGAAGAAGCTGCACTTGAGCTAAGTTCTGAGCCAAGGTTTCTCAGGTGTGAAGGTAAGGATGAGAGAGCATCCTAGGTATAGGGAAGCAGCCAATACATAGGGCCCTCTACTTTCATCAAGTATGACCTAGACAAGAGAAAACTTACAGCTGCTGCAATCACTGTTGTCAAGTATTTGGAGGCCTGTCATCCAGTGAGAGGTCACTCCCTTGTTCTGCTGCTTCCCCCTGGGTAGAAATAGGAGTAGTGGATGGCAGTTTGGTGTTAGTAACAACTTCCTAACAACATTTAGGACTGGTGAATTCTCTATCACTGGTGGTCTTGATGCTGCTGCTATCATTGTCCAGTTGTTTCATTCATGTCTGATTCTTTGTGACCTCCTTTGGAGTTTTCTTGGCAAACATACTGGAGTGGTTTGTCATTTCTTTCTCCAGATCATTTTTGCAGATGAGGAAACTGAGGTAAATAGGGTTAAGTCCAGGGTCACACAGCTAGTAAATATCTGTGACTGGATATGAACTTGAGTCTTCCTGACCCCAGACCTGGTTCTCTATCTCCTGTACCACTGCAAATAGAAGACTGATTATAAGGGATATTATGCCTTATACACCAGGGGTTCTTTACTTTTTTTGTGTCATGGACCCCTTCTCAGAGTAACATTTTTAAATGCATAAAAAAATTCACAGTAGTACAAGTAAAACCAGTTATATTGAAATATATATGTTGATATATTTTTAAAGTTCTCTATATAGGGAGAGTTTCTTCTTGGGAATGAAATAGCCAAGGTGACCTTTGAGGTCCTTTCCAACTCTGAGCTCTACGTTTGGATTTATCCACATTTCCTGCCTTATTTCATACTACTCAACATCCTAGTCAATCCACTACAAATTCTTCAACCTGTGTCTTAAGGTAGGCCATTCCCTGTGTTTAGAATTCCTTCCACACTTCTGCTTCTTGAAAACCTGTGTGACCTGCAAGGCCCACTTCAGATTGAAATTCCTCGATGAAGTCACCTTGGATTCTTCCACTCTGCCTCTATGACTGAATTTCCCAGATGAAAGCGATCTCTCCCTCCTCAAAGGTTTTATGCCACTTTGTTGAGTTATCTCCTTCCAGACCACGTTCTCTAACTCACATCATGTTCATTTGTATATACCTATTAGATTTTAAGCTTCATAAGGGTGATATTTTTGTCATTTTTTTACCTTTCTAGCCTAAGCACTTAGTACAGTAACTTGCATGTAGGAGCTATTTAATCATCGCTTTGTGACCCGAATCAAGGTGCACCAGTTACTACCTCTATAATTTGAGAGGGGACGTGTTTTTCTCAGCTATTAAGTAAAGGACCTAGGATGAGAATCTGGGTGTCCCACCTCCTAGTCTAATGTTCTTTCTCCTTCAGAGACACACTGAGAAAGTATAAAATAATGAGAGTATTTGGGAGTCTAACTTATAGAATCAACATCAGTAAGTAATAATTACATCTAATATCTCTCTAGTTTGCTCTCTATTAAATGCCATAAAACATTTAAGTTTGCAATCAGGGAAGAGAAAGTCACCAAATCTAAAATAAAGTGTTCAAGTCCCCCAACTTTTGGAAATTATTAGTATTTCTAAGACCATTAGTTCTTTAACTTTTATCTTATGGTTTTCTGTTTCCTCCATCAATCCTCCCCTCCCCCCTTTTTCTCTCTTGCCCCCAACAAATAAAAAAAAAAGACTTCTGTGACTTTGGCAAAAGGGCAATTACCATATTTCTTTTGTGTAATCTGCCTGAAATTGACTGGTTCTTATCTAAACTATGTTTTATCCAGTGGTCAGAAACATGAAATGACTTGTACACAGTCATACAACAACCAAGGCAAGACTCGAACCCTGGTCTCTTAAGTCCACTGCTTTTCCCACTGTCCACAGATACAGTTTCATTTCAGAGCCTGTAGAAGATCAGGGAATAGATACCCTGAATTCTCATGGTGTTCTGAAGTCTGTAAAACCATAACCATTGATGGCAGTGACGTGTGGAGCCAGAAGCTATAAAGTGGGAGGAGGAAGTAAAGGTAGAGAAAGGCAAGGCATGATAACTGGCCGGTACTGGAGAACATTAGGCGTCAGTATGAGTATTTATTAAGTATCTATTGTGTGAAGTAATGTATTAGGGAAAATAAACAATTTCTGCCCTCCACATCTGTCTCTCTCTCTCTCTCTCCCTCTTTGTCTGTCTCTCTGTGTCTCCCTGTCTCTCCCTCTCTCTCTGTCTCCACATATATATGTGTGTATATATATATATATATATATATATATATATATATATATATATATATATATATATTACATATATAATATGTATTATATGTATATATAGTATAAAGAAAAAATCAAATATGACAAGGTGCTATTTACAATCTGAGGGGAGGATGTTACCATAGAGAGGCAGCAGGGAAGATTTAGTCGAGGATAGTTGGGTTTTATAGGACAGGAAGAAGTTCAGCAGTTAAGGAAGAAAGAGGACATTCTAAAGCATATGATCTGGCCTGAACAAAGTCACTAAGGGAGAAGAGCGTGGTGTACATTCAGGGTGAAAGGAGTGGATATAATGAGTGGAATATAGATAACATGAAGTAATAAGAAAGCTGGGAAGGTAGGGTCGAACTAGATTGAATAGGACCTTGAACAGCAGTCAAAAGATAAATGAACTTGGTTGTTATTTTTCAGTCATGTCCAACTCTTTGTGACTCCATCTGGGGTTTTCTTGGCAAAGATACTGGAGTGGTTTGTTATTGCCTTCTGCAGCTCATTTTACAGATGAGGAGACTAAGGCAAACAGGATTGACTTGCCCAGCTTGTAAATGTCTGAGGTCAGATATGAACTCAGGAAGATGAGTCTTCCTGACCCTAGGCCCAGAGTTCTACTCACTGTGCCCCCTAGCTGCCCCCATAGATTATATGAAGTACTAATAACAATAAAAAGAGCTAGCAAGGTAGGGTAGTACTAGATTGAATAAGATCTTTAATAATAGCCAAAGAAGAATGAACTTTACTTGGAAGGTAATAGGACCCCCTGAAGATTTTTGAGCAAAGAAGTAATATGAGCAGATCTACAAAGGGAAAAACAGCACCGAAAACCTATTCCAATGAAAGAATTAAGAGTAGGAAATTGAAGGGAGGCAGGAAGTCTTGTTGCAATACTCCAAATAGACAGCAACAAGAGTCCGTTCTAGAATCAAAGAGTATACAGATATGAATGAGAGTTGAAGGCTAGACAAAAGGTCTGTTGACCAGGATGAAAGTCAAGGGCCAGAGAATGAACAGCAGTCTGAGGCCAAGATAATGGTTCAATAACCAGGAATGACATCAAGGAGCTACAGAACAGGAGAATATGGAGTTACTGGACATCAAAGTAAGGTCATGGGTCAGCACCAGAACCCAAAGTAACAAGAAAATAAGGAAACTCCTTAAGAAGACTTGTAGATGCCTTTTTTCTGAGCCAGGATCCAATCCCAGAACATGGTCATTTCAGAGCCTACATATATGGGATCAGATTAGCTCCAAAAGGTAAATATGTCAACCTTTATGGATACAGTTAATGTACTGATCGAGTTACTGTCCCAACCTAGAAGTCTAGAAGCTCAGTTTTTTCATCAATAAAATGAGGAGGATTAGACCAGATGACCTTTGAGGTCATCTCTTTATTCCACAATACCATGATCCAGCTCTAACAGTCAATGATTGTAGGGTCATATTTGGAGAACATTGTCCAAAGAGGGGAGACCTGACCTTTGTTTTCTCCTAGCCAGCCCTGAACTTTTTGAGAAGAGTAAGGTTGGCAGGGCAGGAAAATTCTCTGCTTGAAACAAGTGAGGCATGGAGCAGGGCACTCTTTCCTTAAGAAGTCATGTTTGCAAATTATACTAATTTACTCAAACATAATAACAAAAATAAAGACCAGACCTGTGATTGCGTAGGGTTAGGGGATTCTCAGGAAAGAAGACTTAATTTTCTAATTTAGGTTGGCACCTTTCCTGCAACTTACAGTCTTAAAATTCCCTAGGACAATGAGAGGCTAGATGTCTTGCTTTGGGTCACAACCAACATGTCTCAGGTAGAATTTGAACCCAGATCTTCCAAGTTTTAAGATTAGCTCTCTATTGACAATGCCAGTAAGGCTGCTTCTACTAATATTTGTAATTTATAATTATAAAACACTTTCCTCAGTACAATGAAGTAAGCTTGCTTGTTCAAATATCACTACAATTCATTTATTATTCCTATTTATCAGAAAAGAGATCCTATTGTCTGTGTGTGTGTGTGTGTGTGTGTGTGTGTGTGTGTGTGTGCGTGCGCCTGGGGGGGAGGGGGGAGGGTTGCTGAAATGTTAACCTAATGATAAGGGATTAAACCCTGTAACAACACATCTGATAGGCAGTTTCAAAGAACCAGCTAGGCCTGAAATCTCAGCTGCTCCAGCCTCACCCACCAGGAAGAGAAAAAGAACATCTTCAAAATCACAGACTCTCAGAATCAGAAAACACTTTAGTGGCCATCTATACAGGCACTCCCCTATATCACAACCAACTAGAGAATCCAGCCACTTGAATTCAAGTCAATTCAATTTAACAATTAGTGGTAGTAAGGACTTCTAGGTACAAGGTAGTCTGCAAGGTAGTGGGGACAGACCTCCTGTGACTGGGGAACTCATTACTTATAAAGGCAGCTCATTCCACTCTCTTAGGATCCTTTGTCTTCACTTTGAGCTGAAATTCATCTTTTCAATTTGCACCTAGAGCTAGTTCTGCCTTGTGGAGATAGGCAGGAAGAAGAATAAGATACCTCTTCCAAATGAAAGCCTTCAAATACTTGAAGAGGACCATCCTGTCTCTTGTCCAGGTTTTCCACTCCTGCTGCTGCTGCCACCAAATCAGGCTAAAAATCTTTAGTTGCTTAAACCAGTCCTCATTAAGCGCACTCATTATTCTGGTCTTTCTCTGGACAACTATTCAGACAAGAGGAGAAAATCTCAGACCAGACTCACTCTGTCTCACTTGCCATCTATTTGCCCTCTTTCTCATAACACTACACACAGTAACTGTTGGGCCAGTGTGACCACATAGAACAAAGCTGGCTTAAATAGTTTCCTGTCCCCCTGTATACATATGGAGTGAACCCCAGAGACTAAACTGTCCTCTGCTCCAGGACTTATTGCTAACAGGCAGATGCTTATCTCTGGTGCCAAGCTTGTTGCTAATTCTCAAGGTATTTTGTGTTCTAACATAATCCAATCTGTATTACATTTGTTCATATAAATTTTATCACCTCCATTAGACTGTCAACTCCTTGAGAACAGAGACTATATTTTAATATATCCGTGTACATCCCCAGTTTCTAACACATTGCACTTAATAAGATGTTTACTGAATTACTGTTGGATAAATAAATGAACTTTTTTCTTCCCAACAGGAAAGGGGAGGTGGAAGGGAGAAAAAAATAGATTTTGGTTAATTGAAAAATAAATTACATTTTAAATAAATAAATGAGCCCAATTCCAATTCTGATTTTTCTAATACTGAATACAACTCTCTTGGTCACTTTTCCTCCTCAATTTCACAGGAAGAAAGATTTTCCTCATGGACTCTTAGGTGGGTTCCTCCACACTATATATGACAACTTAAGCCAAGACATCTAGGAAAAAAATAAAGCCATGAACATAATTAGTCAAGTGAGCAATCCTGTTTCTGGGCAGGGAATCTTTCTTGACTTCCCCAGATAAAGGCTTACATCACAGAAAGAAATTTGTTTACTGTAAAATCAGCACAAGAGCAAATGATCTAGCCCTTGTTATATATCCACCCACAAGTTTGCGTTTGTGTGTGCATGTATCTGTGTGTGTGTGTGTGTGTGTGTGTGTGTGTGTGTGTGTGTGTGCCAATCTGTAAATCTCTAGCAATTTCTCCCAGTCTGAGTCTATACCTTTTGCTAGTCTCCATTTCCAGGATTCCAGTTTACTGGTTGTTAATTTCTGCCTAGGAAACATTCCCCAGACAATGAAGGAAAGCAGGGGCCAATCAATTTCAATGTTGCCACCATAAATTCCCAAGCCACTGCCTCTCTTTTCTTCTGTCCTGCCTAATTGCTGACCACTGAGGGGAGAGAAGATTATTTCACTTGCCAGTCCTCCAACCAGTCTTCCCCCCATTAGCCTGGACTGCTCTTAACTTCTTGGGGTTCATTGAAAAATTCACCTTTTTAGAAAGCTGTACTAATGTTCAGAGACCCTACTACCTTCCCTCCACTTAGAAAGGTAAATGGCATCTGTGTATCCTCAGGCCAAAAGGACTTCAGGACCAGGTGGTTACTTTTAACAAAGAAGTCATCCATTTAAAATAAACATAGACCCCACTTTAAGCTGATGGGTTGAACTGTCTCCTCCTCCCCTTTATCACACCTATATAAATTTCTTTAGGGAAGGGGCTGGATCGATTTGGTGTTTTTATCTCCTATACTCAGCCCAACTGTCTGGCACACAGTAAACAATAAAGGCTTGTTGATTGATTCTAAACACAGTGAGCACGTTAGTATTTGCCCAGTTTTGTGTTGCTATTATGTTGTATTTGTTGTTGTCATATTTGATGTTGCCTAGGCCCCAAAAGAAATAAGGAAAGGCCAGGAGGAAATTAGTCTTGGGTCTTATTGAAAAGCAGGCAATAAATCTATCATCAAGCTACTATATTGCTCTTCTCCTTTGCATCTCTGTTTGACTTGGATGCCCAAGAAGTCTGGATTTAGGAAGAAATCCAGTCGTATTTTGCTACAGTCCGGGAGAAAAACTGAAAGTCTCACTTAATTAGATTTAAAATCATAACATATCAGAAACAAGATTAAAATATTTTATATAGAGAAAATCATTTTTATATAGAGGAAACGAAGCCTGAGGCAATAAGTGACTTGGCCAGTCATACAGCTATTTAGCAAGAGAACTAGGAAGTATAGGTATCCAATTTGTTTTTTCTCTACTGTTTTTAGGAAAAAAGAGACAGATCAAATGAATATTATATGGCATTCATGTAGTCCTTTCCAAAGGTTTACAAATATTTTTTTTCTGTAACAGTTTTCTGTGGTAAATAGGGTTTTCAGCATCGTTATCCACAGGATTCAGAAAGACAAGGAAACACTGAGGTTCAGAGAGTGACTAGTCCAAGATAATTCGTGTCAAAGTTGAGATTTAAACCCAGGTCTCCTGATTTCCAGTCAGTCAAATTAAGAAGCATTTATTCAGCTCCTACGATGAGCCCAGCACTGCTCTAAGCACTGAGATATAAACAAAGGCAAAAAAAAGTCTTTACTTTCAGGGAGTTCATAGTCTAAAGCAGGGGGACAACATGCAATTACCTATGTATAGATGATGCAGTACTGAATCTGGAGTTGGGAAGACATAAGTTCAAATCTGACCTCAGATACTTACTATAACTGAGTGACCCTGGACAAGTCACTTAACCTCCTCCTTGAGGATGGGGATAAGTAATAGCACCTACCTCCCAGGGTTGCTATGAGGATCAAATGGAATAATATTTGTAAAGTGATTTGCAAATCTTAAAGTGCTATATAGATGCTAGCTGTGATGATGATGATGATATACAAACAAGATATATACAGAATAAACTGAAAATAATCTTAGAAAGAAGACACTAGCATCAAGGAGGGAAAGACTACTTTTGTAGAAGATGGGATATCAGCAGAGATTGAAAGGAAGCCAAGAGATGGAGGTGAGGAAGCCATGGTGGTCTGCTAGGGAAATGGCACCAGTTCTGATGATGGAGCATCTTGTTTGAGGCATAGCAAGGAGGTCAGTGTCAGGAGACCCTAGAGTAAGTGGAGGGGAGTAAAGAAAATTGGAAAAAATAGGAAGGATTCAAGTTATAGG
>CM053773.1:153888276-153949191 GCA_028658325.1 Potorous gilbertii | reverse complement strand
GAGGCCTTGACTCCTATGTCTTTACCTGATGGTAAGCAGATCTCTTCGTCCTCAGAGAGGAATGGCGCAATCCTCTGGTCACCAAGAAAATAACCTTCTATGGTCTTAGTTTTTTTCCCTTTTCTGGGCATTTTCCCAGCCAGTTACTTGACTTATGAGAGTGCTCTCCACCCCAGCCTAGGTCTGCCCGAACTAGTGCTTGGGGTCTGAGATTCAAATGCTCCCAGCCAGTTACTTGACTTCTGAGAGTCCTCTCCACTCCAGCCTAGGTCCGCCCAGCTAGTGCTTGGGGTCTGGGATTCAAATGCTGCTCCCCAGCCTCAGGGCTTTTGGCGGCAGGCCTGACTGCTCTTCAATGGGAGCTTATCTGCTGGTTCTCTGCTGGGGGCAGGGCCACCTCTCAGGCTTGGTTCCCTTAGGGGGTTTATGCTGAGACCTTTTTTAATGGAGCTGCTGTGGAGCTCCTGCCTGCTCCTCGAGCCTCTGGCTGAGCTGCCTCTGCCTGTGGCCGAGCTGCCTCAGCCTCTGCCACAGCGGCAGCCTCCCGAGGGGGTCCAAGTCCCGGAGATACCCCGCTCCCCTCTCAGCCTGTCTCTCTCACTGACCTGTGCGTCTGTGGGTGGAGGGACCTTCGGGGCCACGGGAGATTACGGTCCCTGAAGCCTGCTGGGATCTGCTCGCTCCTCTCAGTGTGGTGCGGCCAGGGCAGGGGGAAGGGAGGGCTCCACTCCCATCTGGGGCTCAATGAACCCCTGGGGTCGGTTTTTCAGGGCTCTCTGCAACGGAAATCTCCTTCACTGTGTTTCTGCGCGGCTTCCACTGTTCCAGAATTTGTCAGGAGTTCTTTTTACAGGAAATCCATGGGCTGTGGGTTCGGACCTAGCATAGGTGAGTCTTTCTACTCCGCCATCTTGGCTCCACCCTCCTTAGTTTCTTTCAAGGCTCAGGTTGAGTTTTACCTCCTCCATATAGTTTACCTGCCCTGGTCACCCCTCCTGTAATCCCCATTCCCTTATTGCAGGTCGAAAGTGTTCTTTCCTTCCTAAAATTGTCTAGTTGTTTCCTTTATTCTAATCACATTAAAAAAATGTACATATATGTATATATATATATATATATATATATATATATATACATATATATGTATATTTGTATACCTGCTGTGACCCCTGTAATTAGACCGTAAATTTCTTGAAGCCAAGGGTTATGCCCTTTGACCATTTTATGTCTTCAGGCTCTAGCATAGTGCCTTCTTGGTAGTCAGTGCTTCATATATGTTTGATGAATTGAATTCAATTTCTCATCCCAAGATTCTACTGTAATTTGGTGAGGGTGACTGTTGTAATGAATACTATCCTCAAATTGGATCACACCTATTTGACTGTAAACCTTTTGACAGCAGGGATTATGTCTTGGTTACCCCCTCCCAGCCCCACCATGTTTAACATGAGATATTCTGGAGAACTGTCACTCCATATATTTTTTGGGGGGGTTTGTTAAATGCATATTGACCACCAACTAGATGCATAGCGTGGTACTAGAAAAAAAGAGTGAGGGTGGGCTCAGTAAACATAAAGCCAGGAGATACAGCACCTGACCTTAAGGACCTTCTGTTAGGGGGATGCCAGAAGGTTTACAAAAGCATTTTATGTGAAACAAAAAGTTCAGTAAAATGATTATTTTTATGATTTGGATTAACATAAATCATAATGACAATGAACTCATGGTGGGCTTAAAACAGAATGTTCTGAAACATTCATCAACAGAGAACACAGCTTTACACTCTGAGAAAATGCACAGGGAGAATTCTCTTGTGTGTTTTACATACAGCTCTTTTCAATAATACATTCCCACTAAGGATTCTGTGCTTTTTCTGAGAAGCTGCATCGGCTGGCACTCCTGGGAGGCCAACACAGCTTTGGATTCACCATTTTCCTGTACTCAAGTCAGCTTGAGAAATGTCTGACTACTGGAGTCAGACAGAACATTTTTAATGTCACTTGATTCAGCCTTCACTAATAATTTACCTTCATATTAGTATTAATTTTAGTATTAGTATTCACATTAGATGTCCTACTTAGGTCTTTGATCCTAGTGGAGACTGTGGTACTCCAAGGCAATATCAGTAGATTTTGAGCTGTACTAGGTCCTTGCAAGTTGGAAAGGCTTCAAGCATCAGTCTGGAAACAGACTGCTTGTCTCTCCATGAGGGAACAGGGTAACCGAATCCAGAAGGACTGTCACCAGATGTACTGGGTCCCAGGAGAAGAATATTTCAATCATTTTGTGTCATCTCATGAAATCATCTTGTAATATACAAGTAGACAAATCAATCTACATTGCTTGAAAGAATGTTCATGTCAGTGAAACCAGGTATTTTCCAGGTATTGAGGTATTTACAGTCACAGCAATCTAGTCAGGTAGAAATGAGGAAACTGAGCCTTATTGGATCATAGAATTTAGAATTAGGAAATGCTTTAGAGATCATTTAGTTTTGGGGTTCTTAACCATTTTTGTGTCATTTTTTTTTGCAGGCTGATAAGCCTATGGAGCCTTTCTCAGAACAATAAATTTTAATGTATAAAATAAAATATATAAAATTACAAAAGAAACCAATTACACTAACATTTGCTTATCTAAATTAAAATAAATAGTTTTATAGATCTCAGGTTAAGAATCCCTAATCTATTTTTTCTGGCTTTACAGATGAAATAATTGAGAACAATTAAGATGAATTGCTTTGCCCACATCCCTGTAGTTAGTAATTATCAGAGATGGGAGATAAACCCTAATTTTCCAGGTCTAAAGTCAATACTCTTTTTTTACTCTGAAATATAGGATAAAACTAGATTAAATTCAATTTAACCAATATTTTTGAAAAGTATTTATGATACATCAAGGACTGTGCTATACACTGTGAATAAAAAGACAAGAATAAAACTCCCTACCCTCAAGGAGCTTACATTCTGTATGAGGATGTGGTGGGTGGTGCAAGGACATAGAACCCCATGTGCAGGGAAGGAGAGTGAGGAATGGGCTCTATATGAGTAGTGAGACCCACCTGGGGTGAGGACTCTGCCCCTACATGCAGCAAGAGATAGAACCCACATGTAGGGAGAACCCTGTGTAGCGAGGATGGTTGTCTGTGTGTGTGAGTATGTGTGTGTGTGTGAGTGTGTGTGTATGTGTGTGTGTGTCTATAGTGTGTGTGACTGTGTATGTGTGTGTAGTGTGTGTGAGAGTGTGTGTGTGTGTGTGTGTGTGTGTGTGTATGTTGTGGCTTAGAGAGAAGAAGAATAGATATCTCTAAATCTCTTTTTGTCCTACCCATCTCCAAGGGAGACTTTCATTCCTGCCAGGAGGAAAACAGGAAATTGAGGCCAGAAGCTACCACTATGCTCTCCCGATAGAGGGGGTACTGGGCTAGAAGTCTATCTGTCTGCTCCCTTAAATATTGTTCACCTGGGAATATGATCAGGGTCCACCTAATTTTGGATTGCTTTGTCATTTTGGGGCAAAGGGACTCCAAAGTCTGTATCTTCACCTCATACCAGTTCCACAATGAACATACATAGAGAATAGCAAAGAAGCCTATTTATCCAAATCATAGCAAAACAGAAATCAGAGAAGATATACTGAAGGGTTAAGGGAATATAAGATCTTCCCTGTCCATTATAAGTCTATGTGACCACATGTGTTCCCTTTTTCTGTTGGAACAAGTGCCGTGTTCCCAGGTCTAAAGGCAAACAGGTATTCAATCACTGATGTCTTGCTTCTTTGAACTCTGGCCCAGTTCACAGGTGTAATACGTTCTGTGCTTAGTCACATAGAGCTCGTCAGGGGTTGAGCCACAGACTTTCAAACCTTTCAGTGTCAAGCTGATCAGGTGCCAAATATTTCTTTGAAAATTGTATATATTCTGGGAGGTTGATATTTTGCTTTGGGGCTCACTTGTGGGAAGAATGTTCACCTGAGATCTTTGTGATTTCCCAGATGTGACTCGGGGTAGCCATTGTTAAGGAGTTCCAAGGTTTTGTGAACCCAGATATTGATGCTTCTTGGGCCGGTGATGTAAATCATTCTATTATTCTGTTTAGACAGTTGAAGCCCTATCTATTGGATTCTTTCTTGGATACTCACTTCTTTCCACTTATATATATTTCTGCATTATTTAATTAAAATAAGATTATTAACCCCTTTGCATCTGTCTTTCCTTCAGAAAAGCAGATGAAGAATTGTGCTAGCAGCCCTTCTGTGTGATTGGTCTTACTCCACAGCAGCTGCTAATATCATTACCGCTACATACACACAGGATAATATATACCAGACAATACAGAGTAAAGGGGCTCTATCTTTGGGAATGAGTTAACTCAGTTTTCCCAAGTTAGATGGTCTTGGATCTCAATCAAAGGGAAACTCCCTGAAGTCTCTAGAATAGCAAGCTGGAAATAGGGACATGTTGGAGATTGCCAGCACCTCTCATGTCTTCCCACAATCTTTTTCTTTGGTAATCTGAAGTGAGATGGGCCTTTTTTCATCTTTTCCTTCAAAACTGGAAGCTGACTTAATGGTACACTTGAAGGAGACTTGTTTGAAGAGTTGCAAATGGAGATTTCTGCTTGAAAAGTCCCCAAAGTGGGGACTTGTTGAGAACTGATGTTCTTGCCTCTTGCCAATTCCATTCTATCTCTCAGGCAGGGCAGGGCCTTCATCTCCATCAATTGAGAGATTCCTATAACAATGGGCTTTGGGACAGGGGTTACTGTAGTAAAGACAGCAAGAAAGAGGAGACAGAGTACTCTAGGGGAAAATTGAGCATGGAGAGAAAACCATTGCCTTCCAGACCCTTTATTTGTTGCTGTCCCTAAGTAGTATTTTCTTCTTTGAAGTTCATTTTATTACATTTTTCCATCCTGTGTGGATAATTGTGGCCTTTGTGTAATGGCTCCTAAGACATTGTATTTCTTTTTTATTAAGAAGTTTTTGCACCTGGCTCACTGTTTCTTTCTGCTCCCAAATGTCTGCACTTGTTCTGGGGGATTTTAACATTAATGATGACATGGACTTCAATTTTCTAATGGCCCCTTCCTCCCTCTCCTCAGATTCCATGATTGACTCTTCCACTATACCTCTGCCACATAGAGGATTGATCACAACTGGATTTCAGCACATTATTGACCAAAAACTCTGACATTGCTCTGTTACTATAATCCCTTATTATTTCATCTCTCCTGTCTAACCTATTCTTTGTATTCAGTGAGAAGTGTAATGCCTCCCCTACCTCCCAGTACTTTCTCAGGCACTTATCTCAGTCAACTGGAGATTCCTCTCTTACCCATCTCAACCCTGGAGTTAATCAATTAAACACTACACTACCCTCTTCTTTTGAATGCCTGGTCCCCTTGGGTCATCTCTCTACTCATGCTCAGCCAAATAGCAGCCCAGAATTAATCTTACCATCCATCTGTCTCCTCCTATACCGATCCATAGAACTGGAAGAAGTAATGTACTACAAATTCACGTTATCCAACTTCAACTGCACCCACAATTGCAGAACAATCTTTTTATTCTTCCATAGTAGATTCCTGATTGAGCTTACCACAGAAGCTAGCGCAAAGCTTCCTTTCTCAAGGACTCCCACACTTCCTCCTCCATCTCCGTGGAGGACTTTACCTCCTATAGAGAGCAATGAGGTTGTTCACTGTGTTCCATCTTTTCCTCTTTCCTTCAGCTCAAGATCCCTTGACATACTCCCATTCTCTCCTCCCCTATTCAGTCCTCTCCTGTCTTCTCCAGCAGATAATCCCATCTTTCTCCTATGCCAGGTTGCCTTCCAAACTTTGGCTCTGCTATTTATTAGCTTTGTGAACTGGGGCACATCATTTGACTTCCGCCATCTCTTTCTTCTACAGAAAAAGGAGATTGTATTTATGAACTCTAAGATCCTTTTCAGTTATAACACTTGATTTCATAAGGACATAGATTTGATGAATGAAAAGCCTGGGAGATATAATTTTTGGGTAATTAATAATTTTATTAATTGCAGCAAGCAATTAATAAAAGGATGGTCATTTGTCTTTCATAAACCAAAGACAAATCTTGGGGGTCTCTGAAAGCTTAAAAAACCTTGGAGAAGGGGGTATACCTGAGGTGGAAATCAACTCTGATTGGTTAACAATCAATGAGGGGTTGGATATATTAATGAGGAGGTAGGCAAAAAGTCTTCAGCTTTTCCTGCAGAGAGCTGACCTAGCTTCCTTCAGCAATCTGAGAAAAAGAATTAATTTCTACCAGGATGATCTTCCCTCCCCGCCCCATGATTTTCCCCTTCACTAGCTAGGTCACCCTGAATTCTAATGGAAAACCTCAAGGACAAACAGGGACTTATTTTCTAAGGGCAAGATCTTGTTTAAACTGGATTCTGTTTGGAAGGTATCTTAGTTGAGTGGACTCTTACCTAAAGTTGAAAAAGTATATACCTCAAAGATTTGGGCAATCTCATCTATTAGCAGTGTTCTCCAGATGCTGACTGAATAACCTATGAGAGGCTGATTTCTGAATGAAGAAATAGAAAAGGGAAAATTTTAATCTCAATTAATAATTGGTTAACATGAGAAATAATTTTTCTCATAGACATATGCAATATAACATGACATATGTGTATGTACCTGTGTAAGTATGTCTCAGATGCATGTCTATGAGTCCCTGACACAGCTCTTCCCATTCATGAATTAGTAGTTCTTTGTTATGACAGTACTTGTGGATTTTTAACCCAGCCTACAGAAGGACCCAGACACACACAAGGAATGATTTAATCAGAGTGGTCAATGTCCATATCCAATGTCCATATCCAATGTCCATCAGTTGCTCATGCTAATTTCATGTCATGATCACACCCCAATTTCCTTTAAACAGGAGATAATGTGCACAGGGTCACTTAGGAAAATAACAACCATCCATGAGATTTCAGCCTGGTTCTTAGCTGTGGAAATTATGGAATCACGGCATTTTAGAGTCAGAAGGGACCGGTGAGATTTTATCCTGTGTTCCCCATCCAGTAGAGGTGGCTGCACCAGTTAATCTCAATGTGCTTGGTAGATCCCCGGCCAATTACTAATGCCATGACCTGCTTTCCAGCATGATCCTCTTGTCTATGATTGGCTAGAATTCCTGGTAGAAGTGGGAACAAAGACTACATAGGTTCCTTGCCTGTCTCTATGCTTAGAGACAGAGCCTTGCAATGCACTTTTACCTCTCATCCCTGTAATCTCAAAGTTTTGCTGAAATAAAATTACCTCCTTCTCCCAAAAGATGAAATCATACTCCTCATCAAGCTTCTTCTTCACCTCCAACAACAACTCCATAGGGTAAAAGGCTGAGAGACAGTAGCAAACATTTACATAGTTCTGTTAAGCTCTTATCATCCCCATTTTACAGAAGAGCAAACTGTATCCTGGAGGGTTTAAGTAATTTTCCCAGTCACGCTATAACTGTATGAGGTAGTATTTGCACTGCTCTACCTAGTAGCCTGGAGAATACATTCATTTTATAATACAGATTTTAGTCCTTCCCCCAAATCCTAGGTTACATTTGTGGGTGATAATAGAATCACAAAATGATGCCTTAAAAATTGTTTTCAGAGAGAGAAATTGAGACCCAGAGAGGTTTCAGGACTTTTCTAAACTCACACAGCTAGAAGAGAAATAAGTTGTTGTAACTCTAATTTGAAATACCATACTGTTCCCTTCATCATCTATACAAAAGGGAAGGGGAGAGAGAAGACACTGAAAACAGAGCCCTGTAAATTGCCATGTTGGTTGCTAAGGGTGATAGTGGATGGTATTATTAAAAAGAGTGATAGAATAGTTAGGAGACCGATGTAGAATATCTAAGGAATGGTCCCTGGTTCTTGGAAATACAGGATAAAGGGAGAAAACTGCAAAGGTTTCAGAGCAAATAGATGGCTCACCCGGGCCCACCAAGCTCCTCAATTTCAGGTTTGGGCTAAGCTGCTTAACTTGCCTTGGAATGTGATTGGGCTGTCCCCATAGAGTTCCTAAGCCTAGGACTTGTCTGACCACTTATCCCTCTATCGGCAGATTATTACAAAGTGAGAGAATGCTCTGTGGGGGTGGTTAACCACCCAGCAAGTCATGCAAGCTTGGGAGGTGGCACAAGAGGCCCTGTTTGGGGGAAAAATCGTAAAATCTCTGATTTGGAAGGGACCTCTGAATTCCTCATTACAAAAGTTCACGTGTGTAAAGTAGTTTAGGATTTCCGAACGGCACTGGTATTCACTGCATTTTGTGCATAAGGAAACTGAGACTGAGTAGTTAACAGATTTTCCTATGGTCATAACAATTCACAAGTGTCTGAGTTGGCATTTGAATTCAAGTCTCTTGATTTTAAGTTTATATTAATACCTCACTGTCCAGAATTAATTATCCTCCTCCCCTCCCCCCCCCCCCACAACAGCTCCAAAACACCCTTCTTTCAAATTTTTCTATTTCTGTCAAGGTCACCACCATCCTTCCAGTTTCCTGATTCATATTCTTAGTGTTTGGGGTAGTTAGGTGGTGCAGTGGATAGAGTGCTCATCTTTCTGAGTTCAAATCTGAATTTAGGCACTTCTTAGCTGTGTGCTTCTAGGTAAGTCACTTAACCCTGTTTGCCTTAGTTTCCTCATCTGTAATATGAGCTGGAGAAGAAAATGGCAAACCACTTTAATATCTCTGCTAAGAAAACCCCAAATGGGGTCACAGAGAGTCCGGCATGACTGAAAAAATTACTGAACTGGATCCTTAGTGTTATCCAAACTCTTCGTTCTCCTTCATCTCACACATCTACTTAGTAGCCAAATTTTATTGTTTCCACCCATACAGCATCTCTGGAAGTAGTTTCCTTCCCACTAGTCATATAGCCACAACCTTAGGTTTTCTCTCTTCCTCATGAAGCCCGCATCACCCCTTTCATTTGTACTATTTATGATGGCTTTCTATTTGATCTCTCTGTCCCCTCCCTCATTCTCAGGTTCAATCAACTGGAATTCCTTGGTATTCTTCCACATGGTCTTTCATCTCCTATCTTCCACCATGTCTAGAATGTACTTCCTCACTTCTGCCTTGTAGAATCCCCTACATCTTTTTAGATTAAACTCAAGTAATTCATTCTACATTAAGCCTTTCTTGATCCATGCATATACTAGTACCCTCCCCCCAACTCCCAGATTACCTCGTATTGATTTTGGATGTACCTAGTTAGCCATGTATTGTCTCCACTGATAGAATAATAAGCACCTTGAGGGCAAGCTGTTTTTTCTTTCATTTTTATGTTTGTATTCCCAGCTCTTAGATTCTAGCTGAATGACTGATTAACTAAATCATCAAAATCAATCCTACTTCTGTAAGAGTTCCCTCTATAAAGTTTTTGACAAGTTATTTATTCTGTGCCTGAACACCATTGCTTCCTGTGGCAGCCCATTCTACCATTAGACAGCTGCCATTTCTAGGGAGATGTTCTTTACTTATTGTGGAAATCTGCCTCTTTGCAACTTCCAACCACTGATCTCAGATATCCTCTCAGGGGTAAAGCAAAATAAGTGCAAACTTCCTTATCTTCTTCCTTTCTTCCTTGGTCAAAGACTTGAAGACAGCTATCATGTCCTCAGTAAGTCATCTCTTCTCTAGGCTAAACATCCTCAGTTCCTTCAGCTACTTCATATGCCCAGTCTTCAGTGCCCTATTCAATTCCATAGCTGAAAAAGAAATATTTACATTAGTTCTCTTGAGGCAAGACCTAGTAATATACATTAACCACTTGAGAGGTAGTGGTGGGTAAAGCTCCAGATTCATAGGCTGGAAGACCTGGGTTTGAATCCTGCCTCAAATATTTACTAGCTGTATGATTCCAGACAAGTCCCAATTTCTCTGTGCCAGTTTGGTTTTCTATAGGGATTACAATAGCACTTAGTTCTTCTGGTTAATGGAAGAATCAAATAATATATTGTATGCAAAGTGTTTGGGTTATGGAACTGTCATCTATCATTATACAGGGGCAGGTAGGTAGCTCAATGAATAGAGTGCTGGACCTGAAGTTAGGAGCCTTACCTGAGTTCCAGGCCTATGTCAGACACTTACTAGCTGTGTGATCCTGAGCAAGTTGCTTAACCTCTATCTGACTCAGTTTCCTCCTCTGTAAAATTAGAATAACAATAGCACCTATCTCCCTGGCTTGTTCTATGGACAAAATGACATAGTATCTGTAGAGGTATTTTTTTAAATATTTATTTTTAGTTTTCAACATTCACTTTTATAAGATTTTGACCTCTCTAAGAAGGTGTGCAATCTGATATATGCTGTACATGTATACTCATATTAAACATGGTTCCACATTAAGTATTTGTAAAGTTCTTAGCAATATAATATAACTAAATAACTATAAATAAAATAACTATATAATGCTCTTATATATTAATGCTAAGAAAAAAATAATAACCCACATCACATGGGTCCCTGGGTGGTCACTGAGGGAGTTAGGAATATGAGCGTAAAGAGGGCAAGATCAGCAGGTGAAGCAGAAAGATGACGTTGACACCAATGTTTTGCTGGATAAGGCCCAACATTGTAATGTTGTGGATCCTACAAAGTGATATAATTTGAGGGACTCTTAAGAATCTTCCCCTGGCTTGCACCTAATTATCTTTCTTCTCCCCCTCCCCAACTTCTCCACTGTTTTCTGAACAACAACCCCTTTTAAAGAAACATCATTCCTTTGGGTCATTCCGTCCTTCCTCAGGTTTAGTTTTAAAGCAAATAAATACAATTGGGACCGCTAACATGGGAGTTTAATAGCAAGGGTAATGGCTAGGCAGGAGCCTGGAGATTTGAGTTCTAATTCCTATGTCTGTTAATCACACGGCAGGTGAGCCGATGGAATCCTGGAGAGATAGTCCCACCAAGTAGAACACAGTAGAGGTGATTTCCTTCTGTCTGCTACAGGTCTTTTAATTAGTGTTGCAAAATAACTGGGTAAATGCAAAGTTATATTCATTACATAATTCCCAGCATCAGAGGCTATAGAGCTCCAGACTTGTAGTCAGGAAGACCTAAATGCAAATGCTCCCTCAGACATTTACTAGTGTGTGACCATGAACAACAAATCACTTGGCCCCTCTTAGCCTCAGTTTACTCATCTATAAAATAAGGCATTTGGACTCAATAGTCTTTAAAATCACTTCTGACTCTAACAGTATGATCTTGTAGGAGACAAGAACTGCCTCACGTTTCTCCTTTCATAACAGGAGTAGGGTTAATTCCAGTCAGTCCCTGTATCTCAGTTTCTTCATTTATAAATGAGTATGCCCTTCCTCATATGATTGTTGTGAGGACTGTATTTTGTAATCTTGAAGCTCTTTAAAAATGTATTATTAATAATGAAATCTATAGAATGTAGGGATCAGGCTAGATATCTCCAAAGCTGTTATAATGTCTCTCCTTAATCCTCCTTTCAAACTGGTGAAAGGAAATTACTTTGTCATATTTTGTATATGGCTCTATGTGTATATGTTTTGCCCAATGATAGAATATGAGCTCCTGGAAGATGCAAACTGTTTTATTTTTGTGTTTTTATCTCCCTCTCCTAGCACAGTGTTTGGCACAAAGTAGCATTTAATGATTTTTTTTTAATTGATTGATTAAAGGTTCCAACTCTAATATTTGATTAATCTAAGTCCATAACACTTCAATGTGAGCTACAATATCAGAATTTTTTGTTCTGTTATTTTCCATCTCAACAGAACTGGGTGATATGATAGCACTTGTGGATGGGTAGGTTAGGTGGCAAATTGTGTTGAAAAAAATATAAGGACGGGGAGTGCAGAAAAGATAGCTTCATCCACTTTACAGTTTCTTAATCTCTTCCTCAGACTCTTGTCAGGGATCAGAACTTAGCAAGGAACGTAGACAACCATTTGAGGAGAGACCTTTGATGTAGAGGGGAGAAACACTTTCCTCTTCTGTAATAAGGGGTTTAGATGGGACATTCTGTAGGGTCCCTTCTACTTTTCACTTTTGTGTTCTAAGATCTTTGTATAACTTTTTCAGTTTATACTCTGAAAACCTTTCCATTTCTAACATTCTATGTTTTAAAATTCCTTCCACCTTAGATATCCTGTGTTTTAAGGTTCCTTTACAGTTTTGACAGTCTATATTCTGAGGACTCTCTAACATTCTATGGTCTCAGATTTTTTCCAGCTTGCACATTCTGTGTTCTAAGGTTCTACCCAACATGGAAATTCTATGACCATAAAACTGGAATTGAGGTACCAGTCACAAAGGAAGTGAGTAGTTATGTTAAAAAAAAAAAAGTCCTTCATTGACCTCTTTATTTGAAGTGATAACCAAAACAGAAATAGAACCCAATCCAGCAAGTATTTATTAAGCTCATGCACTGTTCTAAGGAGGCTGGAGATACCAAGACAAAGAACCTCAATTCTGCTGGAGTGATACAATAAATATCCAGGTTATCATTTGAGGAGCATGAAAGGAACATGAAGAACCAGAGGGATTGGCAAAGACTTCTTTGGTCATCTAGGAGATGGTTCATCAGATGAACCTTGAAAGAAACCAGGAATTCTAAGATGTAGAGGATGGAGTACATTGCAGGCATGAGGTACATAGTTTGTACAATGAATGCCTGTTGGCCCTAGAAAGGCTGGTGAAAAACCAACAGAAGGGTCTCTCTTTGTAGAGAGAACATACATATGAAAGCACAATTGTTTTATCAGTATGAGATCCATATCTATCACCCAGACTTTGCCATGATGGTGGGCCGGTGTTACTAGCAGAATCAGCAAAGCCCAGGGACAGAGTTATCTATCTGGAAGCAGCTCTGGGCAACACACTGCCCTGATATTTAACTACACTGGGATCAAGGCATCACAGTCAAGTGAACCAGGTTTGAAACCTGGTTCTGCCAGTTTTGTGACATTGAAAAGTTGCTTCCACTCTCTGCACCTCCGTTTTCTCATGTGTAAAACAAAGTAATAACACATTCACACTTGCATTACTGAGTCTTGAAGGGTTGTCTTGAGGAAAGCTTTTTGAGCATCGTAAAATGCAATGTAAAATTTCAATTGCTATTGTCATCTGTCTACAACTATTCCTGATCCACTGTCCCCTGATAAGGGAGAATGGGTAGGAGGGGTTGAAAAGTTGGCAGCTTATCCAAACCATATAATGTCTGCTATAGAAGCAGTGTTGGCTAGCGGAAAGAGTACTTGACTTGCAATCTTATAATCTAGTTTTAGGTTCTGATTCTGACATTGGTAATGAGACTTTGTTCAATTTCCTTACAGTTTCTCCATCTGTAAAATGGAGATAATGGTACTTGAACTATTTAATTCATAACATTGTGTTTAAAAAAAGTTAGGGTAATGAACCTTGAGCAATAGGGACTGGACCTAGGGTTTTATTGATAAGGGTCTCCTAGGTAACTTCTCCTTTCTTATTCAAGCCAGTTTCTTCTCTGTAATTTATATTCTAAGAGAGTTTCCTTTTCTCTAGGACCTGTAGGATGGAGAGGTTAAGGGACTCACCCCAAATCATGCAGCCCATGTTTGTCAAAGGCAGGACTTTGAGCCCAGGTGTTGCTGGAGCTGAGATCAATTCCCTATCTCTGACACTTAAACCTTAGAGTGCTAGGTAAATGCTAGTCATTTTTTCTGGGCATTATAGCACACAGTGAGCAGGCCACCATCTCTGGGTCCAGTAAAAGGGAAGAGTTAGTATTCAGGAACAATCCTCACCATTTTAAAATACCTCTTCCTCTTTTGTATTGCCCTCAAGCACTAATCCCACCTTGTGGTTTTCCCTGATCTACCTTAGGACCCAACCACAAAGATCTAAGATAACTTTCCTAAGAGAGAACCTTATCAGATGAAAGCTTTAAAACAGCACTGATGCTACTTGTGATCTCTTTCCAGGGGCTATGGATGGATTAATTAGTGTTGGAAAAGTACTAGGCAAAAATGCTAAGTATTATTAATGACATAATTAGCAGCTCCTTCCTATAGGAGATGGGGGCTGTCCAATGTTCCTTGTCTCAGAACAGAAATAGAGATGGATTTCTCTTGTAGTTTCCATTTCAGCAAGATGTATATGGTCAGGGCACTTGGAGCTGGGCTACAGGTCCCTGCTGGTTCCTAGGCTGAATGTGCCAAGACTCTTAGTCACTGGTATAATGCTTGATTTTTACTCCAACTTAATTTTTCTTTCCTCTACTGCCTAGTAAGTGAACAGGCCCCAGTCACACATGGCTGAGTGTTTTTGTTTTTATTTTTTAAAGAATATTGCAGAAGAAATACCTATAAAGGAAGGGGTTAGAGTAGATTATCTTCAAAGTCCTTTTTACTCTGAGATTTAGGAATTTTGGACTTTCTCAGACTAAGGAAAAATACAACCCAGAAGCAGGAAGGAACATTCTTAAAAAAGATACTAAAATATAATAAATGTAACATAATATAAAAATATAATAGTTATGGAGTCTTAGTGGGGGCAGATAAATTTCAGCATCATTTAGTCTCAAAACTAGAAACCTCTCTAAAATATCTCTAAAAAGTAGTTTACCACTTTTTACTCCCCTTGAATATCTCCAAAGATGGGACCTTCACTACCTCACAAGAAGTCACTTTTATCTTTTGATAGTTTTCACTATTATGATATCATTCCTCATGTGAATATATGAGATATGATATATTGGCTTGTGACATATACCTGCTGATACACATCAGTTATGCTCCAAGAGATTTAATACCATATAACACCTCTATCTGTCTGCATCCTGGCAAGTTTCCTCAAGCCTCTCCTCCCTAATTTCTAGCTCATTACATCATGACCTTCCTGTCTCTAACTCTTCTCCTCAAGTAAAGAGACAAAGAGTTGTTTTTATACCAGTTTTCAAGTGCTTCAATATAATTATCTTTAAGAAAATTTAATAGAGGTATAGCCCATGCTTAAAAGCCCATTTGTATAAAACTCTCCCTGTTGGTGGAAACTGATTATTCAATGCTTCGTACCTGCCCGAGAGACAGAATTGGTAAGAGCTTGAGACACAAGAGATCCTGGACTTTGGACTTCTAGCTTGGAAAAAGAAGATAGATGGTTTCAGACTCTCAAGTCCCTGATGGGAGAGAAACACTCTGGGAAGAAACTGACATGATCTAGGTGCTGGTTCCTCAACATATCAGCTTCTTTCCAAAGTCCTTCTCTCCTGTAAGGAACCTGAAGAAAACCTGCAACTATTATTTTTTCAAGCTAAAAGGCAGGACACAAGATCTTTCTTCTCTCAATCTCTTGCCAGCCCCTTCGCTCATTCAATTGCAGAGCACTAAGTGAACAATGTCTACCAATAAAGAGAATCTTATGCAAATGAACCTTAAGCCATAGATTAGAGAAGTAAATATAAAGTATTTGTTATTGCTGTTGTTCAGTTGTGTCTACTTGTCTGTAACTCCATTTGGAGTTTTCTTGGCAAAGATACTATGGTGATTTTCCATTTCCTTCTCCAGCTCATTTTACAGATGAGGTAAACAGGGTTAAGTGATATGCCCACATTCACACAATTAGCAAGTATCTGAAGCTAGATTTGAACTCAGGAAAATGAGTCTTCCTGACTCCAGACCCAGCATTCTATTTCCTGTGCCACCAAATTGCCCCAATACATTTGGGTTAAAAAAAGTCAAGTCCCTGAATATAGGATGGGGAAGATGCAGCTAGATACATTTCCTATGAAGAAAATCTGTGGTTTTAGTGAACTGAAAGCTCACTATGGATTAAATATATGTGATGACATATTTCTGTCCCAGTAGGTTTCATGAAGAGAAGCATGATTCCCAGCACATAAGCGGTAATAACACCACTTTACTTTGTCATGTTCAGAATACATCTGAAATATTGTGTTTAGTCTTTTAAAACTTTCTTTAAGTTTTGAATTCCAAATTCTGTTTCTCCCTTCCTCCTTTCTCCCCTCCATGAGATGGTAAGCAATCAGATATAGATTATACACATATTGTGCTCAGTTTGGACCATATATTTTAAGAAGAGTGTATTTGAATGGAGCCTGACCTTCATTTTAATTCAACAGATATTTATTAAGCATCTTTTATGCTTAAGGTAATGTACTAGGTCCTTGCCCTTTAGAAGTTTATATCCTTTTACAAGAATGCGGATATATCATGTACCTCAATAAGTAAATAGAAGGAAATTTGAGGAAGAAGAGAATGTTAGCAATTCAGGGAAAAAACCAAAGTTTCACAGGGAGATGGCATCTGAATTGAGCCTTGAAGGAAACTGAAGACTCTAAGAGGTGGGAAATGTGGAGGGAACTCATCACCATCAGGGGAAGCTCTTTGCATGGATGCAGGGACTTGTCAAGTTCAGATAACAGCTAGTAGTTCAATTTGGCTTAAATGTAGAGTATGTGAGGGAAGGAGAAATATAAAATAACGCTGGAAAGATCGGAGCCTGTGCTGAAGAGTTTGTATTTCATCCTAGAGAAATAGGGAGTCATTGAAAGATTGTGAACAGGGCGTGATATAGTCAGATTGGTGCTTTTTATCTTGGCAACTGTGCAAAAGATAGATTGAAAAGGGTAAAGATGAGGAGCCAGGAAACCAATTAGGAAGCTATTGCGACATGTTAGGACTGAATTGAGGATGGTAGCTATGTGAGTGGGAGCAAAAGAAAAATATGTAAAAACTTGACAAGTAAGTGGATAAGGAGGGGAAAGAGTAAGATAACTGCAAGGTTATGAGCTTGGATGATTATGGTGATACCCTTAATAGAAACTGAGAAATTTGGAAGAGGGACAAGTATTAGAGTGGGGACTAGAGATGTTGAGTTCCATTTTGACATGTTCTTGAGATGCTGATGAGATATCCAGATAAACCTATCCAGCAAGCTATTGATAATAGTTGTCTGGAATTCAAGAGAGACATTAGGGTTCCATATATACCTTTGGGAGTAATCTGCATGGGCATGATAATTGAATTCCTTTGAGTTTAGACAGAAGCAGTTTTTCACTTGCTAAAATGTAACATTAAAGTAATGAGATTTTACTACTGACATATTCATAGTAAAATTAGGCATATAGGCTAGGTGAATGAAGAACAATGACCTTCCTACCCTAAGTTAACTTTTTGTTCTTTCTTGAATTCATTTATAGGGTTTTGTAAGTCAGAGAAAATCTTGAGAATTTCCAACTCTCAATAGAATAGTTGTCTGGGACAAAAGATAGACATCTCAATCCCAGACACTGAGATGGAATATCAAATACTCTATTTTAGCTTGGTGACATTCTACTTTTGAAAAGTCAATATAGTAGATATGATTAAAGGGTGATAATTCTGACCTTAACAAGGGAGAGTTTTTCTAACTACTATCCCCTAGCAAGCTGGAGCTGAGATGGCTATCAGGTATCCTTTAAGAGATAAAAACCAGAAGCTGGAGCTGAAGCAAGGAGTACTATCCATCAGTCCATGGGTCTACCCCCTGAAACACCCAAAGGAATGCTCTATGGAGACTCTGGGACCCAATTGCCACTATTAAAATTTTGAAGACCAGTGAAGTAATGTACTATTAGAGATGCTGTACCCGCTTGGAAGCAGGCTTTTTGAGAAGAGTGCAATGACATCACAGGAAGGCATAGGTGGGACCAAAGCATTAGAAGCCTAAGTCACCCTTCCATGGGTGCAGAGGGCTATACGTGTTCCTTAAAATGTGTTCACATCATGTGTGATCCTTTATTTCCCATCGATAATATATGCATTTTGAAAGAGTACATCCAAGGTTTGGGGCAGCTAGGTGGCATAGTGGATAGAGCACCTGTCCTGGAGTCAGGAGGACCTAAGTTCAAAAATAACCTCAGACACTCACTAGCTTAGTGACCCTGGGCAAGTCACTTAACCCTGTTTACCTCAGTTTCCTCATCTGTAAAATGAGCTGGAGAAGGAAATGGCAAACCACTCTGCCAAGAAAACCCCAAATGAGGTCATAAGAGTTGAATTCAACTGAAAAAAATGACTAAACAGCAAATTCTCAAGTTTTATGGCAGGGATATTCTATTGGTACTTTTTTTTTCTGTTAGTTTGTTAAATGCCTTTGCTTTTAACTTGGGGAATAGCCTCTGAGAAAAAAAAAAGATATATCCATCAGTAAGAATTTGTCCATGATGATTTGGTTAGATATGGATCCATCCAGTGACTTGAATCGGGGTTGTCTCTTTGAAGGGCTGCTTCAAGTAAGAATGGGAGCCCCAGGCGCTAGAGGAGAGAAGGCCTAGGGTGAAACTTTTGGGGAGAGCCATATTGAGAACATGAGACCTTGATAATGATCCAGTAAGGGAGACTGAGAGAAAACAGGAAAACGGAAGACGAACCAAGAGAGATAGAACTCTATCTACAGGACCGAAGGAAAAGAGGGTCACTAATTACCTTGGAGAGAGCAGTTTCAGGCAACTGGTAGGTTTCAAGGGACTGAGAGGAGAAGCAGCACAATGGATCTGGAACCAGAGGGCCTGGGTTCAAATTTCTGTTCTGCTCCTTACTTTGGTGTAGCCCCAAGAGAAGACGTCTAAGTTTTCCTTCAGCTCCAATTCTTTGATCTTATGAGTGAGGGGTGAGAAAGGACATCCCACTAAAGTAGACAATTTTTCTTGGAGTTTAGCTGAAAAAAGGAAGGAGCCACATGGGGGTGATACCTCAGAACACTGTCAGCATCATGGGAAGGTTTCTTAGACAGGGGAGACTTACATAAATTTGTAGACTGCAGAGAAAGAGTCAATGAAATTTCTAGAGTTCAGTTTTTAATTGGAAAATCAAGCTAGATGGTTCTTCCACTGAGTGCCAAAGTCCACCTTTGCCAAAAGCCTACATTTAGAACTCCAGGGGTTAGCAAGCAGGGACTGGGTGTTTAAAAACAACAGTGGCATTTGGAGGAACTATCAGGAAACATCTTTCCCAGCAATATGGTACCTGGCATCCATTTTATGCTCACTGCAAAAGCCTTGCAGCATCCTTCAGTGTCAGCATTTCTGTGAAGCTTCTCTCTCTGTAATTTATATATCTCCTTCCCACTAGCCTTTGCCACTGAAATCCCCAAATCATTTTCTTCCTTTTTTGAAACTATCATTTCCCAGGGTGAGATTGAGCAGCCTATCATTGGATCTCAGACTCAGCACCTTTTTCAGGAGACCAAGGAAATGCACCCTCAGCTGATAATTCAGGGATGGAGATCTGGTACTAATTCAAGGAACAGGGGGAGGTCAGTCTGACTTAGGGAAAAGTCTGGTCTGTCTGAGCACTTAAAAATAAATGCAATTAAAAAAACTTTCACATTCACTCAGGAACTTGCAAAGCAGCTGAGCTGTAGCTATGAACTATGATCCTAGGAGGTAGTAAGAATGTTAGTTATCCTCTCATTCAATTCATTTTAACAAACAATTATTAGGTCCCTACTATGTGCAAAGTGCTGTTTGAATTTTTACTCCTTGTTTGAATGTAAGCATGAATAAGGGTGGATATTTTATATAATACTTAGAACTATAATAAATAGTAACAATAAAAGTTGACCCCATGATTTCAATAGTTTAGGGAATTGCCTGCCTGGGAACTCGCCCTACTAATGTCAGGAGCATTGAGAGGTTAAGTGACTTGCTTCTGTAGGTGACAGAAGCAAGACTTAAATTCAGATCCTCCTGACTTCAAGGTTGGTTTTCTATTACTATACCAGGGTCTCTTTCTTCTTCCTTCCTTCCTTCCTTCCCTCCTTCCTTCCATCCTTTTCTCTTTTTTCTTTAAAACATATACACAAATATGTATATACATATAATTATTAAACACCATTCTTATTTGAGCAAATACTATATCTCTACTATTAGAAAGGCAGACTCCCCATGGTTGAGTACAAGACCTTAACCACAGAGGAGACTTTAAAATAAATGGTGAATTGAATTGAGTTATGTCATTACTTCCGAGATGTTGGGATTTCACTGATGTGGGGATACCCTCCACTGAAACAGAATATATGCAGTCTATGCCTTGATTATAGATTCACTATGACCAAATAATGTGGCCCTGCAGCTAGCCTGGCAATGAGATTCTTTTAACTTAGTTCTGTTCCCAGACCAAAACATATAATTCATTGCTGAAATCATCATCATCATCATCACCACTATCATCATCACCACCATCACCCACCACCACCATCACCCACTACCACCATCACCCACCACCACCATCATCACCACCACCATCACCATCATCACCACCATTACTACCACCATCATCACCACCATCACTACCTCATTGTCACATTCCTTTCCAGGCTTATTGTACATTATTCTAGGTCAACTTACTCTACTGTCCAGCTAAATTACAGTCAAATTTTGTTTTATTACACTTTGCTTTATTTGCTCTTTGAAGATAGTACATTTTTTACAAACTGAAGGTTTGTGGCAACCCCACATCAAGCAAGTCAATTAGTGCCATTTTTCCAGCAGCATATGTTCACGTCATGTCTCTGTGTCACATTTTGGTAATTCTTGAAATATTTCCAATTTTTTTTTATTATATCTGTTATAGTCACCTGAGATCAGTGATCTTTGATGTTGTTTTGGGACACTATAAACTGCTCCCATATAAGATGGTGAACTTAATTTACAAATGTTGTGTGTGTTCTGATTACTCCACAGCTTCCCATCTCTCTCCCTCTCCTTGGGTCTCCCTATTCCCTGAGACACAACAATATTGAAATTAAGCTAGTTAATAACCTTATAATGGCCCCTAAGTGTTTAAATGAAGAGTCCAACTTCATTGTCTTTTTTTAAGAAATTGCCATAGCCATATCATCTTCAGCAACCACCGCTCTGATCAGCCAGCAGCCATCAACATTGAGCCAAGACCCTCCAACAGCAAAAAGATTATGGCTCTATTGCACACTTATATAGACTACAGTATAGTATAAACTTCATTTTTATATGTACTGGCAAACCAAAAAAAATCATGACTAGCTTTATTGAGATATTCACTTTATTGTGATAGTTTGGATCCAAACCTGCAATATCTCCAAAGTATTTCTCTATACTATTGCAGTAACCTATACTTTACATTCCATTTCTGTATTCTGTGTTGTACAAGCCATCTTCCATGATTGAAATTTACTTCCTCTCCACTTCTACTTTTAATATAAAGCCCTCTGGCATTTAAAACTCTTCATAGCTTAACCTGTTGTTGCCTTTCTAGTCTTGTCACATTTTACTTCCCTTTCCACACTCTTTGATGTGATTATTCTAGCTTACTTGGTGTTCCTTAAAAGAAAAAATATTGCATCACCCATCACTGGGTCTCCGCACTGGCATCCCCCATGGTGGAAAGCTCTGTCCTCAAACCTCCATTGATTTCTTTGGCTTGCTTTTAGGCTTGTTTTCTGTAGGAGGCCTTTTCCAGTACCCTTAGCTGCCAATGCCTTCTTATTTCAAATAATTTTTTTTAATCAAATCTTTCTATATATCTTGTATGTAATTAGCATATTGTTGCATTAAAATGTATGCTCTTTGAGGGCCAGGACGTTTTTTCTAAACCTTTTCTTTGTATACCCAGAGCTTAGCATAGTGATAGCCCTAAAGTAAGTTTTAAATATTCATTTTAATTAATAAATGTTATTTTTTCTTCTCTCTTTCTCTGCCTCTTCCATCACTTAGATGCTTTCCTCTTCCTTCACTTGGGTCTCAGATGAAAAGAAGGTTCTTCTCTTGCCTGATCATTCCTTTTTCCTTGCAAAGTAAACCCCTTCTACATACACAAAAATGATCCCACTCCATCTTGTCTTCTCCATCAGATTGCCCTGCATCCTCCTGACTTTCACTTCTTTTTTTTAATTAGAAAAAGTAAAAAACATTTTTGTTTAAAGTTTTGAGTTCCAGATTCTATCCCATCTCCCTCTTTCCCCTCCCCCCAGAGGGTAAGCAATGATATAGGTTATACATGTGCAATTATGTAAAACATTTCCATGTTAGTCATTTTGTACAAGATGACTCAAAAGAAAAAAAATGAAAGTGAAAAATAGCATGTTTCAGTCTGTATTCCACCAATATCAGTTCTTTCTCTAGAGGCAGATGATTCATCATTAGTTCTTTGGGACTCTCTTGGATCACTGTATTGCTGAGAATAGCTAAGTCATTCATCGAATAATACTGCTGTTACTGTGTGCAAGTTCTCCTTGTTCTGTTCACTTTACTATGCATTGTTTCATGTAAGTCTTTCCAGGTTTTTCTAAAGTCATTGTGCTTGTCATTTTTTGTAGCAAAATAATATTTCATTACAATCATATACCACAGCTTGTTTAACCATTCCCCAATTGATGGGCATTCACACTTATTTTCAGTCTCTCTCTGTCTACTAGCTGGTTCCCTAGTGCCTATAAATATGTCCATGTCTCCTCCATCTTCTATATCTCTCCTCCATTTTGTGGATAAACTTCTTGAGGAGTTGCTTTCATTTTCCTTTTCCTCATTTTCTTTTTAATCAGTAGCTATCTCGCTTCCAATTTCATCATTCAATTGAAACTATTCTCTCCAAAGTTAACAGTGATACCTTAATAGCCAAAACCTTTGCTCAGTCCTCATCCTTCTTGACCTGTCTGCAGCATTTGATATCCTCAATCACACTTTCTTCATTGATAATTTTTTCCCCTCTAGATTTCCAGTTCTATTTTACTCTATCCAGCTTTTTCTCTTACCTCGCCATTCCCTCTCAGTCTCTTTTGTTGGATCTTTATTCAGGTCACACCTACATAGTTTGATTGACCTCCATGGCTCTATCTTGGGTCCTTATCTACTGTTTTTCTTGGTGATCTCTTCATTTCCTATGGATATAATTAATATCTCTATGCTGATATCACCTCACATCTAAACTACCACACTAATATTTTTGGATTGTTTCCCAGGCTCAAATGTATTCCTACTCCAGTCCATCCTCCTCTTGGTTGTCAATTTCAAGATATCATTCCCTTACTCAGTGAACTTCTGTAACTCCCTATCACTTTCAGGATTAAATATAAAATCCTTTATTTGGCATTTGAAACCCTTCATATACTCTTCCATCCAGTGACACTGACCTTCCAGCTGCTCATCAAATGAGACCCTCTATCCCTAGACTCAGAATTTTCACAGCTGTCCCTTGTACCTATCTTTTCTACCTCCTGTTTTCTCTGGGTTCCTTCAAATCGCAGAACAATAATCTCTTACTATAAGAAGACTTTCCTGATTTTCCTTAATTCTAGTACATTCCCTCTGTTGATTATCTCCAATTTATCCTGTGTATATCTTGTTTGCTTGTTTGTTGTTCCCTCAGTGTTCATTTCAGTCCTCCAGATTCAGGGATCTGAACAGTGAGGGCAACAGAGGCCATTGCCCATCACTTTAGAGCAGCTCTCTCCTATCTTTTAGGACTGACTGACCTATGTTCAACTACTGTTCCCATGGAACCCTTCTTCACTTTGGCCTTCAAAATTGTCATTTGAATGTTTGCTACTACCACCAAGATCTGACCCTCCCCCCACCTCCCCGTGCTCAACTCTACCCATCCCCTAGGTTTCCAGGCCTGTCCCTCTCTTATGCCAGGACTAGACCTCTTCTTTTTCTGCTTTTTTCCATTGCCATTGATGCTACAGTGTCCTCCAATTCCAGGGTCAGTTGATTGATGGAGTGTACAGCATGTTTAAGGAGGACTAGCACCTTTGGTATTAGGGCTTGCCAAGTCCTTTTCAGGGCTGCTTATCCACTTTTGGTGTCCAACTGATCACTGAGTTCTCCTCCGGGGCTACAAGAAGCTATAGCATGTGGAACAGCCACACCCTGGTAAAACTGTCCCAGAAGATAGGTTAAACCAGGTTGAGGGTCACCTACAGGCCTCAAACCTGTTGGTAAGTTAGGAGACGTTCTACCCCAAGCATGAGAAGGTAGAATGTGTGGGTAAGAACAATTTGTGTAGGGCCATGAAGGCATTTGAAGGAGACACTATGGAGTGCTTGGAGCTTGTTCAGACATCAGAAATGCCAAGTTCATCGAATGCATCCAACACCATCATCAATGGTCTTGACTTTTGTCTTGCCACTGGATTTCAATGACTCTGGAACAAAGAGGGAGACTGATGACTTTGTACAACTGCCCCACTTAAATCCAATTCATGAGCAAGTCAAGACATGACCCAATGCCATTATTGGTCCCCTTCAAAAAACAAAGGACATCTTGTTTTTACATAGTTGTTTTCATATTCTCTCCCTCATAAGACTGTGAGTTCCTTGGGAGCAGAAATTGACTTTTATCTGTCTTTGTATCCCCACATAGTGTCTGGCACATAGTTGTTCAATTGTTGAATTTAATTAAATGGAATTAAATTAAATGAACAATAGGCATCTTGAATTTTTACTTACCTATCATCTCTCTCCCCACCTCAAACCCTAACTCTCTCTTTCTGTCCTTTTCTGTATTTCAGAGAAAGGCAAATGTGGACCCAGCCTCTGTGATTATCTGAGCATGGGAATGAGTAGAGGCTGAGTTTATGAGTGTTTCTCCTATATTCACTTTACCACCCAAGACTGGTTGTTTGGAATTTCCTGTTACTGTTTTTACTATTTGTTGTAATGGCTCATTTGTTTTTGGTTCTATTCTTGGCCAGTGAATGTTCAGGCTAATAAGAGGTACAGCCTGGATGTAATTCATCCAAGGAGCTATGTGATACTGTCGTAAACCCCAACAGCTCAGCTCCTGTGGATTAACAGTGTCTGGGAGAAGTGAAGAGTGAATTACTACAGGGGCTGGCTAAGTGACAGGCATAACCTTTTAATGACTTCCAATTTGAAGTGCTTACTTGAGGCTTCCAATAAGGGTATTCCTCCTGCTTCAGCTTGGAAGCCAGTTTGCTAAAATTCCTGGGAGTTAGAAGAGAGGAGATCTAGTCTTTAATTTATCAATAACTAGTTGTTTGATCTTATGCAAGTAACTTCTCTTCTCCGAAGTGTCTATAGGAATCTCTGGCTGTCGACATTGAGAAATCTCATTCCATTCAACTCTGAGGAAACCTACAATATGCTTTCCAAATGGTTCTTTTATAAGTCACTTAGCTTCTCTGTTCCTGCGTCCTTGTTTGGAAAATGATGGGGTTCAGATTGGATAATTTCTAAGGTAGCTTTCAGCACTAAATATAGGATCCTGTAAACCTTAAACACAATAAATCTTCAACCCATGGCTCTTAGATCTGTCTATTGGGGTCAAACATAAAAATTCTACTCCTTCCATGGACAGCTCTTCAAATATTCAAAGAAGGCTACCATGCACCTACCCTACCCCCAAATCTTTTCTTCTCCACACTTAGTTCCTTCAACACATCTTCCTATCTAATGAACTCTAGATCCTTTACCATGCCCCCCCTTTTCTTCCATTCCTTCATACAATCTCTGATTTATTAAGATTCTTCCTAAAATATAGAATCTGCAACTAAATACAATATTCCAGGCATGGAATCACCAGATCTGATGATTGTTGCCTATATTTTAATATATTATATACCTTCACTTCAATTAGTCAGTCTAAGAACATAATTAGGTTTTTTTAAATGTGCAAAAAACATTGCTTATACTGAGTGATCTCTTCGTAAAATAGGATCTTCTCTGATTGGGTGAAGAAAGGCTGTAATCTGCTAAAGAAACAAGCCATCCCTACCTCAAATGCTTTAAATGACTGGAGGAGTTTTAGCCACCAGTCAATAGAACATCAAAGCAGTTAAGTTCTCGATGATTCTAGGCTCAGGAGCATCTTGAGAAGACAGCCCTTATGCCTGAACTAGAACAGGAGGAAGGGGGCTAGAGTGAGACTAGAAGGAATATTATATTCTTATTTTCTCCTCCGTTCCTACAATTGACTGTGTTAGCATAAATTTTGGACTAGTAACAGACAAAATATCCAGAGGACATGCTGAGGACACATACACAGAGCAAGGACAAAGATGAGTTCAGAATGATAGCTAGCCAAGGGAGGAAGTAGATTAAAGAAATATGACCCCTTGCCCTAGGGGATGACAGCTATTGACTCAAGAAATGACATCCAGTAATTGAGAGTCTGACCACACACGTTCTTTCCATGGGTGCCTCCCTACTAGCATACTCTAAACTTCATTTCACTCTTCCCCTGGACTTTGTGAGCAAGGAGACAGTATACTTCCAGTTTGGAGTAAGAAGATTTTTTTTTTAAACTATTGTTGTTGATATGTCTTCTCAATAAATATCCTTTTCTAAAGGTTTCTTGAAGTCTTGCTGTCTGATTTTCAAAGGAAATTGTATCAGTGAAGGCTTCTGAGAGATAATCCTAGAAACCTTTCCTATGTTACATATTCCCTTATAAGTAAAATAAGAGTACTGGATTAAATGATCCTTCAGATCACTTCTTTCTGTGGTTCTTATAGTCTAATGGGGAGAAGAAGAAAATGGCACAATATGGCAGAAATCAATATGGTACAAAATAGAATATCCTAAGAACAGCAGGATGCTGGACAAAGGGTTTTCAGAAATTTGAGTTGACAGAGATCCCTTTCAGTTAATGATAGGGGCAAGTGAAGAAAGACTTTTTGGAGGAGGTGACATCTGAGTTGGACCCTAAATGTCCCAGAAACTCCAACAACAAAGATGGTAGGGGGGTGGGAGTGGAGGAGAGTTAATTGTAAACATGGGGCAGAATATAAGAAAGGACATGAGGAAGAAGAAAGGAGGACAAGAATATGGGATGGAGAATAGTCTGGTTTGGCCACAGATTGATTGAATGGATTGTGCCCCCCTCTGCGAAACAGCAAAATATAATTAGAGCTTTGGCATGGTTAGATTAGTGGTGAAAAAGAATAAGATGTGTTCAAAATAGCAGCTGATCTGAATCTTTAAATATCAACCCCTTTCCCTCCCCCTCTCGATTCTGATTCAAGAGATAACTTGGGTTCCCAGGAAGGAAAGCTAGCTACAGACTTGCCAGTTTAGCTACCGGAAATTGGAGAGGTGGAGACAGGAACAAAGAAATTTCCCCATGTGGCTTTATCATTAACATTTCCTTAGCGTGGACAGAAAAGTTATAATTCACCAATAAAAGATATTTAAATGTCATTAAAAAGTTTCAGTTCTCCCATAATTCTTCTTAATGGTAGAGATTTCAATGCTGGTCTTCAGCCCTGAGATTGCATTTTCCAAGAACCCCGTGCTAGAAGTCTCAAATCACCTAATTACCATATTTATTGCCAGATCCTGTTTTCTAATTCCCCTGTGAATTTGTCAGATGCATCTGTGTGCCTTCTTGGTTTTTCTTTGTTTTGTTTTGTTTTTGAGTGCCAGGTACTGAAGTTGTCTTCCTGAATCTGAGTCCATAGGATCTTTTGGTAGTGGACAAATATGCTCACTGGGATCCTGAAAACCAGATATTGGCAGCAAACGTGACCACATGCATGTGTCATGCCATGGAAGAGGTAAAAACCAAACGAGTTTAATAATTTAATAAATAGCAGTAGCATCCCATTTAAGGCCACAGTTGGTTCATCAATAAGCATTTATTAAATTCTTACTATGTGCCAGGCATAAGTACTGGGATATAATGAAATTCCAAATGACTGGGTCTTTTTCTGGTAGAGGGAATTTCCGGGTAAGGAAAATTCCTCTGCCAATACAGGTCAGCACCTTTTCAGTAATTTATAGTATTAGAGAGTTGATCAGAGTACAGAGAGGTTATGTCTTGCTCAGCATCACACAAGCCTTCCTGGCTTCAAGGTCAGTTCTTTATCCACTGTACCATGCTGCCACTCATCATTTGTCTTTGTGAGTGAGAAAAAATGTTTCCTAAATAATTTTGTTTTGTTCATGCTTCAGTAACATACGATAGTGGAAGGAACACTATGAGTAAGGAGAGACTTAGGTGTGAACCCTCACTCCAATGTTTACCAGCTGTTTTACTATGAGCTACTAACTTCACTTTTCTGAGCCTCAGTTTTTTCATCTGTGAAAGGGGGAAAAATGATACCTGTTGTGGGTCATTAGGAAGGTCAAATGATGTTTGTAAAGTTCTTGGCAAATCTTGAAGTGCTCAGTTATTGACATTGTATCCAGGATGGGTTTCATAAAGAATACTATAATTTTCGAAATGAGACAATCTAAGGGTCAGAACTACTCAGTGTGAATTTCCAATCAGCGGACATGGGTTGGAATACCAGCCTTGCCAGGTACTATCCATGTGACTTTGTATGTTACATTTCCTTTCTGTGCCTGTTTCCTCAACTGTAAAATGAAAGCATTGAGTAAGATGATCTCAAACAGCCCAACCAGATCAAATTTTGGGGTTCAGTAAACTTCTACTTATGGTGTACTTTAGAATTTATTTGTTGCTGTAGGTATTCAGTTGTCTTAGTTCCGTTTGACTCTTTGTGACCCTGTTTGGGGTTTTCTTGTCAGAGATGCTGGAGTGGTTTGCCATTTCCTTCTCCAGGATGAGGAAGTTGAGGCAAATTGAATCAAGTGACTTGTCCAAGGTCACACAGTTGATAAATGTCTGAGGTCAGATTTGAATTCAAGAAGATGTTTTATTGATTCCAAGTTGAGTGCTCTATCCACTGCACCACCTTGCTGCTCATAAAGTTTACAATAGATAGCATTTATGTAGCGCTCTAACGTTTATGAAGTGCAGTACACACATATACACACACTACATGTACGTATATATGTACACATACTATAAAAACACGTATATAGTCTCATTTGATCCTCAGAATAACCCTGTGATATAGGTATTATTAGTATTAACTCCATTTTACAGATGAGGGAACTGAAGCTGAGGGAGATTAAGCTACTTGACCAGGGTCACACAATTAAATATCCAAGGTAGGATTTGAACTCAGGTCTTCCTCAATCAAAGTAAAAAATCCACTATGCTACCTAGCTTCTGAATCTGAATCTAAAAGGATTTCGGATTGCTCCTGCCATTTTTGGAGGAATAAGCTGAAGGTGAGAGAGATGGAGTGACTTCCCTCTGGTCACACAGCTAGTGATAAGCCCCAGGATTCCTGATTCCCGGGCTCCATGCCATAGCTCCTCTGCAGTCTTTTGGCTTGCCTTGAATTTTCTTTCTTGAAATCTGTTCTTTTTCTTTTTCTTTTTTTTGCAGATTAAAGAAAACCTTCTCTTCCTCCTAACCCTTTGCAGTATGTTTTGCTGATTTTCATTTTTCCCAGCAACACAGTTGCCATAACTCTAAATAGACACTGTACTTAGCACATAGAACGTGCCTAGTGTGATGATGTCTTACACTCTCCATAAAAATGCAGGCTTGCTGCCTGGGGTCGGCTCTAATCATACGTTAAAATAACACACCTAATGGGCAGAAGCACAGACACAAATTTGGCATGTAGACAATGAGAGCAACCAGAAACCCTATGGCATATACATTCTAATGACATAAACTACAGAAGCAAATTTGGAGGAGGGCCCTACAGTTTAGACAATTAGGATGGAATGTGCTTCCTGTTTTATTTATATCTTTTTTTATAAGCCCTCCCCTCTAACATTAAGAAAATGGGGCATCTTTACTACAAGCTTTGAAATGAGGACATTAATGTCACTTATGAAAGGTTCATGGAATTATAGAAGGAACCCCAAGAGGCCACCTGAGCTAGCCCTCACCTCCAGGAAGGTAAGGTGCTCTCATCATTTTTCAGAAGAGGCTGAGAGATTAAATCATTGGCTCCAATTCACCCAGGAGGCCACTGATAGAGTGGAGATTAGAATTCCTGTTGCCTAATGCAGTGAGCTTTCTCCTATACCACATTACATTTTAGTACTGTTCATTTTACCTAATCTCAGAACTTGGGAGCTGGAAAGGACCTATTGAGGTCCACCTAAAAATGAATGCCTTTTGCTACATTCCTGGCAACAAGTCTCGAAGACCCATTTAAGGACTTCTAATGAGGAGAAAACCACTGTCTCCCAAGATGGCCCATTCTTACTTTTCAAAATTTTTCTTCTTCTGTTGTATCTGACTCTTTGTGACCCCATTTGGGTCAACTGTAAAATGAAGGAATTGGGTGAGATGATCTCGAACAACCCTACCAGATCAAATGCTGAGTTCCAATGAACTCCTACTTATGGTGTACTTTAACGTTTATATGTTGTTAGTATTCAGTTTTTTGGTCCTGTTTGACTTTTTTGTGACCCTATTTGGAGTTTTCTTAGCAGAAATGCTATTTCCTTCTCCAGCTCATTTTACACATGAGGAAACTGAGGCAAAGAGGGTTAAATGACTTGCCCAGGGTCAGACAACTGATCTATGAGGCCAGATTTGAATTTAGGATGATGTCTTCCCCACTCCAGGCCTCACACTCTATCCACTGTGTCACTTACTGCCCTAACTATCCTCTGAATAATTGTAATTATTAAAAAGATTTTTCTTTCATCAAGCCTAAACTCAATTTTTTTTTTTTTGTAGCTTAATTCTGCTCTCTGGAGTCAAACAGAAGTCTAATCTTTCTTTCCCATTATAGCCCTTCACATACTGGAAGACAGCTATTGTGCTTCTCCACCCCTGCACAGAGTGCTTTTACTTGTTTTCAGTTTCCCAACTCACTAACTATATAGTATACAGAATTATTTACTCTTAGAAAAAAATGGATGCAGAGACCATCTAACCAATCCCATTACCAGGCGGATTCTAGAAAACCCTCAATAAATGGTGATCTAGCTTTTTGCTTGAAGGCTTCTAGTGAGGGTTGAACCCTGCGCCCCTCCTCTCCCCAAAGCCATCTCCTTGGTCTCACACAGTTCTGATTGCTAGGAAGTTTTCCATATATGGTACCTAAATCTCCATATTTTCCATCACATTTATGAAAACTAGCTTGGTAAAATTTTAATTATTCTTTGTCCTTGGGAAAAGGTTCCAGATCAGCAAAACGAAACCGTACAACCTTCCTCTTGTTTGTAAATCAGGGCTTTGATTGAAAAAGAAAGATTCTCAGTCATCCCCCCCACTTCCTACTCATCTGAATCCTGCAGGTCTCAATATCAGTAAAACTTAAAAAAAAATACGTAGCGGGGAAAAAGTTCAGAAGGGGATACAAACAGAGCTAGTATTACCACTGAATTATATATATATGTACTGTACACCACAGAATTTGGAAGTTGGAAGGTTCTTAACATGAAAGTCTTTTTTGCTGTTCCTTGAACAAGACATTACAGATATTGACTACATGGGTACAGGCTGTGATCCCCTATGTCTGGAATTCTTTCCCTCCCCATCTTTGATTACTGGCTTCATTGGTTTCCTTAAATCTCACCTCCTTTAGTGGGTCTCTCCCTCTCCTCCCTCCTCCCCCCACACCTTGTCTTCCCTCTGAGATTACTTTATGATTACTCTGTAGATATTTTGTGTATTCATAATTGTTTGTGTGTCATCTCCTTAAGAGCAGGCGGTATGTTTTTTGCCTTTTTATTTAAACTAGTCTCAGCACTTAGTGAAGTGGCTGACACATAGTAAGTGCTTAATAAATGCTCTTTGGTTGACTGACAGGCTGATTGACAAATAACTGTCTATGGTTTTATATGCCATCCTCTTTTCTGTTCTTTGTATAGTCACATATGCATGCTTGGTAAAGTTTGTTAAGTTTATAATAAAAAAAAAATTCAGGTCTTCAGTGAAAATTAAAAAAAATGAAGAAAATTCAAAATTCATCTCCAATGGTCTATTTATTGAACCTGACAAAAAAACAGGACCAAGACTTTGTGGAACTTACCACGTGCCAAAGAACCAAAAGGGAATGTGACTGACATTCACATAAAGAAGTCATCAGGTATTCAGGTAACTGAGAACTGTCTTCCTGTCCAGTCTGGCATTTAAAGCTCTGTATCTGGCTCCAACCTACATTTCCAGTCTTATCTCTGTTACTCTCCTTTGCTTACTCTGTGTTTCAACCAAACTGTCCAACTAGCTGTTCCCCACTCACTGTTCTATTTTCTGCCCCTCTGCCTTAGCAGAAGGCAGTTCCTCATGCCTATACACTTTCCCTTTTTTTATATTTCTTTATCTTCTTCCAAGACTAAATGTAGTTCGCTCACCACAAAGGAAACCTTTCCTAAGTACCCCCAGTTTGAGTGTTTTTAAATCAATTCTCAAATTGTCCTGTGTTTACTTACCTTCATACCTGTGCTATCCCAGAGGAGAATGTAAACCTCATCAGAATCAATTTCTTGCATTTTGGGACTTCATTTATTTTTAAAAAACATAGTATGATGGTTCAATTCCTCCAGGACAGTGTCCAGTCTCTGATCATTTAACAAAGATTTCGCATCTAATCTACAGTAATGAAATGAATGTTTATAGTTTATCTATGAATATTATCACCTCCATCTCTCTCTCTCTCTCTCTCTCTCTCTCTCTCTCTCTCTCTCTCTCTGTCTCTCACACTCTCTCTCTCTCTCCCTCTCCTTTTCTCTCTCTCACTCACTCTCCCTCCTTCCTTCTCTCTCTCCCTCCCTCCTTTTCTGTGTCTCCTTTCCTTCCTTCCTTCCTTTCTTCCTTCCTTCCTTCCTTCCTTCCTTCCTTCCTTCCTTCCTTCCTTCCTTCCTTCCTTCCTTCCTTCCTTCTTTTTTCCTTTTTTCCCCCTGCCTGGGAAGTGCAGTGATCACTTTTTGATCTGACCTCACAGTTAATCAGTATGGAAGCTTTGGCTTGCTCTATTTCCAACCTGAGTTGGTTCACCTCTCCTTGGGTAGCTTGGTGTCACTCACCTTCCCAAGAACTTATCAGATTTAGTGAGGACACATGATTGACTTTAGCCAAGTGTTGATAAGAACTGAGTCCAAATGATTCACCAGTTTCAGCCTTCCCAGTAACAGGGGATTGATGATAGGTGTGCACTACCAGAACCAGTGATCTGTCCTCTTTTACACTATTCTACCACTGAAACTACTTATGAAGTAAAAATGGGCCACACTGAACTAATATCCTTTTTGGAAATTTATGTTTCATGAAATAACAGTCACAAGAACAAAAAAATGAACACTGCAGGGAGACTCTGAGTGTACTGAAGGAGCATCATTTACAAAAGATGAAAGTAAGGCCAGTAACTAAAAATTTTTTCCAACTAGTCTCATGAATTCTTTGGGAGCCCATTTTTGTACTTCACCTCAATATTGAAACTTCTTTGGCATTTTTCTGATATACCAGAAACAGTTTGGAACAAATGGGACATCAGCCACTCTGACCTCTGAGCAGACATCTCTGCTTTTTGATATTAGATAGTTGAGTGATTTAACAATTTTAACTCAAAGAGAAGAAAGCAGGTTCTCATTATGTTTTACTGCTATGCTTGATGTCTTTAATGAACCAAGAACTGGAAGTATCCAACATGGATTCAGTGTTTGGCAGTACAAGCTTTCAATTCAGTATGAAGAACTATAACGTCAGTTATCATGGGTGGTAACATTTCTGCTTCAGAAATTATGCCTTCAGATCTTATAGTATTCTCTGGCCCCATGTTTAGGCACAGCTAGTAGTGTTTCCTACACTTCTGACTCAGCGTTAGGATCTACTTGAGTCTCTAGGAATGTCCACGGCAAAGTATTTGAGATGCAGTATTATTCATTCACACCAATGATATCACACTTTGTACAAACTGTATGTGTATTTACATGTGAACATGATGTTTCCCCAAAAGAATGGGGACAGGGACTATTTTTGGTTTTGTCTTTGTGTCTCTAGTGCTTTGACCAGTGTTTGATAAGGTAAGTGCTTAACAAATGTTTGTGGATTGAATTGAATGGAATAAAATGGATGGATTTAGTAAGAATTGTGTCAGGAGGCCTAGAGCAATGAACAGAAAGGAGTATAAATGCTATCTATGGACAACTAAGAAGGGTTTTATAATTATTTGAGGGACAAGATAAAGATCACAAAGGGCTAAGATATGCAATTTAGCCACTATCCAAGAGAACAGCAAATAACCAAAGGTGTGGTGGCTCCAGGAGAATCACAAAGCTTCTCAACTTCACTTGCTTTTGTTTCTTTATTAAGGTTAATCTTTCACCTGGGAAATATAGAACAGAAATGTTTAACAAAGATTTGAAACTCAATAAATCATTAGTGATAAAGTGTCATATATGTGTGTCTGTGTGTACATGTATATTTACATAAAACTTACTAACATAGTTTCTACACAAATTCATGCATTTTTCTGTTTGTGTTTCTCTCCTCTCTTTTTCTTCTCTGTCTCTTTTTGTCTGTCTCTCTCTCCAAGGTGGGTGGGAGTTGGTTCCTACCAAATGATTCACCATCCCTCATCCCTAGTCTAGTTGATGAGATGACAGAGAGAGCAAGTATAGAAGGAATGAGGTGTTAATGCATTAAAGTGCTACTTTTTTTTTTTGTGAAGTGTGAAATGTATTCTTCCCAATGGAATTAGAGGAACAACTTACTACTGGGCAACCAAAGACTAAGCATATCCCAGGTGATCCTTAAAAATCAAGCTTTCCTGCTCTGTAAAACAGACCAGGAAGAAAGCACCTGTGTAGTGTGTGACCCTTGCACCTCTATGAGAGATGGTGGGTTGGTGGCGAGAGTATTTCTCTTTCCTTTCCTCTATTGGTCATGGTCACAGTTGAGTTAGTTATCAAATAGGACACAGCATGTTCAGCTGTTGGAGAGAGAGAGACAGAGACAGAGAGAGACAGAGAGACAGAGAAAGGACAGAGACAGACTCAAAGAGGCATGGACAGAGACACAGAAAGATAGAAGAGAAAGACAGAGACATAAGACAGACATAGAGTCAGACAAAAGGAATCAGTTTCAAGAGCATGACCTTGGTTAACAGACAAAAGAGATAATTATAGATTCAAGGAAGATTAGCCCTTACAGATATTAGCTTCTCTCAATATACTAAATGTGTGCTGAGTAGCATGCATTTTTTTTTTCAATGAAATAAAATGAAAATCAGCAGTGGGGCATTTCACTACATCCTTTAGAAGCCTATCCCCTTTTTCTCTCGGCCCAGGTTTCCCTATCAGTAACATGAGTAGATTGAACGAGATGATCTATAAATCTCATAAAGCTCTAGCAGTCTATAGGTTTATGAACTGGGGATCCTCAGGGCTATTTTCTAACTAGGACTGGGAATCATGACAACCATAAGTGCTACAGTTCAGTTCATAAACCTTGGAGGTTCAAGTTGGAAATGGAGAATGAAAAGGATAGAATTTTGTGTCCCAATTACAAGACAGGTGCCTTTTCTTCAGGGAACTCTGGAGCCCATGGTCTACTTTTCTACCTTCCCCAATCTAGGGCTCAGTTGAGAACCATACTATACTTCAGAGAAAGCTTTAGGTCATGTTTTGCTAAAGGGAGATGGAAACAAAGCACCATGGACTTGGGGGACTCCTGGCTAATCAAATCTCAAGTCCAAATTCATCACCAAATTCAATCTGGACACAACAGGAAACTAGACCAGCTGGTGAGAACAGCTGCAACAGAGCCCATGGGGTAAAATCAATATCATCAGAATGAATCTACACCTCAGGCTATCATATACCCATGACACATCACCAATGAATGTAGCAAATGCAGACTTCACTGTCTCACAGAAGCACTTTCCAAAGCCACTCCAAAAGCTGGGACACCCTGGATTTCTTTTAAAATCAACAAATATGAAAAAATTAAAAGATATTCCAGATGTAAATCGACAACATGATTCATTTATCTTAGAACTCAAAGTATTGGAATCATATATCATAGAATGTTAGAAAATTGAATGGTAGAGTATAGAATATATAAACTGGAGGACCTTCTCACATAGTATATTCAAACATAGGTGGTGATATTATTAATAACTAGTATTTATATAGATTTACATGGCACTTTAAGATTTGTATAGCACTTTACAAATATTTACTCCTCATTATTGATAATTGTTGATCCACATGACAATCCTAAAGATAGATGCTATTATTTCCCCCATTTTACAGATGAGAAAACTAAGACTGAAAGAATCTGGCAATTAACAAACATTTATTAAGCACCTACCTAACATGCACTGTGCCTTCTCCTAAGGTCCTCACAGTCTAATGGGAGAGATAACATGTGAACGATCTGTACAAACAAATTATACAGGGGATAAATTAGACATAAGCAAAATAGGGAAGGCACTGTAATCAAGACCCTTGCCAAGGGTCATGAAACTAACAAGGATCTGAGGCAGGAATCAAAGTTAGCACCAAGATGCCTCACTGAGCTGGAAGAGACTTTGGAATATAGATCATTAGCATCGAGAACATGGAATGTTAGCACATAGATCATAGAGATAAAGGGATCCCCTTTTTGTTCAATGGCCTCCTTTTGATGTTGTCGAAGAGAGGGAGTGATAGCCAAAGTAAACCAGTAGATCAAGATAATGAATAAATCAAACAGATCCCACTGAGGTCTTGTATCCTCAGTTTTCTCAAATGACACTTTAGCTTGCATCTGGCTTGACAGGGGTAATGACTAGAATACTTTTTTTTTCTGTTGTGCCATCAAACTTTGGAAAATAAGCAACTCTCCTAAAACGTCTTTTAAAAAGTTCATTCTCAATTACAGGATGATTTCTATGATGAATTTTAAAATATATCAAAGAAGCAACATACACCATAGTGTCCATATGCTGTGGACAAAACCTTGGGAATAAGTCTACCCTGGTTCAGATGTGTGTGCTAAAGACAGCTCCAACAGGAACTGACTGTTAAATTGTCAGAGTGAAATTTTCAGTGTGAGCATTTACAACTTGGAAATTGACAAATGCTACAAAATCAGGACTTGATTTATTGTTTTGTACATCATCTACCCTCTAAAATTAAGCAAGAGTTGGAAGAAATATTATTAATAATGCAATTAAACTCAAAATTGTTGTGCATACATTTTATGTTTCTAGAGAACCTGTTAAACGTTTACCAACCTACTACTCCAGGTCTGCCTATAGTTTTTACTCTTCCACTGGCTAATCATGTGATTGTGGTTAAGTTATTTAAGATTCCTGATCCACAATTGCCACATCAACGGAACTGAGGAGATTTAGATTGACTCCAAAGTTCTGTGATGCTTTTCCCTAAGGATTAAAGGACTTTTAAGTGACATATCAGGATTTTATTTCATTAAGTTGAGACTGGTACTCAAAGAGTCAATTGTAATCTTTTAATAAATTTTCTGGTGATGGGGCCAAAAAAGATTTAACTTTTCCTTATGCTTTTCTACTGTAAGCAAGCTAAAAATATAGGGAAACACTGTAAAAACAAAGACCTTTGTCTTCAAAAATCTTTTCCTTCCCCTAAGCTATTCAACCCAGGCACTCCCATGGTTCTCCCTCCATCCTGATTTATCAAACTATCTTCCAAATGAAGCATTTGTCTCATATTGTCAAACTTCATTAAAGTATTAATGTAATACAATTGAATATTATATAACTGAATATAACATATTAATAAATTTTACCAAACAAATCTTTCCTTCTCTTTTTGTAGACTTCATTACAAATTATGGTTGACTAGGCAGGAAAGGGAGAGATTCAGAAATAAAGGGGATGAGGAAACGATAGATATTAGTAATTAAACAAAAAGCATGCACCCTAATCTAAGTATTTTCTCCCCAGAAAACATTTTTAGTAATAAAATGGAAGGTAAAACTGTGGTCATTGAAATGAACTAAGTATTGATTAGTGCCTGCTTATTGTTGAAAGGTAGTAGGGAAAGAGAGGAGTGGTTCAAAGGAAAAGAGAGAGACATTTTGTACCAAGTTCAAGAGAAGATGCCTATATTTAAACTTGAAACACCACTAAAAATGTTTCTTACATCTTTTCCTTTCCAGATCAGGTTCTAGAATCAAAGAATTATGGGTAATGGTGGCTGGTAATGGAACAGTCCTTAGACCATCATATTTAACTTCCTCATTTTAACACATGAGGAAAATGAGACCTAGGAAATTAAAATTATTTGCCCATATTAATGTAAGAAGTTAGAGGTGAAATGGGCTAGAGCTCACTCACTGTGTTACTGATAAATGTTTGTTTGCTAATGGAAGATGGCTGATCAACCTTTTCATTCCCCTTCCAGAGGCACATATGCAGGTTTCTCCCTGAAGCAATATTGGCTATGGCTGTCCAACTTGCCAAAGATACCTATGTCCTTCCTTGGGGTTAGAGAAATGCACTTCTCATAATTTCATGCTCTACCTTGCCTCTCTCTTTGCCCCATTTCCATGTTTGCCCCTATTCCTTCCTCAGGATTCATTGATTTGAAATGTAGCCATTTTATTGTGGATAATCAAATGACAGCCTTCATCGGGTTTTCCCTTGAGGGGAGCCATTCCTATGAAAGGCTGCCTTTGCCATAAAGCTCATTTAGAAACTAGATTTGAATAGGTTTGTACCTAAAAGAAGGAGGATACAAGAGCTGTAGTTGTCAGGCCTCAGGGCCCTCTTTGTGAATCAGCTGACTTTCAGGATTTAATTCTTACAAGTCATTTCTTCTAGTGACCTAGATTCAGGCTCTGGGGCATCCTGTGCTTGAATTTCCTCTGATAGACCTGATGATCCTGTGGATATCACTAACCGTTCCTGAGACAGGGAAGGGAATTGAGTAAGCTTGCATGGAGTGTTCCTGGCTTCTTCCATCATGATGTTATCTCACAAAAGAGAGTCAGATTGATGAGAGGCTATACAGGGCAGTGGAAAAGACTGCTGCCCTTGGAGTCAAATGACTCTGGGCTCAACCCTAGACTCTACAAATGATTAATTGTGTAACCTTGGGCCATACTTGTAATTTCTTTGGCTTCCCTTTCCTCTTCTATTAAATGGGGTTAGACATGCTCACCCCATCCGCCTCATAGGAGCAAAGGAGAGTTTGTTTATAAAGTGCTTTGTAACGATAAAGACTTATATGGATTCAGTATTCTTTGTGAAACTGCAAGTCACTAAAAAATTCTGAATATTTTCTCCTCCTCTTTCTTTCTTTCTCCCCTTCTTTCTCTGGTTCCTCTTCTCCTCATTTTCTTCTTTCTCCTTATCCTTCTTTTCTCCTCTTGCTCCTTTTCTTTTTCCTGCTTGTCTTTCTCCTCTTATTCTTCCTCCTTTCTTCTTTTTCCTTCTCCTCTTTCCTCTCTTTTTCTTCTATTTCTCTTTCTTCTCATTCTCATCTTCCTCTCCTTTCTCGCCATTTTATTAGTGTTTAATCCAGTTGGTTTTAAAATTTTATTTTTAATTTTATATTTATATTATTTAATAATATTTACATTATATTTAAAATAAAAAAATATTTTTAAAATAGTAAAGTATAAGAATGCATAAGTAGCCCACCCCCTTTTCTGGTCCTATGTACCTTTGTGACCTCATGTGAAAGTGATAACCTTCTAGTGCCTTAATTTTTCATCTGTATAATGAGAGGTTATGGATTCAATATCTTCCAAATCTCAATATATCATCTTGTATCCTGTCATCTTTTTGATGACAATTTTCATGCTGCTTTTGCATTTAGTTTAGCATTGGTGATAGATGTTGCAGACATTTTATGGTTTTCCCTGGCCATTGGGTAAGCCCAAATTTTCATTTAATTCAGTTCTTTAATGAAGGTGAATTTTGCCTTCTCAATCTGTACAACTCTGATCTATGGCTTTCTATAGATCCTGAACAGGGCATTCTTATCTGTGTGTGGGTACCAAATGCAAAGAACTATCTGTTGTTCCTTGCTTCCAGTGATGATGCTTAGCATTTATTAAACCTTATAAACATTTATTAAATATTATTAAGCATTTATTATCTTTCAGGCACTGTTCCAGTAGGCATTAAATACACACAAATAAAAGTGAACATTCCCTGCCTTCCAGTTTACAATCTATCCTCTAGAAGAGAAAATGAGTATCTATATAAGTAAATAAAAAGAGATGAAAACTGGTACAAGGTTATTTGCAGTGAGGAAAGTGTGCTGATCCAAGGAAGATTTCCTGTACGAAATGGTGCTTGAACTTAGCTTTGAAAGAGAGCAGAGATAGAGAATCTGAGGCCTTGAGGCCATATGTGGCCTTCTAGTTCCTCAAGTGTGGTCCTTTGACTGAATCCAAACTTCTTAGAAAAAATCTCCTTTAATAAAAGGATTTGTTGTATAAAATTTGGACTCAGTCAAAAGACTGCACCTAAGGACTTAGAGGGTCACACGTGTCCTTGAGGCCACAGGTTTCCTACCCCTGAACTAGGGATTCTAAGACATAGAGATGAGAAGATGGGGATATATTCCAGCCAATGCCAGACATTAAATTAGTAGATGGATGCTACGTGGAAGGAATAGTAAAGAAGGTCCTTTTGGCTGGACCATGGAGTGAGAAGGGCTGACATGATGATCCATGATTTGTAGTCTGCCATTTTCACTGGAAGTAAGGGATAACAGTCAGCTCCTTGCATTGGTTCCAGACAATGAATGTCAAGAAACCTAGAGAGAGGTTCTCATTTGGTGAGTCCCCAGTGCAGGATTCATGAGTAGGCATAGATAAATAAGGGTTGTATGGATTGAGAAGACAGGATTCAATTTCATTAGAGGAAGTGGCCATGCCCATGAGATCACGGGTCCATTGGAGTATTGAAGGGAAACTAGGAGGCTGCTCAGACTTTCTTGACACAAGCACAGTGAAGGTAAGAAGTGAAATAACTATCCAGATAACCTCAGTCTGGTTTGCTTTAACTTCCCAAGGATGAAGTCAGTAAACTTTCAGTCTGAATTAGCCAGATAATTGCTATAGTGTGTTGCTTTTTTGGGCTTCCACAAGTCAGAGATATCATACTTCCAGGACATTTGGTGATACTGCCCTCGATGCACATTTTATTGTCCCTATCACAGGAAGAGCTCTAAAACCATAATGTAGCACAAATGGAGACAAATCAATGTGTACCTGATGATCGTAGCTTTAATAAAATCTTAAAGCAGGACAACCTGAACAGGAAACCAAAAATATAATTATATACTTTTTTCTTTTGGTCCAGCTGCAACTTTTCATCAACAAATGTACTTCCTCTCTTCTTCATGTGACTTTTTCCTAGTTGTGAGCTACACAATTTTCTTAATGAGTGTTACATATGAGAAAAGAAGGAGGGGATAGACAAACCATTGACCTTATTTATTTTATGTGCCCACAGAAGTGAGAAACTTGTCATAGAATGGTAGAAAGTGAAGGAATCAAAGAGATCATTTGCTCAGGACCCATTTACATTCTCAGAAATTATTGATGAACTGATGCTGAGTGAAAGAAGCAGGACAAGGAGAACTTTGTACACAGTAACAATCACAGTATATGAGGAATTTTTCTGGTAGACTTAGTACTTCATTGCAATGCAAGGACTTTAAAAATTCCCAATGGATTCTTGAGGCAAAACGCCTTCCACATCCAGAGAAAGAACTATGGAATTGGATCGCAGAATGAAGCAGATCATTTTCTTTTGTATTATGTTTTGTTTTAAGGTTTTTCCCATTCATTTTAATTCTTCTATGCAACATGACTAAGGTGAAAATGTATTTAATAGGAATATATATGTAGAACCTATATAAGATTGTACATCATCTCAGGGAGGCAGTGGGGAAGGAGTGGAGAAGGAGAGGGGAAGGAGAGGGAAAGGAAGGGGAGGGAAAGGAAAAAAATCTAAGATATATGGAAGTGATTGTAGAACACTGAAAACAAAAAAAATAATTTATTAAAAAAAGTATAAAAAATGATTGATGATCCCCTCTCCCCCCAAGAAGTTTTCTTTGTGTAGGTTATATTTATAATTATTATAAATAAACATCTTAATATTTTAATAAAAATAGTTTTGTTCTTTGCAGACCTCCTGAAAAGATGTCAGGGATGACCAGGGAACCTGGACAAACACTTTGAAAATCCTTGACCTAGTACACTCCCTCATGTTCCAGAAAAGGAAATTTTGGCCCAGAAAATATAAGAAACTTGTCTAAGCTTGCTTGGATATTTGAGGGAAAGTGATCACTCCCTTTTCTTCTTGCCACTAAAGCAAATGGCAATGTCATTTAGCATTAGGAGAGTCACAGTTTCAAAAGATAGTTATGCTATCCTTGACCAGGCTGATATTGGTTTGACAGCTTATTCAGTCAAGCCATGTAATGTAGTGGGGAGCTGCCCTGGATTTGAAGCAAAAGACTTGGGTTTGAATCTGGCTTTTCCATTTACTATCTGTGTGATCTTATGGAAATCATCTAACTTCTTCTACTGGCCTCAGGATCATCACTTGTCAAATGAGAGAGCTGAACTTTTACGATTTCTAAGGAACTGTCCACCTCTAGTCCAGTAATCCAAGGTCAACAAGAATCTGGGAAATACCTGCATCCCACAGTCAGAACAGCCCAGATGACTAAGAATGATCAGAAGGGTTAAGTCAATGGGGGTGGGGATGTGTGTACATAAATCATACCACCGATTCAATTCCTCCCATTCTAATGACTGTTAGGAACAATAGACTCTACATTCTGATAACCAGTATGGCCTTTCCATTTCTTGACTCAGTCCAAGTTTTCTCCTCTTTTCCAGGCTGAACTCCTGACTCTCTGACTTTTCTCTATCATGCTACATTTCACCTCTCCATATATCTTTGGGGCAACTAGGTGGTACAGTGGATAGTGTCCTGGACCTGTAGTCAGGAAGATCAGGTTCAAATCCAGTCTCAGACATTTACTAGCTATGTGACTCTAGGCAAGTTATTTAACTTGTTTGCCTCAGTTTCCTTATCGATAAACTAGGGATGACAATGTCACCTATTTCCCTGGGCTGTAATGAGGATCACATGAGAGAATATTTGTAAAACCCTTAGTTCAGTGTCTGAAACATAGAACATGCTTAATAAAAGCCTGTTTCCTTTCTTAATAAATCCTTAATGTTGGTGGAAAATGGGGGACAACACTGACAGCAGCTACCTGCCCTCCCCCATTCCCTTGAGTATTTGTGAGGTTCAAATAATGAGATATGTATAGAGGAGATAATGTATGTAAAGCATTTTGTGAATCTGAAAATACTATATCAATATCAGTTGTTACTCTGATCACTGTTGGATGGTAGAGCAGATAGAGTAAGAAAGGGAAGAGTTCCAATCTTAGGCATGGTGGAGAAGGAAGTCCAGAACATAAGTAGCACAGCCCAGAAAGCCGTGCAGAAGTAGACATGATTGACCAGGGCCTACTTTAAAATGGAGTTCTTGGGAGGAACTGACCAATCAGAGGAAGGGTGTGAGAGGCAGGAGGATCTTCCAATGTGAGAAGGCTACAGGAGCTGAATTATCTTCCTTACCTCTTCTAGAGTGAGAACATTAGTGGAGACATGATGGAGATACCCCTCTGAGGTAAGGATTTACATGGTCAGAATATCCCAGCAGCTCCCTTCTCCTTAGAGGTCCTCCCTCAGCTTTCAGGTCTGTGAATGGAAAACCTTCCTGTATTCTTCTCTGATTGGACAGTCTTTGTGTGTTTGGGAAACTAGACATTATGATACATCGTATGATCTACTTCATTGCTAACTTTGAGGGATGGATCAGCTTTTGCTGAAATAAACCAGTCTTCTCTGATGTGACAAATGGACAAATAGATACTATTTCTATAGTGCTCTCAGGTTTATAAAGCTCTTTCTTCATAACAAATCCATGAGATAGCCAATGTGGGTGTTATGACGAACATTTAACAGATAGGAAAATTGAAAATCAGAGAAATTAAGTGACTTGATCATTCAGGATGCCACAGACACTCTCAAAGTCATGATTGGACCCAGGTATGGTCCTAACTTTAAGTCTTTGTCTCTGTATGTGTCTGTGTCTGTGTCTGTATCTTTGTTTCTATCTCTGCATCTGTCTCTCTATAATCTCTGAGTCTGAGTCTGTCTGTGTTTCCCTCTTCTCTATCCTCTCCCTCTGCAGGATGGTATACTATATTGGATAAAGTACATCAGGAAAACCTAAGTTGAAATACTACCCTTCCCACTTATTGATATAGATGTCTGACCATGGGCACGTTCCTAAAATTCTTAAAGGTAGGGCTAATACCTGGAATACTTGCCTCCCAGGATTATTATAAGACTTAAATAAGAAAGCATGTGTAAGTGCCTTCAAAAATTTTAAATACTATATAATTTATATATACTTATATATAATTTATATGTATATAATTTATATATCTATATAATTTATATAGATATATAAATTTTAAATACTATATAATTTATATGTACTTATATATAATTTATATATATATAATTTATAAATACTATATAAATTATTATTACAAACTGACTTTTGCAAGCTATTTGTTTATACATGTATTTAGCTAATGTGCGTGTTTGTAAATTACTTATTATGTAAATTGTCTGACTAGAGAAAGCAAGATCTGTCAGGATGTAGTTAACTTAGAGTTGTTTTGTGCGACTTGCTAAACAATACAATCATAAAGAAATTCCTAAGAGAGAGTGTCTGATGAAGTTAAGTTTTGTTTTTGTTCTTAAATAATAACCAACCCTTAACACAGTAATTTCCCATAGCAGTACATTGATTTATTTGGAGTGAGGGGGGTTTCTATGTCCTTGTAAGCAGGCACATTGTTGCCTTTGATATTAGGATGCCTCACTTCAGACCAATATCTGTCAATGGGCTTTCAAAGCAGCAGCAGAGGCTTATGGTAGGGAGAGGAGAGCCAGGGGAGACATTGTCATTCTCATGAATGGGGAGACCAAAGATTGCAGAGAAGCCATTTATTTTTCAAGGAGCTACAAAACAAATGGAATTTGGGAATAAAACTGACTGTTGCTGAATTCTTTTGCATCTTAAAGAACTGAGGAACCTTTTAAAATCCTTTCAGGCAGAATGTAGTCAAAATCTCCTTGTGACCTCGTGTCATTTTCTTTGTCCTGCCACCCTACCTTAGTTGCATTATCCCACCTTACACTTACATCTTACCATCTCCTCTGCCGCCTCTCTACTCATGCCCACGTTAACTTTATTCAGGATTGTTTCAATAGTCTCCTAAAGTTGGACTCTCCACTTTGAGTCTTTCCCCATGGTATACATCTAGAGCCACACTGGTCTTTCTGATTGCCCGGTCTGATCAAACCTTAAAGCAAATCTTAATTGGGTCCCCTTTTCACTTACCAAATAAAATATCAACTCCTCAGTTGGCTTCAGAGCCCTCCACAATCCTGTTTTAATCTACTTTTCCTGTCTAACCTCACACTTTTCCAGTCAAAATTGATGACTTCTCCATGGTATGATGGAAAGACAAATGATTTGGAAATGGAGATTCTGGGATCTACCACTGGCTACTTATGTGACTTTGGGCAAGTCACTTAACTGCTCTGAGCCTGTCTCCTCATCTGCAAAATGAAGGGGTCAGACTAGATAATCTCTGAATTCTCTTCCAACTTTACATTTAGTATATAACCCCCTCATTATACCCTTTATTTCTTCCTCTATAATCAGGACGACTGCAATGGGAAAGTAACAGCAAGGAGGAAGGAGGCAGGTCTAGTGTGTGATGCTGCAGTAAAAACAGATTATTTTGGATAGAGACCTTGTGCATTATTTGTACAACACCTTGTGTTATTACCTCTATTATATATGACCTGCCCTATGCTGATCCAACACTCAGCTTTGACTTGTATTTTTTGATGCCTGCCTATACCTCCAGATTTGCTGACATCCATACTTAGTTGAATTATTTTCAATCATGGTTTGCAATATACCTTTTTCCTACTAAGCATATTCTCTTCCTGTAGGCCTTAATTGCTAATTACCCATAATTATCAGTTCCATTCCTTTAAGGAGTGAGCAGGGAGCAGGCACTCTGTCCTTTTGCTTACAGAGTTTATATCTCTTTCCCTCTATCTTTCCCTGACATTCTATCTATCCCAGATAAAATATAGCCTGCTCAAATAAGCCTTGCCTTATTTTTACCAGCTGGAAATGATTTTTCCCACATCTGCTTGATATTCAAGTCTTGTACACATTTAGATTCTAATTTGCATTACATTTGTCTATGAACTAGATTGTAAACTCTTTACGGTAAGAATCCTTCTCAGAATCCTTCTGCAATATATCAATCTCCTTTCTGTACATTACAGTCTGGCCGAACTGTAGTTACTAAGGCTTACATGGTGTTGATCTGTCTCTTACCTTCCTTGCCTTTGCCCTCGCCATCCCTAATACCTACAATATGCTTCGTACTTGCTTCTGTTAGTTTCTTGTTATGTTCATCCTTCGTTCTGGAAGAAGACTATGACATCAGAGAAATGATGACATGACTTGCACTTGACTTTGTTTTGAGTGAGGGAGGATTGTGCAAGGTCACCAGCCCTCCTTTTTCCTCCTGAGCCATCTGTATGTACCAGATATTCATCAGGGTGACTGAAGACTGCCCAGCTGTTAGTTTCTTAGGTTCAGTTCAAACACCAATCATTGAGCATTTATTAAGCAACTACTAAGCATGTACCAAGCACTGTGTTAAGTAATGGGGATGCAAAGAAAAAGTAAAACAGTTTCTGGGGTCCAGGAATCTAGAATTAAATGGTTAAATTCTAATCTTTAACATGAAGATTTTCTTAGTCTTTTTCATGGTGCCAGCCCCTTCACCTCCCCTCCCCTTTGTATCTACATGCTGTTTTCCTAGACTACACTGTAAACTCCTCTGAGGGTAACTTTCCCATTTCTTTGTGTACCCAGTGCCTAGCAAAATGCCTGGCACATAGTAGGCACTTAATAGATGCTTGTTGATTGATTGACTATCTTTATATAGGTTCAGTGCCTAGGCCATGAGTTCCTTATCTGGTCACTTAACTGTAAAATGAAAATTGGTTCTTTCTCTTTTGTCCTTCAATGCCTCAGGCATAAACATCCTTTGATCTATTCAAATCTCCCTTTAGTCTGCAGAAAGCCTGGCTCCTGTGTGTACTAGGATTCAATAATCCTGACCTCTTTAAAGAGAGAATTCTATTAGCATTATTCCCTGTACCTGCATAGCAGTGGGATAGATCTCTGGACAAAAACACCTCCCCTATCCCCCAAAAAAAGATGAACCTTAAGACAACTACTGCCTCTTTACTAAACCAAAATTAAACTTCTCTGTGAAGAGGTCAGAGGTGACAGAACTCTGGAAGGGATATCCATTTAAAGGGCCTCTGAAAATCATAAGGACCACAGCAGTTAGGGAAGGAGCCATCAATGTTTAATGATAATAGTTAACATAGACCCTGCAGGCTATCAAAGTGCTTTACAAATATTATCTCATCTGGTTTTCAGAGCAACCTTGGAAAGTAGATACTGTGATCACCCCCATTTTATAGATGAGAAAACTGAGGCATAGAGCATAAAATGACTTGTCCAGAGCCATATTGCTAGTCAGTGTCAAGTTTTCCTAACTCTAAGACCAGTGCTCCAGCTGCTATTTACTTAGTTGCCTCTGGATGCAACAACAGGTTCATTCATTGAGGGACAATCTTAACAAGGGACTTTTAATAAGGGTAATTTTTAATGAGATTTTTAATAAAGACATTCTTGTTTTGTGGAGGGAGGGATATGGACTGTGACATCATCTTTATGGGTAACTCTTGGTATGGAAACCAATATGAATAGGCAATTCTTCTGCAATTCAGTCTTGGAGAATTGCTTGGGATGCTGAAAAGTTAATTGACTTTTTCTAAGGTTGCATAACTAGTACATGTCAAAGGACAGACTCAAACCCGAGGCTTCCTGTACCTGAACTCAGCTGCTTGTCTATATTGCATATTTTTTAATGCCAAAAATTCTGGCTTTTCATGACTAGGAGATTTTTATTGCATATTTATTATATTGTTTATTAATATCTTATATTTATTATATGGGTGATTGGAATGTCTAACATGGTTTGACTGGCCCTACTCTCTCAAAGTGCATTAAATTTGACCACCCTCAGGGTTCTCTGAACCGTGGCAGAAGGAGGTGGTATGTGTTTGGCTTGGGGATAATCTCTTTTCTCTGCTACTGGCTCAACCACCCATTGACTTCATTTCAGAGGCCCAGTGACCAGCACCTCAGTTCCATCTAACCACTTCAGGGATATTTATTTCTAACACCTCCCTGGGCCACGATTCTACTTTTACCACTTCAGTATCTAAAAAAAGAGGGGAAGGGAGTTAGACTCACAGTTTAGCTTACATGCCATTAGTTCCTTCCACCCCCATGTTCAAGTGCAAAGCAGGCAGGGGGATTCTGCTTGGCTGGAATCTTCTCAGTCCCATCAGGACATAGCTGTGGAGCTACCTTCATTCCTGGACTCCTAGGTCCTTGTGACTCCCATTCCTGTGCTGGACTGGAGACTCTCATCCTAATACCCAAAATAGAAAAGAACATGTGTCAGGGCCAGAGACATAAGTTCATTTCTCAGGGCCATATGGCCTAAGGGGTGGAGGGTGGGGCTCTCAAGTCTTCTTCTCTTATTACATGGTATGTGTGAAAGAGATCTTCACTCTCAAAGGTAATACAACAAAAGTCTCTGCCATTGTGGAACTTGGCTGTTACAAAAACCACACAGCTAACAGAAAGAGGCTACTCCCAACCACATGGTAGACCAACAGAGCATGCCCACCATGCTCCAGTCCTCCAGTTTCCTATAAGCAATTTCCTAGAATCTTCTGTGTATAGGAAGTCATCTCTGACGGTTAAAAAATTCAAAAGACATAATTTTTGTGTAATCATTTTATTAATAATGTTAGCATATTATTAATAACAGGGTCAGTGATACTCTTGATACCAAAGACATCTCATAGAATGAACTCACTGCTTACAGGCCTTTGGCAAGGTGGTGTTCCTGAGGGTGGCAATCACTCTGACTGGTTAACTAGTAATGAGAGAGAATGAATATTATAATAAGAAGTTAACCTATTCTAATGAAAGGCTAGGGAAGTGATTTTGATCATGCCATTTATTTCTAAATCACCCCAGCCTTGGGCAATTTAATCAAAGAATTTACCTCCACCTGACCTGAGTAGAGCCCAGTGGACTTCCCCACCTGAGTGGGATCTGAACAAGATTGTTAAGAAAGTTAAGCCAATCTCATTATTAACAATCCTGATCCAGACTAAACAACCTATAGGCTTCTGAAAAATTTTCTGGTCCTAATCAGTAATTGATTATCAATATAAGAGACAATCATTTCTCTCACATCTAGGTAGTCTGGATTACCTCAACCTCCCCATTACACACATGTGATAGGGAAGGCATCCTCTGATGGGGAGAAAAGACATAATTTTGTTAATCAATAGTATGGCACACAAATGTCTAGATTCTGATCAGAACTATTCCCTCCCAAATTATCTGGGGCTCAACAGAGTAAAACAAAAATAACTTGCCCAAGGTAATACTATTACAAGGTAATACAACACTCCCCTTTTTTTTCTGTCTTCCTAATGTCTCCAGGAAAATTACAAAAGGTACCAATTAAAATATTGAAAAGGGTAATATTGTCCTCATTAAGATTACAACCCCTCCCCACCCCTGAAATCATGCATGTACCCCCAGGTTAAGAGCATCTCAAGTATGGGGAACTATTATTTTGAGCTTGATTTTAACCAATAAGGAAGACCCATATGCTAGAGAAGAAATATTGGATATTGTTCAAGGAAATGAACAATCCATTTTTGAGTTCATGAGAGGTAAACAGGGAAAAAACAAGGAAGTTTAACATAGTTTGATCCTAGATTTGGGGAGAGTAAATTTGAAAGAGTTCAAAGTATATATACATATATATATATATATATATATATATATATATATATATATAATACATACATACATATATATATACATATATATATGTATATATATACATATATATATATATACATATATATATGTATATATATATAATACCACATAGTCTAAATTTGTATAAGAAAGCCAGGTTGAGAGGGAAGAGATACTTTTGAAACCAAGATTCTAATGGCATAAATGCAAGTGATGTTGATGGGGAAACAAGGGGAGCTGTGGGTGCTTGGGGAATTCATTTATCAGCTTAGATTTTGAAATATGTTTACATAAGATGAAAGTAAGGCCTGAAAAGTAGGATCAGGCAACTGAAGATGGATACAAATTAATAGCTTTTCCTATTAAGAATATTATCAGGAGTATTAAAGTTGAGAATGAGCTGAGACTGGTATTCATGCTTTGTTGCCTAGCCATACTTTTCAGGTCTTACTTCCCTTTTACCACCTCTCTCTTGGATAACTCCTCCTAGAAGTTCTGGGGGGCTTATCAAGCTCAACAAGACTTATGCTCCCTAAACCTGTCCTTCCTTCAAACTTCTGTTTTTTCTGTTGAGGGTACCATCATGCTCCCAGTTATTCAGGTTTATCACCCTGCTATCCTCCTGGATTCTTCCCTTTTTTAAAATCTTCCCATCCAATCACCTACCAAATCTTACAGAATGTACAAGCTTGGATGAATGACTGAAAGCATCAGGTTCTCATACAGTGCTTCACTTGAGGGAAGTTGGAGGCCCCCAAAGAAGATGAGGAGGGACAGCATTCCAGGTGGGGAGAACAGTGTGTGCAAAGGGAAGGAGGCAAGTGATGGATTCTTTTCTAAACCATCCTAGATCTTTCCTCCTTTTCACAGTCAAACTTCTAGGGGAAACAAACAAAGGAACCTACCCATTCCTTTGTCTCCACTTTATCTCCTCTCAAATATTTTTCAAAGCCTTTCAACATGGCTACTATCTCTCTCCAAGGTTACCAAATATCTTAGTTGCTAAATCCAAGGGCCTTTTCTTATTAGTCATCTTTTCTGCCCTCTCCATAGTATTTGACACTATTGGTGACTCTTCTTTTCTTGGATATTCTCTCTTTGGTTTTATTTGATACTACTCTTTCCTGGTCTTCTTCCTAAATGGTCTTTCTCAGTTTCCTTTTCTAGATCATAGACCATGGATCACCATGGCCCACGCTTTAAGTTTGGGTATCCCCAGTGCTCTATTCTGTGATCTCTTCTCTTCTATAATTTTTTCCCACATTTTGATCAAATCCTCTGGTTTTATCATATTGTATCAGCAAGGATCCCTGGCATACACAGGAGTGCTTGTTGTATAGGTTCTTAGATCTGCTTTTCTAAAAGGAAAGCAACTTTTGAGGGCGTTAACAATCACTTTAATCAAGCACATATATCATTCACTTAGTTCAGGGGGAAAAAGTCAGCACCCTGAACTTCAGAGAAAATACAAGGGAATAATAATTGACAGACAGGACTTCCAACTGTGTGACCACAAGCAATACATACATCACAGATCAACAGACAGATCCAACTGTCTGATCGTTACATACATACCTAGTTATCAGAGAGAGAAGCACCAACATCTGGGTTTCAAAGCTGGAGGCTCCTTAGTGGCTGCCCAGAGTCTCATCTGGTCAAACAAACACTTCAGTAAGTTAGAATTAGAATCCTGGTTTCAATCAGTAAACTCTGAAGTAAAACCTCACCTCAGAGTACTTATACACTTTTCAGAGTCAGAGGGCATCACAACCCTTGAGAACCAGTACCTCATTAGAAAATTAACAAAAGGCATGGGTCTCCTCAATCAAGCTTTCCTTAGTGGACAGGCCCATTTATGTGTGAGGAAGATCTTTAACTCTCTGATTAACATTGCACATATATACACATATGATTCTATTATGTGTCTATTGCTTTCATTGTCTCTTCTGAGTTCTAATCCTATGTCACTCACTGCCCATTGAACAGTTGAACATTTCCAATTATATGTCTTTTAGGAGACAGGGAGATGAGAGAAAGAAACAAACATTTATTAGGTGCCTACTATTTGCCAAGTTCTATACGTAGAGTTTTACAAAAGCTCATTTGATCCTCACAGGCAGTCCTGGGAGGTTGATGCTATTTGGATCCACATTTTATGGCTGAAGAAATTGAAGCAAACAGATAGTCAGTAACATGGCCAGGGTCATGCTGTCATTCTAGTAAGTGTCTGAGACTACGTTTGAACTCAGGGCTCCCTTATTTCAGGACCAGAGCTATATCTGTTGTGCCATCTAGCTGCCTAGGCCCCTCAGACTCAACATATAAAACAGCTCATTCTCTTCCCCTTCCAAACCCATTACTCTTTGTAATTTCTTTATTTCTGTTGGGGGTACTGATATGTATCATCCAGGTTCACAACCTTGGAGTAATCTTCTCTTAACTACTCCCCTCCCTCCATATCCAATCAGTTGCCAAATCTTGTCACTTCCCCCTCCATAGTCTTTCTCACAACTGTGACTTTCTTTATATTTATACATTCACATAGTCTAGTTCAGGCATTTGTCATTTTTGACTCAAACTCTGCTTTCAGTATCTCTCTAATCTACCCTCTACATAGCTGCCAAATTGATATTCCCAAAGCATAGGTCTAATTGTGACACTCAAGAAGCTTTAAGGACACCCTATTATTTCTACAATAAAATTCATACTCTTCTGTTTGATATTTAAACTCTTTTAAACCTGACTCCAACCTAGCTTTCCAAAGTGATTACATGTCACTCTTTGTCTTATACTCTCTGCTCTCATCTAACTAACCTACTTGGTATTCCATACAGATGGCATTCCCTCTACAATCTCTGTGCCTTTCCCTAGTTCTGGAATGCTTTTTCTCCTTACCTCTAGCTCTTAGCATCCTTAACATTGGCCTCTTTTAAGGATTATCCCAAGAGCTATTACCTTCTACAAGTCTTTCCTGATTCTATTAGCTTTCCTGGATCCTACCAGTCCCCCCTCACAACAGCAGCAGCATTACTTCATATTTAATTTGCATATATTTGATATCAATTAGACTGTGTACATTTGTCTCTCACTCCCTTAGAATGTAAGCTCTTTGGGTGAAGGTACGGTTTGTTTTTGATTTTTGTCTTTGAACCCTCAGGTCCAGATTTGATGCTTTATATTTAGTTGGCACTTGATAAATGTTTACTGAATGAGTGAAATTCATGATTGATATCACCCAGGACATGAAATTATGAAAAAATGTGCACAAAGAGAAGAAACAAAAAAAGAAGCAAGCAAAAACTAGGGACTTTGATTTCTACATGTGTGCTCAATGAAAAATGTAAAAAATGAAAATCATGTCCATTTCTCTTCCAGAAGCAAGAACTTTTTTTAAAAAAATTCAAAACTATTTGTTTTTTTAAAGACACCAGAGGTCATATGTTAGGCTTTATCAAAGGGAGGATAATGGAGATAATATTTATGGAATGTAGTTGGGAACCAGTACATTTAAGAAAGTATTTCATCCCTTCAGGCCTTTGGTGTCTATTTGTGTTCCTGGTATCAGTTATTTTTCATAAGCTGATGTGTTTGAAAAAGAAGATATCAGGATTAGGAAAAACACTAAGAGCAGTTTTGTGGCCTTCACAAAGCAAACAGTTGCAACAAAATGGTCTAAAACCATCCACCCACCATTCCTGCAGGAAACATTGTAATTTGAATGGGGATCCATATCATTGCAAGCTGAATTGTTGGAAGGCAACTGACTTAGTCCAACTACAGAAGAGATAGGGACAGAGTTTCTGTCAGGCAAAAGATTCAACTTACTCCTCGACCATATATTTTTAATAGCTGTTTATAGTAAAGTCCAGGCTACTGTAGAGCTGATTTCGCAAGAGTGAAGGAAATACTAACATAGTTGAGGTTGAGTTAGGGAGTACCTCATATACAGTAGAATGTAAGGTTCTTGAAGGTAAGGTAGAGACTATTCTCTCTTTCTTTCTGTCTCTCTCTTCCTCTCTTCTTTTTTTCTATATCATTTTCTCTTTTCTCTATTTTCCTTCCTTCTTTCCTTCCTTCCTTCCTTCCTTCCTTTCTTTCTTTCTTTCTTTCTTTCTTTCTTTCCTCCCTTCCTTCCTTTTTTCTTCCTTCCTTCCCTCCTTTCCTCCTATCTTTCCACTTTTGACTTAAAGGACTATATCAAGTAGAAGAACCTGTAGGAGATCTTTTTCTTGGCTCAAGATCCTTACTCTCAGTTGTTCCAATGATGTTCTAGGGCCTCCGTAGTTTAGCTTTGTTCTCTCCTCCTAGCCTTATCTTACATCACTACATAGTCCTAGGAATGAAGCATGGCAGGAAAGAGCACTTAAATTATAGTCACAGGACCAGAGTTTGAATATTTGCTTTTACATTTAAGTCACTTTATATCAATTCTCTATTTATATCTATATTGTTGTATGTATTTGTCCCCCTGATTAGAATATAGGTACATTGTAAGTTGAAATTGTTTCATTCTTTGTATCTGTATTTCAAGCATCTAAGAAAATTAATTCCTGGCTTATAGTGAGTATGTGCAATAAAGTTTTATTTATTGTTTGATGCTCTCTACAGGCAAACATTTCATTAGAATGGTACACCTTTATGAAGCTCAAGATTGCTTTGGTTTTCTTGGCTACCACATCAAGTTATTGACTCATATTAAAATCTATTAAAATCCCCATATATTTTCAGACAAACTACTTTACATCTGTATATAACTGTTCATATGACAATGATTTTTTTGACCCTCTAATGTAGATCTTTGCATCTATTTGCAATAAATGTCACCATATTTCACTCCTCATTCAAGTTTGTCCATATCATTCTGGATTTCGATTCTGGAGCTTTATAATATGTTAAAGTTTCTAGCCTCTTTATCTTCAACAACTTTAATAGGTAGATAGTACAAATATTACTATCTCCATTTTAAAGATGAGAAAACTCAGATTTATAGGTCAAGTGACATGTTCATCTTCATGGAGCTAGCAAGCATCAGAGTCAGTATTTTAAACTAAAACTCTCCATTCCAAGTCCAGCTTTCTTTCTATTCTAATAGGCAGCTTTTCACTTGTCTCTGATTTTGGGTATTAGGGGGCAAATCACTTTACCTCCTTAGCCCTCAGTGTCTTTATCTATAAAATTATAACAAGAAGTCTAATATTTGCTAAGCATTTGTCCACAGCAACTCTTAACAACTTTCTTTCAGGGTATAAATGGATTTTGATCTGCATCGCAGGAGAGAATGCCTATCTCAAAGTAATAACTGATTCCTAAAGTGTTGCCATAATACATTCACTTGTTAGTTCATTGACTAACTATGAGAAATGTGGGATATGAATGACTAATACCATGTTAGATAGATGTGCCTTCATCTTTAATACTTCATTCTGGGGATTCATTGACCCTGCTGAATCCTCTACCAGTGTAGGGCATGACCCTACTGTGTCTCAATAAACAGTTTCAGAACATGTTCTAACCAAAAATAAACTCCTTCCCCAGTGGCCAACCTTCTGATAGCAAACCTCTTTGCAATTAGATAGACTGACCTCAAGTCCATGCATGCCTATGTTTCATACAGCCCTGAACTTGAAACTGAATCTTTTTAGGTTGGTAGGAACTAACAGAGCTTATGTACTACTGGCATAGACTTTGAGAATCTAGCATAAAGTGTCTACTACGCACAGTTATCAGACAAGAAATCTATTGGAGGAAATGGTAGCTATTAATGTTTCTACTCCTCTCCTTCAATCCCTCACTGTACCCAGACTGGCCTGAGCTCATAGGTAAGCATTCACTCCCTCAACAAGAACGTGTCAAGTGCCTACTATGTACAAGGTACTATGTTAAGCTCTGAGGATACAAGTGCCGTAAATGAAACAATCCCTATCTGAAACAAGCTTACATTCTAATGAGGGGGAATATCAGGTAGATATAAAAATATATTAATATATGTATTAAGATATGTTATAATTTTATGTCTACTTTTTATTCCTTCCACTTCTGTACTTATATATGCATATATATCAACTTACATAGACATATATACACATTATAAATACATGCACACATATACATATGTAAATATTTGTGTATGTACACACATCTATGTATCTGATTTATAACTAACTCCAAAGTACACTTGCATGTGTGTGTGTGTGTGTGTGTGTATGTGTGTATGTGTGTGTGTGTGAAGCAATTAAGCAAAAAATAGTCTCAGAGAGAGGACACTAGCATTTGGAAGATCAGGAAAGACTTCATGCAGAAGATAGTGTCTGAAATGTACATTATAGAAAGATAGGAACTCTTATAAGGTAGAGTTAAGGAGGAAACACATTCCAGATGCTTAAGATGGCCAATACAAAAACATGGATGTGGGACATGAAGTGTCCTAAGTGGGGGAAAGACAGAATTTCAGTTTATCTAGATCAAATTGTGTGGGAGATGGAATGATGTCCAAGAAGACTAGAAAGGTACCATTGGAGCGAGATTATGTATGGTTTTAAAAAGAGAAGATTTTATATCTGGTCTTAGAAGCAATAGGAAGCCACTGGAGTTCATTAAGTAGGGATCAAAGTATATGGCCAAATCTGTTATATTTTTTTAAAATTTTGTTTTTATTGAATTCTGTTTTTTTTTCTTTTTCAGTAACTACATTTCAATGATCTCCTTGTGTGTCTAAGCCTATGTAATCTCTAGGACAAAGGGTACAGACCTTTCAGTTACTTTTTTTACATAATTCTAAATTGTTTTCCAAAATAGTTGTATCAATTCACAACTCCACCCAGGATGCACTTGGGTGTCTTTTCACAATCCCTTCAACAGTGACTATTCCCATCATTTGTCATCTTTGCCAATTTGCTGGATGTTGGGTGAAACCTTAGAGCTTTTTTAATTTTCATTTTTCTCTGTCTCTCAGTGATTGGCACTTTCCATCATATGGTTGTTCATAATTTGCAATTGCTCTTTTGAGATCTACTTGTTCATAGCACTTGTTTTGACCACTTATTTTTAAATTTCTTTTGATTACTCATCTGGACATTTTTGTTTAATAACAATTACTTTGGAAGTAGTACAAGCAAGACCAGTTAGAAGGTTGTTGACAATAATCTAGGAGATGGAAGACTCAATAAATAATAGTAGTTACTATTTGTTTTAAAATTAAATGTATTTTTCATTAACATTTATTTTCTCTTCCATATCCTCCCTGGGGTTGTTCTGTTTTGGGGTACTGGGAACCCCAAAATGTAAGGGTACAGGGTAGGTCTGACTCAAAAGAATTCAACCCCTCAAGCCTTCTTTCAGTCAGAGTAGCAAGGTTTTATGATAAAGAGCCGAATGTCAGGCAAGATTCCTAAGGAATATGCAGTATTATATGGCTGATAGGAGCAGGCAGAATTCCTAGTGAATGTGCACTTGTGACACCAAAAGGAACTATGTGAGTCTAAGAGAATCTATAAAATTTAACGAAGGTAAGATTGATACTTATATACAAGAGAAGACTGTGAGGAGATCTAGAGGGGATTAAAGAGTGGTGAATGGCCTGGGTTGGGCCAAGTATAGACAATGAAAGTAGTTAAGTGGTCAGAGAGCCACAAAGAAAGGGATTATTGAATATCTAGGTAGGTTGAGATGGGTCAGATGCCTCAGGAAAAATGTCAGGGACTGGGTTGCTGAAATGTATGGAAAAATTCAGGGTCCAGGACTCATCACCCCAACAGGATGAGGTGGAAGTTGAAACTACCCTTGTAACAATTATATACTGTCAAATTCTTAAACTGGTCAGGTCCATTCTGTGCATTTAGTATATCACAGATCTGTCAGGAAATGGTCAACATTTTTTATGTTTGGTCTTCTGGAACCATGGTTGGCCATCACATTGATCAGAGTTATGGAGTCTTAGAATTATTCGTGTTTTAAATAATATTGCTATGGTATAAATTGTTCTCCTAGTTCAGTTCACTTCACTTTATGTCAGCCCATGCACGTTTCCAGGTTTCTCTGAAACTGTCCATTATTTTTTCTCTGCACAATAGTACTCCCTTACATTCATTTACCCTACTTTATTCACTATTCTCCATATCTACAGAGCTTCAAACTTTACGAAATCTTTCATTCTCCACATCCTAGTTAGGTAAATCATTTAAGTATTATCGCTAGTTTATAGACGAGGAAACTGAAATCTAGGGAGGTTAAATGAATTGTTCTGTATTACCCTTCCAGTAAGTGTCAGAGGTGGGATTCAAACCCAGGTCTCTCTATCATTTTAGGGAAATATATTGCTTTCCTTTAAACACTCAACTAGGAAGACTCTGAGGATCACCTGGCAGGATAAGGTACCAGACACTGAAGTCCTTGTTTGAGCTGAACTACTAAGTATTCAAACCTATGCTTCAGAGAGAGAGACTCTAATGGGCTGGCCACGTTGTTTGAATGCAAAACGCATGCTTGCCCCAAAAGGCTATTTTATGGAGAACTCACATGGGTCAGGTGATCACATGGTGGTCTGAAGAAGCGATACAAGAACACTCTCAAGAACTTTGGATTTAACTGTGCAACATGGGAGACACTGGCACAGGACCACTCAGCATATCATGCCTACATCAGAAAGGGCGCTGTGATCTATGAGCAAAGGAGAATCGAGGCAGTGAAATGTAAATGTAGGATGCATAAATTTGGAGTATCCACCCCAAATATTTACATGGACTATCTGTGCCCAACCTGTGGTAGAGCATTCCAAGATCGTATTGGTCTGATCAGCCACAGTTGAACACACTGAAACTTCACTTTATCATGGTGATGTCATTTTGGTCCTCTTCGAAAACAGACAACAATCAACCAGGTGATTTTCCTTAAAGGTAGATCTGATTATCTCAGTTCACTCCAAGGGCTGCCTGTTACCTCTAGTATGAAAGCATTAACCTCTTTTTAGTTTTTAAAATTCTTAACAACATGGACCCACCCTGTCTTTCCAACATCATTAGACATTCCTTCCCCTCCCAAACTCTGTGTTCTCTCTCCTGGGAAGCCTGAGGAAATGAAGTATAGGAACCAGTCTTTGCTTCCATAGTCAGTGTTCCTTCCAGTATAACATGCTGTCATCTACCTTTGCCTCTCATTTCAGATTTTGACTTACAGTAGGCATGTGTGTGTGTGTGTGTGTGTGTGTGTGTGTGTGTGTGTATGTGAGAGAGAGAGTGTGTGTGTGTGTGTGTGAGAGAGAGAGAGAGAGAGAGAGAGAGAGGGTATGTGTGAGAGAGTGTATATTTGTGTGAGAGAGTGTGAGTGAGGGCGTGTGTGTGTGAGTGTGTGTGTGAGAGTATATGTGTGAAAGAAAGTGTGTATGTGAGAGAGTGTGCATGTGCATGTGTATATATGTGCATGTGCATGTGTAAGAGTGTGTGTGTGTGTGTGTATTTATAGTGGCTGATAGGGAGTTGACCTGATGGACTTTTAATAGGGAAAAAAATGACCACCTTCTTTTTACGCCTGGAGCTGCTCTGCAAAAAGCTTACTCATTTGAATCTGATATGAAATAAATAGAAAGAATGCTAGATTTGGAATCAGAAGATTTGTGTAGACATCATGACTCTGCTATTGACTTACCTGTGTGATCTTTGGCAAGTCATTTAATCTCTCTGAGTCTCATACGTAAAATGGGAATGATAATGAGCATATGAAAGGCTTGCTATGAGGACCCCAAGGTCTCTAACAGAAGGGGTTATATAGAGCTTTATAACCCATAAAGCACTGCCGAAATGTAATGATATCCATTGTTACCACCCAAGTCTCTAGCAGAGAATTCGATTTGACCAGCATTTATTGAGCACCTTCTCTGACTTAGGTCAAAGGCTAAAGCTCCAGTCTTGCTTCAGGCACCAGCTAGACTATAAGCTCCTTGAGACTAGGGATTATCTTTGGCTTGTATTCCCAGAGTTTAGTACAGCAATTCATATCTGGAGGGCACTGACTGACCATCTATGTGACACATAACCTCCCTGAGCTTCAGGGAACTGCTTAAGACATCTATTATAATAGATAGATTTTGATGGGAATTGTTGGGTGTGGATCATCTTATACAGATGGAACCACAGATCTTTGACTAACTTAAATATGTGCAAAGCTTTGTGCCAGATATTAGGGGAGATATTAATATTACTTAGACACTGACCAGGTGTGTCTTAGGTATTTTATTGGGACAAGATATACTGTAGGGTATCTGTTGAGGGCTTATCTACAAATACCCTTTTATCAGAAGTCAATCTTATCCTCATTGAAACCAATTACACAAAATAGGTTCTTCCTTGCCCTTCAGAAGCTGAATGTGTTGGTGCTGTTAGCAAAGGGGAGAGATCTCCTCCAGGGAGATTATGTATGTGAACCCAGCTCTTTGAAAACAGGGAAATAGATGGAAGGATCTCAAGAAGAGCCATTACTGGTCCTCTACTCTGTCCAAAATGCTTAATTCAGTACCATTTCCTGAAGGCTAGGGCAGGGATGCAAAAAAAAAAAATGTGGACACATTATATTATCATGCCATATCACGTCATGGAAAGGATATTAAACTATAAGACCCAGTTTTGCATACTGACTCACTGGTGACCTTCAGAAAGGCATTTCATGTGTCATTCTTCAACTACAAAATGAATGGGTTGTAATAGATGAATAGCCTCCAAAGTTGGGGCCTATATACTTCCATTGGTTGAAGCATGATTGTAGGTAAGGGCTAATATGGGTTCCATGGACATTTTTATGAATATTAATTTTTTTTGATAATTGTATTTTTGATATATTTGAGTTCTTTTGTAATACTATGTATCTTATTTTATGCATTTAGAAATCTTTTTTTAATAAATTTTTTATTTAACATTTTACATTCATTTTCACAAGATTTGGGGTTCCAAAATTTTCTCCCCATTTGTCCCCTTCCCCCTCCCCAATACACTGAGCATTCTAATTATCCATATCACCAATCTGCCCTCTCTTCTTTCATCCCTCCCTTC
>CM053773.1:153838945-153879526 GCA_028658325.1 Potorous gilbertii | reverse complement strand
GACATTGTATCTTCTTCTGAGTTGTGTTTTGATCTTCCCTGTCACCATTGTAGCTTTCTATGCCTAGCACTTTTTCTTTATTCATTCCTTTAACCTCTTTCATGACTTTTAAAGTTAAACTCTGTTGCTGGGGCACAGAGGGCACAGTTTCAAGCTTCTTATAATTGGGGCCAAGGAACTAGTTGTGTCTGTTGTACTGAAGTTCCAGGGCTCACAATTTGCTTCTTCAATGGGGCCTCACTTGCTGATCTGTGCTGCAGCTAATGGCTTCATTCTGGCTTTCCTAAACAGTCTGCGCCAGGCTGCTCTGGGATGTTCTCCCCTTTTACTAAGTGAGAAAGGTATTTCCTGAAGTCTTTCTAAGTTATTTTAAACTGGGAAGTTGTTTCATTCCATTTTGTTGGGGGTTCTATCACAACAGAATCTGTTTAAAGGCTTGATTTAACATTATTTCCAAGGGAACATGGGGAGAGCTCAGGCAACTTCCTGTCTTCTCTCTGTCCTCTTGGTTCTACTACCTTATTTGAGACTCAAAGAATTTATCAACTTAGAAGTTCAATCACCTAGTAATTGCTTGAATTGAAATTTTAATTCCCATTTTCTGATTCTTAGTTCTGGACTTTTGCTATTATATTTTGCTTAAAGATTGAAATAAAATCCATTTTTGTTGTATTTAAAATCCATATTTGTTGTATTTATTAATTTGCTGGGGCAATGAATTCCTCAATTCAAAAAATATTTATTAAGCATTTACTATGATAAGGGGATGTATTAGGCATGTTTCATGCCCTCTCTATATACCTATCTAAGCTATATTGACATTCATCCTCCTTTTGTTGCCCTATTTCTCCTAACTTAGACCATTACTTTCAATACTGGACTCCTAGAATCCATGACAAAAATTCATGGAGAAAGTAAATAACTCAGTTCTGAAATTCCCATTTTGAAGGAGTGTCATATTGAGTGATTACTAAATGGGTATAAACGTACCCAGATCATTTTATCTAATTGGTTCTAGATAACTGAACCATGTCCTATGTATTTCATCCAGCAATCCACCCAGGAAATTTCGAACACACCCCTCCCCTTCTCCAACCTGTTTTTTCCCTACATATTTTGCACCTCTTTCTCTATGCACAGGAATCCAAAACATTGTCACTGTTTCTGAAAAAAGAAATATCAATTGATTTCTTCAATCTCTCTCTATCTCCTGAACTATTCATGGCTGCTCATAAACTTATCCATTACTCTCTCATTTTAAAAACAAAACAAAACAAAACAGAACTCCACTTGATCCAATCCCTGTTAGCAATAGTCCTATATCTCTGAACTCCTGGAGAAATTTGTCTTCAGTGTTATTGTGAAGACCAAATGAAATAAGGAATTGTAAAACACTTAGCACAGTGCCAGGCACGTGCAGAACACTATGTAAATCTTAGCTATTGTTATTATTCATTGATTTTCTACTTATTCATTCATTCATTTGTCCATCCAATCATTCATTATAAGGGAGGCAAGCAATAGTAAAGCATGAATAATTCTCAAGTAGAGCATGGTAAAATGAGACAAATACATATTAAACTAAAGAAGGCAGGGATGATGTTTTTAAATTAAGTCTCACATCTTAGAATTTAAGATTATCTTGCTACTCTCTCCTAGTAGAGTTTTCTGTCTCTCTCTCTCTGTCTCTGTCTCTCTCTCTGTAATTTCATATATATATATATATATATAATATATACATACACACACACACACACACATATCTATATATCTATATATATATATATATATATATATACACATACATACACGCCATGCACCTAATCTGGCTTTTTGTCAAAAAGCCTGCTGTTTAGCTGAAACAAAAATGCAGTTAGACAGCAAACAAACTCAATGTATTTTCAGAACAGACATGCCTCAACAGCAATCCATTTAGAGCCAAAAATAAAGAAGAGAAAAGGAGCCTGTCCACACCTGCCACTCTTCCTCATAGCTTCAAGTGTCAACTGCTTGACTCCATTTCCTCTTTTCCCCCAGACAGTGTTCTGAGCTGACCCAGAACAAAGCCAGCTCATGTTTTGTCCCACCAAGGAGCTCAGAAATACAGCCTGCTGTTAAGAAAGAAACAGTAAAATGAAAAAACGGATTATTTCTGTGCTGAGAGATTAATAACAGTTAGGTTTCACAATGACTTTATTAAGTAGATATTCAGCTTAAGGTGCCTGTAGGAGAAAATATCATTAGCATTCATAAACTGCTTATAAAAAACCTTAGCACAGGGCTTACACAATGCTCTGTAAATATTTGGCCATCAAATATGTAGGGACCATAGATGAGAAAGAGTCACCTTCTTCCTGACTTCCAGAGCTCCAGACTGATCTCTGTGAGGGTTGTGATTCAGAAATTGTCTTTTAGGAAAGTCAATTTAGCCACAGATCAGATGAAAAGAGCCTGCTCACCCACCCTACTGAAAGTATCTACCATTTACTTGCCAGGGATACAACTCCCCTCTCTTGCCTTATATATTTATAGATTATAGCAAAGGCATTTCCAAATCAATCCTTCCAAATCAAGTAAGACCTCTACTTCTATTCCTCCTCCACCTTCTACACAACCCTTTTAGATGAGTTAACCAGATCTTTCTCTTAATAGGAGATAAAATGAGATGATATTTCTAAAGTATTTAGCATAGTGTCTAGCATGTAGTAGGCACTATATAAATATTTATTCCTTTCCCCTTCTACTCTCCCTTCCTTTTCCTTTTCCCTTCACCTCCCCTTTCCCCTCCTAGGGGCTTTTGTACAGATTTAGGAAAAGCATTTACAGCAAGGACAGTTTAACCTATAAGCCCTTAAGAACCTAAAAGTCCAATGTCACAAATGACTGACCTTTGGGCTTTCCTGGCCAATTCTGCCTCTAAAACTTTCCTCACCAATTCAGTACTCACCTTTATTTAGGTATATTGTGTGAGCATTCATTTGGCCTCCTACTGTATTCCAATCAGTATTAATCTGTTTGATTTTTACATAAATCACATAGTGATAATTAGATAAGATAGATTTTTATAGTAGGTCTTTATAATGGACCAACTTTGATGTAATGTTCACTACTTATTTACCAATTATGAAGCTCACTTGCACAACCACAAGAATTGTGACAAAGATATCTCCATCCTGTTTTATTCAAATTCTGTGTCCAAACCCAACATGGATGAGATACTTTGATTCTTTGGAAAGTGCTCCAGCTTATTTTTGTAGCTCTGCACCATTCTCTCTTATCCAACATGAACAGATGACCATCTTACGACCATCTTATGCCTCTTAATCAGTGGAGATGTACCATGCTTCACTCAACCTGTGACACTTCCCTGCTGATAAACCATTTTTGGCCCTCAAGAGCAAAGTCTATGAACCAATGAGATTCTGTATTCTGCTATGCCTTTTTTGTATAGTTGGGTACCAAACTCTATAAAAAGAAAGTCCTGGGTACTAGAGACATCTCAGATTGTGAGAAAGATGTGGGATACACTTCATCAGAGGAAAGTATCATTGGTTCACAGCTCTACCTCAGTGGTTTTTCTTGCACATTGGGCAATTATAACCCCCCAAAATGTCCTTTCTGATTCTGATATTGCTGAAAACCAAAGGTTTTGTACTACAGCAGCCTGTTAGGTTTTCACTAAGATTCTTCTATTCCTTAGTCAATATTATGTGTCCTATGTCACTTCCCCTTCATGTCTTGCTAGGAAGAAAGATAATCTCATAAATTAATTTGACCTAAGGTATTAATGGGCTAATTCAAAGCCTTGTTTCATTAGAGAGACAAAGAAGAACAGAGAGCCAAAACTGAAGCCAACATGACCCATGATCCAATTGGGAATGACTCATATTCTTATATATTTGACAAAGTTCTTTATGTATTTAAGATATGAGACCTTTATCTAACAAATTGTCTATAAAAATTTTCCTCAAATTTTCTATTTCCCTTCTAATCTTTGCTATGTTGTTTTATTCACATAAGAACCTTTTAATTTCATGTAATTGAAATTGTCTATTTTACTCCTAACTTTGCCCTGAGTCTTTTGTTTACTCATAAACTATTCATCTATTCATAAGTCTGAATAGTAATATGCTTCATATTCTTCTAATTTTCTTGAAGAGAAGAGGTATTATAATAATAGACTGATAGCAAAAACAGAGTCCTCAGAGAATCTACTGAAGTCATTTGAGTTTTAATTGTTATTCATTCTTCATGCTTAGAGAGGACTAAAATGACATTATGGTGTCATGGTCAATGTATAGGTCTGACTGTGGTTGACCTAACCAATATGACCTCATAAGTTTCTACCTCTAGGCACAAATAGGTTGGACACAAATAGTTCATATGATTATTTAAGAGGGGAATGATTCTAAAAGGGCATTTATCACATTTCTTTTAAGCTACTACAATTCTGTTTTGCTCATAGAGCACAACTCCTTCTTTGATACAGGAATGCTATGCTAGTTGAGTCTGTGTCTTTGTTTCTAATGTCTCACAATCCATACCAAAGTTCTTCAGAGAGACCTTAAGAATGTCTTTGTATTGCTTTTTCTGACATCCATGTGAACACTTGCCCTGTGTGAGTTCTCTATGAAATAGTCTTTTAGGCAAACATATAATTGGCATTCAAACAACATGGTCAGCCCATCAGAGATGCATTCTCTGTAGTAAAAACTGAGCGCTTGATAGTTCAGTGTCCAGCAGCTTATCATGTCAGGTGACCTTCACAATTTTCCTAAGATAATTCAAATGGAAATGGTTCAATTTTCTGGTTTGACAATGGTAGGCTGTCTAGGTTTCACAGGGTTACAATGACATCAGTGCAATGGCTCTCTAGACTTTCAGTGTAGTAGACAGTCTAATACTTCTCTCCCACACATTCTTTTGGAGTCTCCCAAAGGCTGAGGTAGCTCTGACAATGAAGTCATCAGTCTTATCATCTATATGTATATCTTTGTAAAGTATAGTGCTAACATAAAAGGAAGAGAACTATGCAATTGAGAAAGCAGAGAGGCTAGTCATGTAGCAAGAGTAAGAGATACTCAATGGACAGTCCCTGTCTCCACTGGTATCCTTGTGATGTAAAGGGAACATGAAAGTCTCCAAGACATTAATGAAATGATAAGACATAAGACTCACACGGGATAAGCAGGCATGGATAGACTGTATTATTTGAAGGAATACCCATATCACTGATCCATTGGAATATCAATGTCTGAATAGACTCTAAATGGCCTCTAATCACAGGTGGAAAATGCATTTAATTGAAAACATCATTAGGAAACTAGCTGAACACCCAAGGCCCCAGTTGCAGGTTTGTCATGGGTATAACTTCATATGGCAAGAGGCCACATCGTCCAATGACCTGATTCTAGAAATGATAAAACTGATTTCCAGAAATGTAAAGTTAATTGCTTAAGGTCATACAGATAAAAATAGCAGAAATCATATTTGAACCCAAAATGTTCTGACTCCATATCAAATCCTTTTTTTCTATTGTACCATATTATACTCACTATCTGGGTGACCTTGAACAAGTCATTTTTCTTCTCTAAACTTTGGTATCCTCTTCTTTAAAATGGGGATTTTGGACTCCATAACTTCAATGGTCACTTCTACTTCCAACCCCTAAGAATATATCATAACCGAGCTAGGTTTTCAGAATCAAAAAATTCATAGTTTTGTGAAGTTAGTGGTAACAATTCAGGCAGTGGGTAGATGTGTGTATGTAGACAGATCTGTGTCTGTGCTGGAAAAAGAGATGGCAAAGATGGGGTAACAGTGACAAACATACTTACATACACAGAAACGACAAAAAGACACAAAAAGCCAGCACAAAAGTCTCTTTGCTCCTTTAATTGTCCTGTGTGACGGAACTCATCCTAGGAGAGGGAGCTGGGGCCCCATGCAGATGCTGCCTGCACTAATGAAGCCACCAGCCAGAGCAAGTGTTGCCATACGAGCTCCCTTCCCAAAGGAGAAACAGATTGGCAACATAGAAGTGCTGAAAACATTGTCTGGCTTTCTCCGCTCTTTAGAGATTTATCTCTTTTTAAGACCAGAGTGACAGGAATCAGAGCTCAGAGATGACAGTGGAAGGAGGTGAGGAGAAAAAAAACAACTCCCAGAGTTCCAACAAAGAAAATGTCATCTTAAACAGGAGTCAAACTTCCCTTCCAGCTACAAAGTGGCCTTAATCACAGGACAATACCTGAGTGACAGCCAGTGACATTTCTCGGGGAAGAATGGAAGGCAGACACAGAAAGACATACACCTGAGGTTCTCAAAGAAGGAGACAAGGAAAAAAAGAGTGATTTCCCAGAAACAATAAGTAAAATCCCAAAACCAAGTACAAAAGAAATGAATGAGTTAATGAATGTTCCTTTCTGCCATACTGCTCCTGGTTGTCAGGTTGGACACTGACACTAATAGTGGCTTGCATGTGGAGAGCGCTGTTTGCTAAGTGCTTTACAATTACCTCAGTTTATCTTCATGACAATTCTAGGAAACAGGTACTATTTATTACCCCCATTTTACAGATGAGGAAACTGGAGCAAATAGAATTTGTGATGGGCCCAGGGTCCCATAACTAATAAGTAGGGGAGGCAAGAAATGAACTCAGGTCTTCCTGATTGTAAATCAAGCACGCTTTCCGCTGCACCTCCAAGCTGCCTACTATACTACAAGAATAATAACTCATATTCATAAAATACAAGATAAAACTTTTTCTCACAACTGTGTAAGGCAAGGTGGTCTACAAAAAAGCATGTAGAAAGCATCTACAAAATGTGTTCCTGTGGGATAGGCATTGTTTCCATTTTACAGATTTGTAAATTAAGGTACAGAGAGGTTAACTGACTTAGGACTCTAACTTAGATTTTCTGATACTAAATCTCTAGGATACCAAATGGTCCTCCTTGCCAAGAGATCTGGCCACTGGATTTGACACTTGGACTTTTCAGTAAATAGCCTCTACACATTGCCTCCAGTCAAGGCTCCTTTTAATGCAGCCTACATAAGGCTGCCTGGTTAGTCTTTTGAAGATACCATTTTACCAAATCCCTTCTCACCTCAGAAAGGCTTGATGGCTTCCCATTGCCAAAAGAAAAGAATAAAAATATTTATCTAGGCCAAGGCATTCTAAAAGCTGGTTCTAAACTGACCTTCCAACATTATCTTTGAAAATTTGACAACATGAGCCTTCAGACCTAGTTAAATTGACCACTCAAGTAGTCCCTTAAATACAGCATGGATATTTCTCTTGTAAAAGGTGTAAAAGGTAAGTTCTACTGAAATTGGGGAGTTTCCTCAACAAACTAAAAAGTTTGAGTGCAAAAGATTTTCTTAAACAAACTGATACAATAATTGAATATGGACCATTGTTAATCATTAATTAAACTGAAGACCTATCTCGTCTCCTTCACCTTTCTTCATTCAGCCTTTGAGACTGTTATCACCCTCTTCTGCTGGATGTTCTCTCCTCTCTGGGTTTTCACAATACTTCTCTCTCCTGATTCTCCTCCAAACTCATTGCTCTGAGTCTGACTTGATGTGAATTTTCATCCAGGTTTCTCCCACTAACCATGGGTGTCCCAAAGGGCTGGGTCTTTTTCTCTTCTCCCTACACTATCTTACTTGGTCACATCATCAGTTTCCATGAATTCATCTTTAAATAGATGATTCCCAAATTTATCCAGCCCTAACTCCTCTTGACTGCCAGTCTCCCATTTCCAGTGGCCTGATAGATATTTCAAACTGCTTATCTAGTAGACATCTTAAATTCAACTTGCCAAAAATTGAACTCATCTTTCCACTCTAACCTCCTTTTCTTGACTTCCTTGCTACTGTCAAGGTCATCACCATTCTCCCAGTCCTCTAAGCTAATAACCTAGGTGTCATTCTCACTCTTTCACACAAACACACACACACACACACACACACACAAACACACACACAGATAAAGAAACAATCATTTCCAAAGTTCTGTCAATTAAACCATCTTAACAGTTATAGCAGGTAGATGTGTGTGTGCGTGCGTGCATGCGTGCGTGTGTATAGGCAGCAAGGTGACCCAGTGGATAGAGCTCTGGGTCTGGAGTCAAGAAGACCTGAGTTCAAATCCAGACTCATATACTTACTAGCTATGAGATTCTAGACAAGTCATTTAACCTCTGTCTGCCTTAATCCACTAGAGAAAGAAATGGCAAACCATTCCAGTTTCTTTGCCTTGAAAACCCCATAGACAGAATTGGTGTGTTATGGTCCACAGAATCACAAAGAGTCAGACACAATTGAATGATGGCACTGTATGCATATGTATGTATGTACAGATATATATATATATGCATACAAGTGCATACCACATGTGTATATATACATGACCATATACATGCGTGTTATATAAATGTATGTATGTGTGTATATGTGTATACACACTCTTTACACATAACGGTCCATTTCTAAACTGCATTTTTACTGTTTGTTCTCCATGCTTGGAATCCTCTTTATCTGTATTTCTACCTCCTGGATTCACTTCTTTCCTCATCCCCCTTATTTCTCTTTCTTCTGTTGAGTACTTCCTATTTATCCTGAGTGCAGCTCATGTCCACAATTGCTTACACATTGTCTCCTCCATTAAATAGTGTGCTCTATGAGACCAGTGCTTTTTTTTTTGCCTTTCTTTGTATCCCCAGCACTTTGCTCAGAGCCTGGCACTTAATAAACGCTTGGTGATTTGACAATTAACTTGATAGTATTATAAGCCACTGGCAATGGAATGGAGGGAACTGATGGAGCATAAAGAACTTCTAATAACTGGCTGAGATTAATCACACTTCTAGTGGCTCAGATAAAAAGCAGACTGGCCTCACTTCGAGAGAATTAAGAATAGAGAATTGAGACTGTTCTCAAGAACTCTTCTAGCAGAATGAAGCAAAGGGGAAGATGGAAGTTTCTCTTTCCCTTTCTCCCCCTTTAACAAGCGCATCTTCCAGCAGAAGGCTATGGCCATAGAAGACATATGTTTAATTGCAGCCTATAGGGGAAATCAAAAACTTGGCTTTCAGCACCTTCTGGAAAGGTAGACAGATAGACAGACAAACAGACGCAGACACAGGGCCATACAGAGACAAAGAGATTAGCACCTGGAACTCTGCTGAGTGCAGGTGCTAAGGTAAAGTTTCTAGTTCTCCCTTACAATATAATAAAAGTTGTAAGTAACATGTTAAGTTAGGGAATGTGTGTGGAGGGGCAACTCATGTTTCCAGTACTATTGGGACCCCTCTGATTTCTGCTGTGGGGGGAGCAGTTACCTGGTACAGTGAATTGAATATAATGCCAAGTCTTCAGACACTAGCAGTATGACTTTGAGCAAGTCACTTAACCCTGTTTGCCTCTGTTTCCTCATCTGTAAAATGAGCTAGGGAAGGAAATGGCAAACCACTCTAGGATCTCTGCCAAGAAAACCTCAAATGGGATCACCAAGAGTCAGACACAACTGAAACAACTCAACAGCAACGGACTTCTGCTCATGTCACTGTGCTGTTCCTTGTTCATATCATATGATGTACAATCTGTTCTGGGCACATAATATTTGTGAGACACATAATTTTTTTTTCAGAGTAACAATCTCTTTGCAATCTTTTTTTTCCATCAGTCTGTTTCTGGCTAATCTTCAGTGGCTACTTTTCATGCTTATTATCTTCTGGTACTTTGGTGACTCCCAATAATATATCCCCTGGGCATTGTGGAACTTTTCTCTACTTCTATTTCCTTGCTTTAGGTGGAGTCCTTAGCTGGGATGCTAGAGCTCTTCCTCATCAGAGAATGAATAAGGTCTGCCATTACTCTTTTAGTTTAAAGCCCTTAGGCTTTTTCCCCTGCCTTGTTACAGCTCTTTTAAGAAAACACCTGCAATGACAACAGAACTCCTGACATACCCAGCTATTGACCTAGAGGTAAAAAGAAAAGAAAATTTTGAAAAAAATCTTTGTAGAGTCAGACTCCCCTCCCCTGACTAGAAAGCATCTTATTTACTTCTTGGATAAAATGGCATTTTCTTTCCAGAAGGAATGTCCTTGTTCCCAGCACACTCTGGGTTTGTTTTGTTTTTAGGTAGAATAAAGAGCAAATTTAGCTAGCTAATGCCCTTAGGCCTAAATCTGCTTTATGTACTATGTTTCCTGGTCACCAAGGGTAACCTTTCTGAGAGATTTCACTTTTGTTTAGGATTATAAACTTCTTATGACTTCCTGTTTTAATTCCCCATGGCTAAAATATGTCCTGTCAACATCCATTTACTATTCTTCTAGCACACTGCTAATAGTTTTGGGGACTCAGGGTTCCCACTTTCTCAGCTCTAAAAATCATTTGCTCTTTCATGTAGTTTGAAAGATAAAAAGCACAGAGGGGGGACCCCTTAAAAAAAGAAGAAAAAAATTAAGGCCAGGGTCAAGGTCGTTTTCTTGTCTCTGATTAATTTGACTTCATATGATGATGAGTCCAACAAACTTTTACAACTTTGAGTTTGCTCTACATTAGATTTAGGGGGCAGGGGGAGAGAAAACATACAATAAATAGAAGCAAGATAAGTCATAAACAGAATACAAAAATGTGGCGTAGTCATGTAAGAATGGTGTCTGGAATTGTAAAGATCAGGTATCAAGCACTGGCTGGTAAGGAATTCTCAGGACAATAAAGGTGTGTTTGAGGGAGTGGGTGTATTTGAGTTTTATGGCAGGAGGAAAGATGTGAAAGATGAAAGGGACTGCTCCTCAAAGAGAATGGGATGAATGGACTAATAGACTGGCAAAGTAAGGGCAAAGCTTCACTTCTTGTGTTCTGCCCATTTTCTTTGCTAAGGAGAATATACTTTGGATTAGAAAGAGGAGAACCAAATTGCCAATAGACAGCTGAACTTTGAGATAGGGAGATTTAAAAAAAAACACATAGCTGCCCTTAATGAATTTCAGGTGCCAGATCCAGATGTTCTCCATGCCAGAGTATGAAAGAAAATGATAAATGCCCACTTGGAGCCACTGTAAGTAATTTTTAAAAGACTCTATGAACAACAAAAGGGGAAATGGCATGGGGCCAGAGAAGGGCATACGTTATCCCAATTAAAGAAAGAAACAGACAAAGACAGAGAGACAGAGAAGGAAAGTAGAGTCTGAAAACTCTAGTCCAGTGAGTTTAACTTTAAGTTATAGAAAAATTCTAGAATGTATTAATAAAGGAATCAGTGATCACAGAGAACCTGCAGGAAGTCATCAAAAACAGGAATCTCCCTGATTTTTATAGAGTTATTAGACTGATAGACCAGAAGAATTCTGAAAGCATAATTAACCTAGTTTTTAACCTCACATTTCTCAAAATTCATGTTATTTTTGTTAATAAGATGGAGAGAGGTGGGCTGGTCCGAAGTCATTCCACAATTGATAGGCATCCCCTCAATTTCCAATTCTTTGCCATCAGAAAAGTGGTGCTATAAATATTTTTGTACATATAGATCCTTCTCCTTTTCTTAAATCACTTTTAAGATATAGACCTAGTAGTGGCATTGCTAGGTGAAAGAGTATGAATGATTTCCTAGTCTTTTGAGTATAGATACAAATTGCTCTACAGATTGGTTGTATCAGTTCACAACTCCACCAACATTGCATTAATGTCCCAGTTTTCCCACATCCCTTCCAACATTGGTCATTTTTCTTTTCTATCCTCTTACCCAGTCTAATTGCTTATTTTGCATTTATCCAGTCTAGGGTTAGAGTATTTTTTTCATGTTATAGATAGCTCTGAGTACTTCATCTGAAAATTGTTCATATCTTTTGACCATTTATCAATTGGGAAATGACTCTTATTTTTATAAATTTGACTCAGTCCTCTATATGTTTGAGAATGTCCTCTATATGTCAGAGAAAATTTTCTCAATTTTTTTCACAATTATTATTGATAACTGTATTTTCTTCCATCCTATCCCCCCCAATTTATTCCATTCTGTTTCCTTTTACCTGTCCCTTTTCAAAAGTGTTTTGCTTCTGACTATCACCTCCCCCAATTTGCCCTTTCTTCTATCACCACCCCCACTTCTCTTATCTGTTTCTCCTCCTACTTTCTTGTAGGGTAAAATAGATTTCTAAAACCAATTGAGTATGTACGTTATTCCCTCTTTGAGACAATATTGATGAGAATAAGGTTCACTTACTCCCCTTCATCTTCCCCCCCCATACCCTGTAAAAACTTTTTCTTGCCTCTTTTATGTGAAATAATTTACCTCATTCTACCTCTTCCTTTCCCTTTCTCCCAGTACATTCCTCTCTCACCCTTTAATTTTACTTTTTAGATATCATCCCTTTATATTCAATTCACACCTGTGCCTTCTATCTATATATATCCTCCTTCAAACTGCTCTGAGATAGTTCTTCTGAGTTATAAGTATCATCTTCCCATGTGAGAATATAAACAGATTTCCTTTTCCTGTTTACCTTTTTATGACTCTTTTGTATCTTTTATTTGAAAGTCAAATTTTCTGTTTAGCTCTGATCTTTTCATCTAGAATGCCTGAAAGTCTTCTATTTCATTGAATATCCATTTTTTCCCTGGAGGATTATATTCAGTTTTCCTGGATAGGTGATTCTTGGTTATAATTTTAAGTCCTTTGCCTTCCTGAATATCATGTTCCAAGCCCTCTAATTCTTTAATGTAGAAGCTACTAAATCTTGTGCTATCCTGACTGTGGCCCCATTATATTTGAATTGTTTCTTTCTGGGGGCTTACAGTATTTTCTCCTTGACATAGGAGCCCTGGAATTTGGCTATAATACTTCTGGAAGTTTTCTTTTTGGGATCTCTTTCAGGAGGTTATTGGTAGATTTTCTCAATTTCTATTTTACTCTCTAGTTCAAGAATATCAAGGCGGGTTTCCTTGATAATTTTTGAAATATGACAAATAGGCTCTTCTTTTGATCATGGCTTTCAGGTAGCCCAATAATTTTTAAATTATGTCTCCTGGATATATTTTCCAGGTCAGTTTTTTTTTCATTCTTTTGCTTTTGTTTTATTTTTTCTTGATTTCTCATTAAAGTCATTAGCTGCCATTTGCTCAATTATATTTTTTAAGGAATTATTTCCACCACTGACCTTTTGTACCTCTTTTTCTGTTTGACCAATTCTACTTTTTAAGGAGTTCTTTTCTTCAGTCAATTTTTGCTCTCTTTTTTCCATTTTTCCATTCTTGTTTTGTTAAGGGATCACCCTCCTCATTGGCTTTTTGGATATCTTTTGCCATTTGACCTAGTCTGTTTTTTAAAGTATTATTTTCTTCAGTATTTTTGTACCCTTTTCACCAAGTTAACTCTTTTTTGTGATTTTCTTGCCTCACTCTCATTTCTCTTCCCAGTGTTTCCTCTACCTCTCTTACTTGATTTTCAAAATCTTTTTTGAACTCTTCCATGGGACCAATTCATATTTTTCTTGAATGAAGGAGCTTTGACTTTGATATCTTCTTCTGAGTGTGTGTTTTAATTTTTATTGGCACTATAGTAACTTTCTATGGTCAAAATTTTTTTTCCTATTACTTGCTCATTTTTCCAGCCTATTTTTTGACTCCTAATACTTTGTCAACTTAGAGTGTTGCTTGCAGGGTGGAAAGCACACTGTCCCAAGCCTCAGGACTTTTGTACAGCTTTTTTCAGAGATGCTTCTAGTATCTCTGTAAGTTTTCAGCTCTTCCAAGGTGGTATGATCCAAGAAGAGGTATGTATACTACTCTCTTGGCCTGTGTTCTGGTCTGTGAGCAACCACAAGCACTTTTCTCTGCCCTGGAACTGTGAGGAGAGTCCCCATTCCATTAGCTATGAGATCTGGTGTACTAGTAGCTCCTTGTCACCCTGGGAATGCCACCAAGAACTGCAACCTGCATCTAAGTATGGGCAAAGCAACAGAGTCCTGCCCTCTGTTCCAGCAAAGAGATCCTGGTAATCTACTTCTGACCAATTGTTCAACCCCTTTTCTGTGTTTAATCTGAGAGCTGTGAAAGCAGTCACTGCTACTGCTGATTCAGTAGCTCCCAAGACCTGCTCCTGGTTTGCTGGAGCCTACTCTGTACTTGGACTAGGTTCCATTCTAATCTAGGTGCAATAGACCTTTCCTGATGACCCTTCTAAGCTATCTGTGGATCTATGGGCTGAGAGATCTAGAAACTGAGATTGTTGTCCCTGATTCAGTCACCCTGAGGCCTAATCCTGGTTAGTCTGCACTGGTGCAACTTATGCTGAACTGTGCTCCACTCACCCTAGTGCAACAGACTTTTCCTGTCAACCTTCTGAGCTGTCTTGAGTTATAATATTGTTTCACTCTGTCTTTTTGTGGGTTCTGCTGCTCTAGAATTTGTTTAGAGTCATTATTTAGAGGTGGTTGGAAGGGTTTGGGGGAGAACTGAGGTGAATTCTTGCCTTTATTCTATCAGTTTGGCTCCACCTCCCCCCAAATTAAATATGTATATGTGTGTATGTATGTATATAAACGTGTGTGTGTGTATATATATATATATACATATATGTCCATGTATATATGTGTATGTGTATATATGTATATCAAGCAAGAGATGTTGCAAGGAAATTAAGTGTCAAATGTGTGGTTTAAACTAGAATTGTCAAACATATGGTCAAACACAAGCCATACTGCGGCCCACAATACTCCCTCTGACCAATCTGATTGAAATGTTATCAGACGTAGCTCATGATGGGCTCAGAACATCCTGGTCATTCTCACTGTCAACACTACCATTCTCAGTGGCTAATGATCTCCACTGCCTCAATTAGTTCATAAAAGAAAAATATAGTTCAAAAATGAAGCAAGCTATCATGAAACTTAACCAGGCCTCCTTCTCCCTGATTCCCATGGGCATCATCTCATCCAGACTAGCCATCTTTCAACTCTCCTCAGGTCCTTTGTTCACATCATCAAAAACAATAATTACCATTTATACAGTATTTTAAGGTTTGCAAAGTACTTCCCGTGTTTTCTCATTTGACACAACAAACCTATGGGATAGGTTTTATAATTACCAGCATTTCACAGATAAAAAACTATGTGACTTATCCCTGGTCAAACAGTTATTAGGGTCTGAGGTAGGATTTGAACTCAGATCTTCATGACTCCCAGTACATGACTCTGAGCCATTGTGCCACATGGCTGACTGATGCTAGATTTCCCTCAGCCCAAACCTAAATGTAACCTTAAACACATCCTCTTCCTTTATATATAGATGTACTTATACACTAAAATAGGCTTAGGGATTATTACTATTGTATATATTGTGGTCAACCTTCTCCCTTCAAAGCTGTTTCCTTTGTCTTTGGATGAAAGACTTGGAATGAACCACAGGTCTTTCCATTATTTCCCTCCCAATGTACCCTTCCCTACCAGATGCTTAGCAATAGTCAAACACTATCTGGTTGTCTTTGCCATTATGCTTCTCCTAATCCACCACACAGGGTTGCTGGGAGAAAGGAGCTCAGTAAAACTTTAAGTGTCGTGTTAATAAAATGTGAACTATTGTTATTACACCAATAGTCTTGGCATCATACTCCATTCCCAGACAGGACTAATGGATACGCTTAGGGTTGGATTTGCTTATCTCCACTTGACATCCACCATTAATGAAATGCTCACTTCCTCCCCAAACAGTCCATTCCACTCTTGGAATGGCTCTAATTTTTAAGAAGTTTCTTCCTTACAGAAAGCTAAAATCTGCCTCTCTTTAAATTCTATTTCTTACTGTGAAATTCTGAGGCTCTTATTCCTGAGCTCTTTATGCTATACCACATTGCATATTGAAAAGAAATTCCAAATTCAGAATTTCTTATATATATGTGTGTGTATGTATGTGCATATATATATATATATATATATATATATATATATATATATATGTATATATGTATGTATGTATTATTTCGAATCAGAATATGTGATGGGGGAAGGGATGGCAATTTCATATGCACTTGAATTCAGGGGTTTCTGACTCTGTCACTATAGTAGGACCAATCTAGAATAAATATAAAGGACAGGAAATGGAGAATCAAAGAAATGGAGACTAGCAACTTTTATTGAAAGTCCTTTATAATCTTGCTCTGGATTATCTTGTCAGGTTAATATTAATTACTCCTCCTCATACACTCTTCTCTCTAGCCATACTGGTCTACTTAACTGTTCCCCATTCACTAGATATTGGCACTCACCAGTATGCTTTTATATAGATCAGTTCCCACTCCTGGAATGCTCTCCCCCGCTCCTTATTTCTACTTCTTGGAACTCCTGACTCCCTTTAAGGCTCAACTCTAGTGCTATTTCCTTCAAGAGGTCTTAACTTATTCACACAGTTATTAGTATCCCAATTTCCCAAATCACTGTGCATTTATTTTGCATATTTCTTTGATATACTTATCTGTAAATATGTATTTGTACTGAATCTATAAATATGTTGTATTCCCTGAGGAAAAGAGAAGATTCCCTCGGGTCAGGGACTATTTTATCTTCTTTCTATTTCCAGTGATTAATACAATGACTGGAATGTAGTAAGCACTTAATAAATACTTGCTGATTCATTTGAGTTCTGAGAAAGATCAGTGAAAGCTTCCTGGATGACATGTCATTTGAGCTGGTCATTAAAAGATGGATAAGAATTCAAAAGGGACAGATGGAGAAGGAGATTATCTTGGACTTGGGAAACAGAACAAACAAAGAAATGGAGATGGATAGATAACCACCTCTGGTGGGTGAATTTAGGACAAAAACTAGACCAACTAGATAAGTGACAGCATTTGTTAAAATGCTAGGAGAGTCCTGAGTGAAAGATATTGGGTGAAATGCATGGAGAGGAGTAATATGAAGCAGCTAGGTGTGTCATGGTGGCTACAGTGCTGCTCTTGAAGTCAAGAAGACCTGAGTATAAATCCTTTGTCAGTTACTTACTAGCTTCAGTTTTCTCATCTGTAAAATGGAGATAATACCATCTATAACTAGGCTTGTTGTACCAATCAAATGAGATTATATCTGCACATATATACATATATACATAAATAGGGATAAGGATATAGATAGATAGAGAGATAGACAGACAGACAGATAGGTAGATAAATAGAGAGATAGGGAGAGAGATAGAGAGATAGATGATAGATGATAGATATAGTACCTTGCAAACTCTAAAACTGTTTACAAACACTGACTTGCTAACATGAGATGATGCTGGAAGAGTGGGTGACATGATATTGTGAAGGACCACCCCAACTCCTAACTTTCCCTGACTTCTAAAAGATCCTACTACAAAGTGTCCTGTATCTCAGGAGTGTTCAGTGTCTTTCACTCACGACTCTCTCAGCATTGGTGCAGATACTGCCACTTATCTCTGGATCATCCTGGGGATGTACTTTGGTTTGGTTGTCATACTCAGCTACATCTGCATGCTGCCAGGTTGCATTCTTCTTAAGGAAGAGACATTGTCACTCCCTTTCTAAAGGTATTCCCATCCCTACCCTGCAAAATGGTAGATGAAGCTAGGATACAAAACAGGAAGGAGTTGTTATTTTTTGCAATATATATTTTATTTTTCCCCAATTATAATTTTAAATAATTGTCTAACTTTTGAAAAAGTTTTAAGTTCCAAATGCTATCTCTCCCTCTTTCCCTCAGTAAGCAATCAGATGTAGGTTATACATGTGCAATCATAAAACATTTCCATATTAGTCATTTTGTACCAGAAGACTTAAATTTAAAAAAAAAAAAGAATGAAAGAAAGAAATTGGAAAATAGAACGTTTCAGTCTGTATTTGGACAATCTCAGTTCCTTTTCTGGAGGCAGATAGTATGCTACATCATTAGTCCCTTGGGATTGTCTTGGATCATTGTATTACTGAGAATGGCTAATTCAGGAAGGAGTTCTAATTTATGAGATGCATGAAATAGAAGAAATATAACTACAGACACAGCTAAATTCAAAGCACTTTTCTCAGGGCACAGAATGTGTCATTATCTGGAGAGACAGCTGGAGATAGTGGAATGATCATTGGACCTGGAATTAGGGGTGTGAGGGTCAATGTTTGAATCCTACTCCTTGCACTTACTAGCTGAGTGACTCAGGACAAGTCTCTTAACCTCTTCCAGGCTCAACTTTAACTTCACAGGTTTTTCACAAGGATCAAATGAGATAATGTGTGTACCTTAAATTGTGATATGTCTGCTAGGATTATTCCTTTGCAGTATGACCCTAATAGACTAAGTCTGTTTCATCACTTGAAATAAGGAGATGGGTGATCTAGAGAATCTCAAAGTTCCTTTCCAACTCTAACATTCTTTAATCTTCTGTTATCTCTATTTCTTTGAACCAAATGAAGCTGGGGTCAGTGACATGGGTCATAAATCATAGAACAGTAACCACTCTCATGAGACTGCTTTTTACTGCCAACAAGACTTGGAAATGCTCCTGGAACAAGATTCTTGCATTTACTGCTTATGTTTGTTGCTGTTCAGGCATTTCAGTCATGGTCGACTCTTCTTTTCCTTGATAGAAATATTGGAGTGGTTTGACATTTCCTCCTTCAGATCTTTTTACAGATGAGTAAACTGAGGCAAACAGAGTTAAGTGAATTGCTCAGGGTCATCCAGCTAATAAATATCTGCAGTTGGATTTGAAATTATGAAGATGAGTATTCCTGACTCCAAACCCAACACTCTATCCATTTGGTTATCTAGCTGTTTTAGCACTCTAGTACTTATGAAGCCAAAGAATACAAATAGAAATATCTAGTTCAGTACTGAGCAGCTACCTTGTACCTGAAGAATTTTAGAACTGATTGCATGACATAGAAGACACTAGCAAAGGATGGCCCAGCATGGCATGTTCCCATCAAACAAGACACTGTACTTTATAAGCAACATACAAAAGAAATGTGAGATGTGCAAATTTAGAGACATCTCTACTCCAAATGTTAATATTGACTATTTGTGCCCAACCTATGGTAGAGCATTCTGAGCTCATATTGGTCTGATGAGCCACAGTCAGACACAGTGTACCTTGACTCCAATTAAGTGATGCCATTTTGGTCCTCTTCAAGAACAAAGGACAAGCACCACCCCTACTACTGTACCTGGAATTGTACTGGGCCTTTTAAAGTGATGTAGGCAAGTATGCATCAGTTATTATATTTTATTAAAGATAAGTACTACACCCATAATTTCTGGATGAGGAAGCTGTATCGATCAATACAGATTTGTACTTCTTCTGTAATCTATAGTCTTAGAGAATTATTAAAGCATTAAATGGTGACGCATTCAGTGTGTGTCAGAGGTAAGATGGGAAACCAGGTTTTTTCTGATTCCACATCCAGTTTCCCTATTCAGTATACCATTTCTGGAATATTAGAATAAACAAGTAATAAGTCCTTTTATTTAGCACATAAGCACAATGATCCCACAGCTAAAATAGAGACAACCAGGGAAACACAGATGGGAAGGAGAAACAAAGGAAGGGTACTAGAGCAACATCTATCCCCCAAAATGGTGCATTGGTGGATATCTGCAAACCTACAGGTCACACTACACTGCCCTTCTTGGGGCCTTGAATAATGTTTCCAATGACGTATGTGGAAGAGTAGCAAAAAATACAAATAGGGATATCGCTAGAGCCCAAGGATATGTAGACCATGGTCAGAGGAGGGGATTCAATTGAGAGTGAATGATGCCAAAGCTTGACACATCATTACAACAAATTCTGCCTAATCAGAGTTCATGAGCATGTGTTGATTGATAGTTTGATTGATTAATAGGACTGATTGGCTCCTCATTAATTCATGTGTGGCTCAGGATAGATCATAGATTAGGAGAGCTCCTGTATCAGGACAGTTAAGCAAAGCTGAGGTATGTGATCAAACCCAAGCATATTTCACCTGGCACATCTCATCTCTTCATCAAGTTTCCTATCTGTGCCATGGGCCAAAAGGCACCAAGTAGGTAGGTGAAATTCTCTATACTAGAAGATTGCAAACATATAAGTTTTCATGTATCTCAGGATTTCAGAAAAGAGGAAGAATGGGAGTACTGGGCAGAAGGAAGGGCTATCTCTAGAACATAAACTGCCCATTTACAGAAAGGCCTGTTCCAAAAAAAAAAAAAAAAATGACAATCAAGAATAAATATCAAGCAGGGGCTAAAAATAAGAGACATTTCTCCTATTAAATAACCCCTTGGACTTAACCAAACACTAAATAAATGGGTGTCCATTGATTGATTGATCGGGTGACTCAACCTCCACTGATTCAATTATTTCTCATTTATTAATAGAGATAGAATCAAACATAGACAGTGGGTGGCCAACCCACTGTCCATCAGAATGTTGTCTGTAGACTAAGTCAATGCTTGCTTCCCTTCTAGCCATCAATTAGATCTATCAACCATTTATTAAATACCTCTTATGTGAAATAATAGCTAACAGTTACATAGCTCTTTAAGGTTTGCAAAGAGCTTTATATGTATTATCACATGCATTTAGTAAATGCCTACTATGTGTCAATCTAGGGCAGTTAGGTGGTGCAGTGGATAGAGTATCGGTGCAGGAGTCAGGAGGACCTGAGTTCAAATCTCACCTCAGACACTTTACACTCATTAGCTGTGTGACCTTAGGCAAGTCACTTAACCCCAATTGCCTCATCCTGGGTCATCTCCAGTCATCCTGATGAATATCTGGTCATTGGATTCAGATAGTTCCGGAGGAGAAGTGAGGCTGGTGACCTGTACAGCCCTCACTCAAAACAAAGTCAAGTGCAAGTCATGTCATTATTTCTCTGATGGCATGGTCTTCTTCAGCAATGAAGGATAAGCACACACATGTGTCAATCACTGCTAAGTGCCAGGCAATACAAAGAAACAAGCAAACAACCTTTGGACTCCAGAAGCTTTCATTCTAGTAGAAGATACACTGTGTAGCTGCATAGGTATATACAAGACACATTCAAAGCAGACACATGATAACCTTGGAAAACATAAGCACGTGGGGGTAGGATTATGGGATGGTAGGATAGGAAAGGCTTTATGTAGAAGTTAACACTTCTACTGACCCTTGAAGGAAACCAGGGAATCTGAGATATAGAGACAAGGGAAGAGAAAATTCTAGATATAAGGATAGTAAGTTGGCTAGTATGATGGGACTGCAGAGTGTGAGGAGGGGAATCCTAAATAAGAAGACTAAGGGGTAGGCACTAGTGTATTCCTAGTCTTGAAATTCTCTTTTCATCTATCTTATTTTGACTTCTTTTAAGGTGCATTTCAAATGCCGTCTCTTCCATGATAAAAGGGAACAGAAGGAGTTCCTTACAACTAAAGATTCCTCCCAATTTTAAGATTTTGGAGAGCAATCCCCCTTCCCACCCCAGGTGAAGCCATCTCTCTTTCCTCTGAATCACTCAAGTAGTCTTCTTTTACTTCTTTTTATTGATGTATTCATTCTAGCTTGTATCATAGTTATTGGTTGATATGTTTTATCTCTTCTACAGGACTTCAAGCTCCAAGTCAGAGTAAATACATTAAAGAACATGAAACTTAGAATCAGTAGATCCAGCAGTTTAATCCCAGGTTCCACTATTTTTTAGTTACATAACTTCAGGTAAGTCACTTAATCTTCCTAGACCTCAGTTAACTCTTCTGAATAATAGGACAGTAACACATTACTTTCTACAGTGGGTTGTTGTAAAGCAAGTTCTTTGTCAACTGTAAAGTAAAAATATAAACGGGCCATTACTATTGATTTATGTATCCATGCCTCCCAAACCATACCACTAAGCATTATGCCTTGCACATAGTAGGTTCTCAATCAGTTTTTGTAGTATCAGTGTTTAAATGGATTTTTTAATGTTATATTTTATAGAAAATGAATAGTCTTCCAAAAGGCTAAAGTCTTTCAGGTAACAGTCTATATTGAGGCAGACTAATTCTTTGGCTTAGAATAAGATGATAAGGGTATTCATCAGAAAGGTAGGAGAACTTCTCAAATTTAAAAAAATGGGAAGATTTGAAAATTAGCTGTCAAAGTACTAGATTGGAAAAATAGAACCACAAAATGGAAAGGATCTTTGAAATTATATAATTGTATACCTTCATTTTAGATCAGAGAAAAGTGGTATATAGAGATGTGAGATAAATTGTCCTAGATTGTCCATATATTTGACAACACACTTAACCTGAAATCTAGATCTTCAAAAATAGTTGGGGTCTCATGAAAATCAGAAACATAACATATTGCCTATGTTTTCTTTCTCTTTGTAAAACAGATAAGTCCTGTTAAGCTCCAGAATAGAGGGTTTAAACTGAGTTTAAAAAAAAAACAGTTTTATCCATGGATTAAAGGACTGCCTAAAAAGAAAACAGTTGAAGATTAGTGAGTAAGGTAAAGAAGGATCTAGGAATTTAAGAAAAATTATCTTAAATTCAAATATGTACTTATGCTAATATTATTAAATGTTTTGCTGAGTACTTGATAAAGGATTTTTTATTTAAAAAATCATAACTTATTGGAAATGTGTAATAATATTTCACTTTAGTTCACCATACCTATGGGAAATCTAACTATTATAAACAAAAGGTTAAATTCAGGTTTCATCTGTCAGCTAATGCCAAATTAACGTAATTGCAGACATTATATTTGATTCTTCCATAGAGCTGGAATGTCATAATGTAAACAGTCCCTCTAATGATGTAGATTGCAGCCCATCTATGCCCTTCCATCCTATATGACTTGTATATGATCTCTCATAAATCTTCCACAAAGGAGCCACACATCTTGCTGGGATGCTTCCTTTAAATCCCTTAACATTACAAAGATGTGACTGTCCCAGCTGCTTTTCCCAGTCTTATATTTCTCTGATGCCACACTTAAAGACATTGCTCTTGTTCAATTCCTTGCCAGTAATGTGCTTCCATCTATTCTTATACACTGTATATTCTCGTGTTGTCCTTGGAATAACACTCATTTTTGTATTTTATTTCTTAATAAATGATAAAAGTATTTCTTAAACATTTGCTGTTGGGGGGTGTGGAGGCAAAACTTACTTGATTTATAGACTAAAATCCCTCTAAGTACCTGTAAAAAATGACCCTAAACAAATTCTACAGCCACAGAACCTGCAATATGACACAGTGAAACAAATCTCCAACCCAAGACAACCTGGAAAGACTAAAGAAAAGGCATATTGCACCAGACTGGGAGCAGATCTCAGTCTGCCATCGGCCATACCAGAACAGAGGAGGCTGGAGCAGACCTCAGCGGATTGAATCACTGGCAGCTATGGAAGTTTGAAGACTTCTCAACCCATAAACATCAAAGACAGCTGCTTCCAGAGGTCTGGGCCCACAGGTAGTGGGGGATTGAACAGTTGATACAAAATCCCTGAAGCCTGAGACATAATATCACCCCCACAGGAAACAGAAGCCTATTTTGACAAAAAGTGAAAAAGCCAAATATTTGGCTGGGAAGATGAACAGAGAGTATAAAAACACTCAGACCATAGAATCTTAGTTTGGTGACAAAGAAGATCAAAATATACAACCAGAAGAAGACAAAACGTCAAAGCTCCTACATAAAAAGCCTCCAAGAAAAATATCAGTTGGTTGCAGGCCATGGGAGAGCTCTATAAAGATTTTGAAAATCAAGTAAGAGAAGTTGAAGAAAAATTGTAAAGAGAAATGAGAGTGATGCAAGAAAATCATGAAAAACAAGTCAACAGCTTGCTAAGGAGATCGAAAAAAATACTGAAGAAAATAACACCCTAAAAAATAGACAAACCCAAATGACAAAAGTGCCCAAAAAGCCAATGAGAAGAAGAATGCTTTAAAAAGCAGAATTAGCCAAATGGGAAAGGAGATCCAAAAGCTCAATGAAGAAAATAATTCCTTCAAAATTAGAATGGAGCAAATGGAAGCTAATGATTTTATGAGAAATCAAGAAATTATAAAACCAAAACAAAAGAATGAAAAAATAGAAGATGATGTAAAATATCTCATTGGAAAAACTACTAATCTAGAAAATAGATATAGGAGAGATAATTTAAAAATTATTGGACTATTTGAAAGCCATGATCAAAAAAGAGCCTGGACATCATCTTTCAAGGAAAACTGACCTGATATTCTAGAACCAGAGGGTAAAATAGAAATGGAAATAATCCACCAATCACTTCTTGAAAGAGATCCCAAAAGGAAGCCTCCTAGGAATATTATGGGAAAATTCCAGAGATCCCAGGTCAAGGAGAAAATATTACAAATAGCCAGAATGAAACAATCAAGTTATCATGGAAATACAATCAGGATAACCAAGATCTAGCAGTTTCTACATTAAGGACTTGGAATATGATATTCCAGAAGTCAGAAGAGTTGGGATTAAAAGCAAGAATCAACTACCCAGCAAAGCTGAGTATAATATTTCGGGGGGGGGGGGGGAGAATGGACATTCAATGAAATAGAGGACTTTCAATCATTCTTGATGAAAAGACCAGAACTGAACAGAAAGTTTGACTTTCAAATATAAGAGTCAAGAGAAGCATGAAAAGGCAACAGGAAAGAGAAATCATAAAGGATTTATTAAAGTTGAACCATTGTCGTTCCTAAATGGAAAGATAATATTTGGAACTCATGAGACATTTCTCAGTATTAGGGTAATAATAGGAAATAGATAGATAGATAGATAGATAGACAGACAGAGGGTACAGGGTGAGTTGAATATGAAGAGAGGATATAAAAAAATAAAATTAAGTGGTAAAAGAGGAAAATATTGGGAGGAGAAAGGGAAAGAAAGAATGGGGAAAATTTTCTCACATAAAAGAGGCAAGAAAAAGGTTTCACAAGAGAAGGGAAGAAGGTGGAGGTAAAAAGGAATGAGAGAACCTTCCTCTCACTGGATTTGGTTTAAGGAGGGAATAACATAAGCAGGCAATTGGGTATCTTAGCCTAAAGGAAAGTAAAGGAGACTGAGATAAGAGAGAGGGGGGAGGATGATAGAAAGGAGTGTACATTGGGGGAGGAGGTATTCAACTTTTGAGAAGGGACAGAGGCAAAGAAGAAAATAGAGTAAGTGGGGGAGAGGATAGAATGGAGGGAAATGTAATTAGTCTCACAACATGCCTATTATGAAGGTGTTTTGCATAACTACACATGTATAACCAATATTGAATTACCTTCTCAATGAATGTGGGTGGGGAGTGAAGAAGGGAGAGAATTTAGAACTCAAAGTTTTTAAATAAAATATTAAAATTGTTTTTACATGCAATTGGGAAATAAGATACACAGACAATGAGGTATAGAAATCTATCTTTCCCTATAAGAAAGCAAGGGGGGAAAAGGATAAGGGGCTGGGGGTAACAGTAGGGAGGGCAGAAGGTGAAATGAATCAGAATGCATGCCATCTTGGGGTGGGGAGAAAATTTGGAACTCAAAATCATTGAAAATGAATGTTGAAAACTAAAAATAAGCAAATTAATTTTTAAAAAATTTACTGTGTTCCAAACACTATACTAAAGACTGAGAATCCAAAAAAAAAAATATATCAAGACTGCCTCTGTCCTTAACAAACTTACATTCTAATGGGAAAGGACAACACAAAGATGGGAGTTAGAAAGGGGAACAATGTCCATACAAGACTGCATGATTTGGAAGTCGCTGGAAAGTGATGTGGAGATCTGCTTCCTGGTAAGATAAAGTGAACCCCCGCCCCGCTCAGAACTCAAGGTCCTAGAGATACTGTTCAGGTTCTTATGGAAAGGAAGTATTATTTGTTCCTCGCTAGAATCATGACTGCCTTCTTGTATATGTATATATGTGTGTGTATGTATATATATATATGTGTGTGTGTGTGTGCATTTATGTGCATGTGTGTATGTGCATATATGTATGCATATGTGTATGTATGCATGTATATGTGTATTGTGTGTATTTCATTATACACAGGCAAAGTCTATGTATAGACCTGGTATGTATGTCTATTGATAGATAGGTCTATGTATAGTTCTATGTATATCTATATAGAGACCTCTATAAGGTCTGCAACCTTTGATGTCACTTATTTCTTCATCTTGAACCATATTTTCCAACATATGCTTTTCCTGCCTTCCCAATGACCACATCTTCATTAAAGTAATCAAACTGTAAAATACTTGTTAATTTAATTCTTATTGGGTTATTCATAAATTTCTCTCCTCATCTTGTTGAGCAGATGGTGGTATGTGAATTGTCATTATTTTATGATAGTCTTCTGCAAGTAAATACTTATCAGGAGCAATTCAGTAAAAGATGATGAAATATTTTAAGGGCTACTCTTTCCTTTCATCTACAGACATGATAAAATCGACTCTGCCAACTCCTTTATTTGCCTCTTCAGGGAGTACCTGTGAGCCATCTACCCATTTAGGACATGGTCACTTGGTCTGAGATGGCTTGATAGCTCACTGCACTTGCAGTCGGACAGATCTGAGTTCAAATGCAGCTTCAGACGTTTACCAGTTGTGTGACCCTAGATAAATCTCTCAATCTGTCTATGCTTCCGTTTCTTCATCTAAGTGTAAAGGAAAGGGTAAAATGAGTCTACTTTTTTTTATCCTTCATGCCTCAATTAAAAGAGATCATAGGCTTTCAGATCAAGTGATAAAAGTCCTTTGAAATAGAGTGATTTTGCACAGGAATCATGTCAGAGAGGTCAAGGAAACTTAGGTACTCTCCAAAAGTCAGATATCAAGCTGGATTCAATCAGAAGATCAGACCAAGCTTGGCACTAAACTAATGTCACTAAGAAGGAATTGTTTAGGGGATGGGAAATCCATAGCTCTGGTCTAGCTCTCCTCCGAACCTTTCTAGTTTCAAAGGATCTGAAAGATATTGGACCCTCCCATCTTCCCACTGAGGTTCTGGTTGCCTCCCTAGATCACTACTGACTGCTGTGTTTGTATTAGGAACTAAGAGTAGATGGAAGTAAATTTACTTTACTTAAAGGGAAATTCTTGAGCACTCCATGAGTGGAAAAAGGGTACTATGAATTACCCTTTTGCACATGTGATCTCTAAGCTCAAGCCTACTTTCCCCTAAATTCTGTTTGTACTTATGGGAGAGTGTGTCACAGACATTTTGGGGGAGGGGGAGAGGGTATTGTGCCAAAGATTCTTTCTGTACCACTTTAATAAATACTCCTTTCTAAGAGCTGCTTAGAGATGGCTGACTAAATGATTCTCAACGGAAAATTTGGTGGAGAGAAGAACCTAATAGAATGAGAGCTCAAGCTGATGGCATTAGAAAATTAACCCTGATTAGAAACCTAATCCCCTAGAGGGAGAAAGTGGCCAGGCTCTGAAGACCCAACTCACCAATAGGAATCAGTGCCCGACATCCTGCTAAGCAATGGGGTTATAAAGAGAGAAAAACAACAGTAGATGTGACCTCTGCCCACAAGAAGCTCATATTCTAAATACAAATAAGTACATACCTATAGAAAGTGAAAATGGGAGATAATTCTAGGTTAGTGGGTGCAGGGACAAGAATCCTCAAATGGAAAATAGAGATTATAATATTTTTAGTATCTAATTCACAAGGTTGTTATGCCGATCAAATGACACAAGATTTTTGAAGGGCTTTACAAACCTTGAAGTCCCATATAAATGCCAATTACTGTTAGTGGGAAACGGTTCCTTGTCAATCTACCATGAGATTGGGATAGAGCCAGAACTTTTTTCTTATCTTTCAAAAGAGAAGCTTAAGTGGAAATAAAGTCAAGCCTCCAAAAGTTACCCTGCATCGTTTGCCATGTGATTATAAATCTGAAAAGACTAAGGGGAGAGAAAGATAAAATGCCCTTTGGACAGCAATATTATACCAGAACAAAAGCAACCTGGGAGCCTTTTGTCTTTGCAGCAAGTATGTTGTCAGCAGTAATCATATTGTTTCAAATTAATGGGAAACTGTGAATGAAGTGTTCTTGCTTTAGGGGGAGCCAGTTTTCATCTATTGTCCTCTCTCTCTTTGGGGGGCCTTCCCTTGGTCACCTATTTATCCATGGGGCAGACTGCCCTGGATACCCTCCCTCTAATGTCACTATAGCTTTCTTATATAAACACTATGTCAATCAACCCAACAGCTCCTCATGCCAGCAAGCTCTCCCCTTCATGTGTCAGTGGAACTGAGACTATGAATTGAAAGGATTTCAGTAACAAGGACAGGCAAGTGGTAAGAAATAGAATTGGGTTGACTGACATTTTCCTTTGGTGATAAAGTTATTGAATGATCATAATAGAATTATTATAAGATGGACCTTAAGTTATCCAAAAGAAAAAAAAATAGTTAATACTCCTAAGGAGAGGGGACTGATCCAGAATTTATCTCCCGATAAAGTGATTAATAATTGAATCCCCTAAAAATGGTGTTTATTTTCCAGTTGGAAAGAAAAATTAACTTTCAGAGTCACAGGACCTTTTGAAAATCCCAGGAAAGAATGATACAAATTGGCTAGGTCACAAGGGAGATGAGTGGGCTGATGGATTTCATGCTACCTTCCATCACCTCTCTGGCATGGTATCTGGCCTCTCCATGGGATATAAAGGGAGAGGGAAGAGAAGTTTCTTTCCTTCCTTCCCTTCCAATATGAAATTCTCCCTGCCTCCACAATATCTCTCAAGCCTGTCTCCTGCTATATATTCATGTAGCAGTCACCACCTATTTCACACCCTCATTACCTCTACATGGACTATTACAAAAGCATCCTAATTGATCTCTGCATTTCAAGTATCTCCCCACTTTAAACCACCCTCCAATCTGCTGCCAATGGGATATTCTTTTTTTTGTTTTTTTTCCAATTACATGGGAAAACATTTTTAATATTCTTTTTTTTTAATTTTGAGTTTTAAAGTCTGTCCCTCTCTCCCTCCTCTCACCTCTCGCTGAGACAGCAAGCAATTTGATATAGGTTATACTTGGGCAATCATGCAAAAATCCATGTGATATTCTTAAAGCAGGGGTCTAACCATGTTACTCTCCTGTTCAAAAAGTTCCAGAGGCTTCCTATTGCCTTTAAGATAAACTATAAACACCTCCATTTAGCATTTAAAGTCCTTCAGTATATAATTTCAGTCTGCCTTTAAAGGCTTATTACACATTGTTCACTTTCATATACATGAAATCCACTGTTCCTCATATACAACATTCTATCACATTTCTCCCAAACCTTACTTCAGTCTTCTAGAATTTCAGCTCTCTTTCAAAGCTCACGATGACTTTCCTTCTACACGATGACTTTCCTAAATTCCCCCACCTCCCCTCCAGCTGCTGGTGACTACCTTACCCCCACATTCTCTTTCATCTACTTTGTATGTGGCTTATTTATACTTATATGTATACATGTCATTCCCCTTGATAGAAACATATATTCCTTGAGAATAGGGACTTTTCTTTTGTCTTTGTATCACCAATGCCTTCCACAGTACCTGGCACACAGCAGGTACTTAATAATTACTTGCTGATTGACTGTAGTGCCAATGTGACACCCACAGCAGCCACTATGGATATATAGGAGTACTTCTAGGGTAAACTTGCACAATATTGTCCTTCCTCGAGGACAATACCAAAATATGTATTCAGATACCAGAAAGTCAATTCCACCATGGTAATGAGGAAGTTTGTACACATTACCAATAAAGGGAGCGCTGCCATCCCCACACTTTCCCTCTGTCAGGTCTCCCAACAAACAAGCTCCCTTAGGCAAAATCACTTACTTTCTCACTCATGTTAGCTGCTCTGCTCTGTTCTGCCTTCTCTCTCCTAGTTCTCTCTCTCTCTCTCTCTCTCTCTCTCTCTCTCTCTCTCTCTCTCTCTCTCTCTGTCTGTCTTTCTCTTTGTCTCTCTCTCAGTTCTACCCTTTTGGCAAGCCTCCCACCATTGACTCCATGTGACTCAAGCTGTGGGCTGGGCCAAAGCTCAAAACAGGTCACATTTGACCTGTTAAAGGGCAGGGAAGATCTTCATATTCCCTTACCATTATGTTGATCAAGTGATGGTAGATTCAGAGTTGGAAAGGACCTCAGAGATTATTTAGTCTCAGCCCTCCATTTTACAGATGAGGAAACTGAGGCCCATGGAGATTAAGTGAACTGCCCAAGGTCACACAGGGATCAGATGGTACAACTGAGATTTGAACCCAGGTCCCCCACCTTCAGATCCAGAACTCTTTCCTCATACCACACTACTGGATTCTTAAAGTAATAGCAATATGAGCTATGGGTAGTAGTGTAATCGGTAATAGCAACCACACATGTTCTTGTCTTTCAGCTTTGTTCAGTTGTTTTCAGTCATGTCCAACTCTTTGTGATGTCATTTGGGGTTTTCTTGGCAAAAATACTGGAAAAGTTTCCCGTTTCCTTCTCCAACTCATTTTACAAAAAAGGGTGAAGTGACTTGTCCAGGGTCACTCAGCTAGTAATGTCAGAAACTGGATTTGAATTCAGGAACAGCAGTCTTCTTGACTCTAGGCTCTATGGTTTCACCTAGCCAACTGTTCAAATGCTTTCCGCCCTAGAGGAGGAAGCTTCATTCTGTTATTATACTTTAGGATGTACCGACATCTCTAGCACAGTCTCTAAGTTGGACATCTGTTGTTTGGGGCACTGCCAGCTATGTAGACATCCAACCTAAAGAGCACTTGTCCTGAATCTCCAGTTCTCCTAGTGGAATGTAAGCTTCTAAAGGGAAGAGATTCCCATTCTTGTGTCTCCCCATATGCCTAGCACAGTGCACTGTCCAGTGATTACTGGGAAGTGGATACTACTTAGCCTAAACCATTCTAGGGCAGGATGTCATTTAAGAGAAGAACCAGGCAACCTTTTGTGGATGGAGTAGTATTAAGAAGATTGGGGACCTAGGTACTAGTCTTGCTCACCCAGGTTATAACTCTAATACCATGGTCCTCAAGCTTATTTTAAAATGGTCCACCTGCATCAGTAAATAATTTTTAGAATATAACCCAATATTTGCATATTTATGTACTATTATATATGTGCATGTTATTGCTGTGTTTGTCCTTCATTACCAAAGAAGACCATGCCACCAGAGAAATGATGACAGGGCTTGCACTTGACTTTGTTTTGAGTGAGGGAGCGCTGTGCAGGTCACCAGCCCCACTTCTCCAGAGCCATCTGAATCCAGTGACCAGATATTCATCAGGAAGACTAGAGATGACCCAGGATGCACTAGGAGACCTTGGCCCCTTTAGGCCAAGATCTATTCAGGTACTCATTCAGGATTATATATGTATGTATGTATGTATATGTATATATATACATACACATATACTAATCCACTAATATATTATGTACATTGTAGAAATATAAATAAAATAACCATTTAAAGAAATAAGATAAAGATGAAATAAATATTTGGGTAGGTATATTTTACTTGTCAATGGTAGAAAAAAAACTGCCTTTCCTTCAACCATAAGGTGATCTTTGAGAAATGTGGATGGGTGTGTTGGGGAGGAGGGAATTTTCCCAGGGGCACCTACGGAAGTTTCTGATCTGGGCTACCAGAATATAAGTATTCTGAGGCAGCTCTAAAGTGGAAAGGATGGGCACTTGGTTAGCCAATGAAGACTATAGAGTAAGAATGTTGGAATACAATGAATGAACGGTAGGTGTGGTTATGTTGGAGAAGCTACAAGGTTGGCTCTTGCAAGATGGCCTCACTGTGACCTCTCTTCCAATGTTCCTACTGGTCAACCACCCTCCCCTTGGGATCATGCCACAGCTTCTGTTCAGGACACCACTGCCCTAACAAGACCAACAAGAAAGCAGATTTCAGACCTGGGTTCAAGTATTGGCGTTCGGATTTAGTAACCGTGAATCTTTGAAGAAGTCACTGCCTCCCTTTTCCTCCCCTCCCCCCATTCATATTCCTCACACTCCCTTTCACATAATCTTCTCATTTGTAAAATGAAATAGATGATCTGTGTGGTCTGTCCAACCCTATGCTCAATGATATTCACAGCAGGGATCTAAGTCAATCCTTTCGAGTATAGATAGCAGTAAGCAAAATAAACCAATCAAGTCAACAGCCATTTCCTGCATATCTTACTAGGCATGACACGCTGTTAGCCCATGATGGGGAGATAAAAAAGATTCCATCCAGACCTCAAGGAGTCAAGGAATGTACTGTACATTCTTGTACTATAATATAATACATACCTTTGAAAAAGTTAGCCAACAATAGAAAGTAATGTATGACCAGTGTTTGAATGGTATAGACTGTAGACTTGGCAATAGCTTAGGAAGAGGTTAGCTCACTTCCCTTAGAGAAAGTTTCATAGAAGTAAGATTCTGATTCTCTCTAAAGGAAAGCAAAGGGCATTCAGGGCAGTTTGTATAAGCAGGGAAAGGAGGCAAAAGGAAGAAACACAAGGAATTCCAACTGTCCAGCTAGAGTTGGGGGAGGAATTGAAATTGTAGGATCATAGAATAATGTATCTAGAATGGAAAATATCCCAGAAGCCATTGGTCCAACCCCACCATTTTCAAGATGAAAAAACTGAGGCCCATGGAGGTTAAGTGATTTACCCAAAATTGTACATATAGTTGATAGAAGAAAAGGAATTTGAACTTCGCAGTTAGTGTCCTTTTCACTGTACCAAACTCATAGACCAAGAAGGGACCTCAAATGTCATCTAATAAAACCCCCTTATTTTCCAGATTAGGAAACCAAGGACTAGGGAGATTAAAGGACCTGCTGAAGATCATACACTAAGTATACCATGAGTAGAAGAGAAAGGCCTTGAACCCAGATCTTCTAATTCCATAGCCATTGCTTTGTGGACCATACCAGACTCATAAAGCTATAAGGGACTATAGATGTCATCTATTCCGTCTCCTATATTTTGAAAAAAAGGTCAAAGAGCACTGGCCTCAGGGTCAGCTGGATTTGGATCCTGCATGACACAATAATTTTGTGATCATGGGCAAGTTATTTAATCACTACATCTTTCCATTTACTTAGCTGAAAAATTGGAATAACTATATTTCTGGCTTTCTCAATGGATGGGGGAAGGATACAGGGAGTGAGAGAATATGGAACTGAAAAAAAATAAATTTAATTTAAATTGAAAAGAAATTGGGATAATACCTGTAGTCCTTGCCTTACAGCAAGGTTGTGGTGAGAATCAACTGATGCACACACACACACACACACACACACACACACGTATATATATATATATACATGTAATACATATATAATACACACATATAATATACATCTATTTGTGTGTATAATCTAAAGTGCTTTTCCAAACAAAGTACTATATGTATTTTACCTATAGTTATTTTTTTAAATGTGTTGTCCTATGATTTCATCATGGAAGGGAATTCCTTGCATGGTTAATCCTTCACTAATGTGGATCATGAACTCCTCTGGAGCACTGAGAAGCTAAATGATTTATGCATGACCATCGATAGGCAGCTGGTCGTACTGCAGACAGAGGGCTGGGCATAGAGTCAGGGAAAACCAGAGTTCAAATCTGGCTTCAAATGTTAACTAGTTCTGTGACCCCAAGAAAGTCACTTAACCTCAGTTTTCTCAGTTATAAAATGGGATACTGATGGTCCATAAAAACGCACTGGGTTTTTGGGAGGGTCAAAGAGATATTTGTAAAAAAAAAAAAAAATCATGAAGAAGTTCTGAGGTCTCCATTGGAGAGGACCTTTTAATAAAATGCCATTAGCTTAGAGCTCTACCTCATTATCATTTCTTATAGCTTGCACAATTTTAATCTCCATGTCTCCTGCTATTACCAAATGCCAGAGAAAGAACTAAATAATGTCCCTCCCTGCGTGACTCACAATGGCTTTGGGAAAGGCCAAGACCTAGCACAAGCTCCAAAGCACATTTGTCATAAATAAGAACTAGACACCAACAACCATATGTACATTGAAACCTACTTTATAAAGATTTGGGTAATTTGTCAGCCTTTTCAACCCCTATGGCAGAATAATAGAGTGGTTTAATAAGCAACCACTTGGTCATTGGCCACAGAAAACATCACCGAAAGTAAAAGAAAACCTCAAGGGAGAGCAACCATAAGCACACTGAGCAAGATAAAATGGCACTTGATTTAAAGTTGGCCAGTGAATCAGTAAACATTTATTAAACACCTAGTATGTGCCAGGCACTCTACAAAGCACTGCTGAGACAAAAAGAGGTAAATGACAGTCCCTGTCCTCAAGGAGTTTACAATCCAGTGGGGGAGACAACAAGTAAATAAATATTTACGAACTACATACAGCACATTCTTCTTTCTAGTGCCTTCTTCAGTGGCTTGTACTAAAATATTGAATCTAGGCAGAGTCCTTAAAGAATCCAGAAACTAAGCATCCTTCTTTGAGGGTCTAGGCCTACCATGGATCGTACACTTGGAGATTTACACTCACCCTCAAATACACTATTACACAATTTTGCAGATTTAAGAATAAAATTCTCATAAGTTGCATTTCTTTTCATTGACTCCAAAAGCCTCCTTCAAATCAAAGAAAATGACAAAAAAAAGCAAAAGAGGAGGGAAAAAATCAAGCTTCCTCATTGCAGAGAGAAAACCTGTTCCTAGGAGTACTCCAACAAGTATAGGGATCTCCTTCACTTTAATTGAAAAATCACTCTCTTTTGTGTGAAAATTCTTCAGGGTACCCAAAAAACATACTGAAGAATGTGTGAAACATCTTCAGAGATTCTTGTAATACACAGGGCTTCCAAATGAAGGCTGAGGAGAGGCAGACACGTTTAAATAAATCATACTCAGATAACTCTCCAAAGAGATGTAGGATTCCCCAAAAAAGATGAATTTCTTGATTTAATAGGGTTTCTAAGCTATCAGACAAATCTTATATTATTGACTCATAGTCCATAAGGATCTCAGAAATTTTCTAAACTCATAGAAATTATTAATATGGATGAGTTCTGAAAGTTTCTTAAGGTACATTGAGTTTTTTAAAGACTCAACATCTATAACACTAATAACAGCTTCCATACTCATAATGGATACATCACACAATATATAATAATAGCTCAGCTTTTAATCCTGTGAAAATTATATGTTAAAAAAAACTTGTCTGGCTTACAAAGGAAACTCACTGAAACACTGTTCAATCACAATCTGAAACAAAAGTATAAAAAACATGACTTTTCCTTCTGCAGATCTCTGCTATACGAGGGCATCCAAAAAGCAGAGTCCCAATTGGAGAATTCGCTGAGTCCTTGAGAAGGCATATGGCACCACAACATATGATGGACAAAGCCCCTGTATTGTAGTACTCCCTATTGGGCTACCTTGTTAATCTGACATTCACATTTTGAAGGATGAGTCCCTACAGGAGAAGGCAGTTTGGCTAGAGTTCAGGACTTGGAGTCAGGAGGAATTTGATTCAAATCTCACCTCAGACACCTAATTGCATAAACCTGGCAAGTCATTTACATCTCTCTGACTCAGTTTCCTTATCTGTGAAATGGAATAACATCTATCTCACAAGGCTCAGATAATATAATGTATATAAAGTATTTTGCCGGCTTTAAATTACAATATAAATGTTAATAATTATTAGCTTTTTCCCAAGGCACTCTGGTTCTGCCTTTCTAAAACTATAGCTCATTAGCTCCACGTAGTATTCTTAAATTTAAAAATCAGTCAATAGGCACAAGTAATCTAAAGGAATTACATTTATTGAAATGGCATAGTGAAGAGATTAATTATGAATTACTCCTTCCCCCATCTCTGCTCAAAACAAAACAATAACAATACATACAGAAACAGTGAAGAGAGTGAGGCATACTTAGAGTGAACACATTTGGCCAAGGCAATTCACATATTCAATGCTCAAGACTTTAATGTTCTTTTTCTTCTCATGTTATTCTCGTGTTGCTCTCCCTGGGCACCTCTTCTGGACAGGTCAGTAAGATCAGTTCTCTGTGCCTAATCCTGTCTGTGGTTTGGCAACTATGGTTCTCTTCTCTACTAATATCCTTGAAACTGTCATTTTACTGATTCTGTCTCTGTCTTTCTCTAATTTTACTCTGTCTCTCTTTCTTTCTCTGACTAGAGATGGATGTTGTGTCTCTTAATGGACAAGTAGTTAACCTGCAAGGATATCCTGACTGATGATGTAGGGAGTAGAAAGAAATTTCTTCTACCTCATTTGTTGCCCTCTGGTAGAGATGCTGGCATCCCACTCAACAAAGTTGCTTCCTTCTAGGACTGTCAAGCCTAGTTTTAAGGACACCAGGAACATGACCAATTTTAGGCTTCTCCAATTAAACTTGAGAGAACTTCACATTTTGGAAAGGGTTAAAAGAAAACAGACTCTCCTGGTGCTTTGTTTAACACATTCATTCATACCTGCTGGTTCTATTATCTGCCCCCTACTTTCTGTGGTTATATCAATTTCCCTGAGAAAAATTACCCCCTATTTTTACATGGGTTATTTCTTTTAGGGGGAATAGGAAAGACTTCATGTAGAATTCCCATGTCACTTGAGCTGAATTTTAACAGAAAGTAAGAATTCTAAGAGGCAGAGACAAGGAAAGAGAACATTTCATTCATGATGCATTTTGTACATGGACTAGTAAGAAAGGCCAAGATGGTTGGATTCTAAAGGGAGTAATATATAGAAAGCTGGAAAGGCAGGTTGGAACCAGGTTGTGACAAGCTTTGAATGCCAAAGAGAAAGAGTATATTTAATCCAAGAAGCATTATGATAAAATGGAGTAGATCTAGATTTGGAATAGGAGGACACAAAAGAGTCTCTTTATACACCTCTTATGCCTTTATCATTTGGGTATGTCATCATCAGGCCACTGGACCCAAATGGCTCAGGAGGAGAAAGTAAAGTTGCTGACCTTGCACAGTCCTCCCTCACTCAAATCAAAGTCAACTGCAAATCATGTCATCATCTTGATGTCATGGTACTCTTCGTGAACCAAGGACAAACACAGCAACAACAACATATCTTCATGCTATAAGCTTCAAAAGGATATAGTTTGTGTCTTTTCTAAATTTTGCTTGTCACTATGAATTTCTCAATACTCTGCAGATAGTAGGTATTTAATAAATGTTTGTTATTATTAGATGGAACACAGGTCCCCTGTTCCTGGGTTCTTTCCATTATACCACATGGCTTTATGTATTTAACACAAAACAAACAGAATACCTGAGCCCTGTTCCAGTCTTCTACTGGGTATACGGTTGGGGAGTAGTAGGGGCAGTGTTGAACCACAAACTCAATACTGTGATTTAAAAAATATATAACAAACTTCCTTTGAGAGAAATAGGGAATTAAATTAGAACAGAATTAAAATCCCTGTTATATCTTTTGCTGATCTGACCATTTCTGCACCACATTAAGGAAAAGCATTTTTAAGTCAGGTCAGTGCTCAGAGGGAGAGGAAGACTAAGATGATGAAGGCCTTTTGGGTCATATCTATAGATACAGATGAATCAATATGGATAGATCCATCTATTTATCTATCTGTAATTGTGAACTTAAATGCCTCCCCCAAAATTTTTTTCATATACACAGCAGAACACAAGAACTGCATTCCACATGAAATCATAAATCTCCATTTCTTTTCACTTGATATTTTTTCAAAAAGTATATATTACTTTCAAAGCTGGCTTGCTTGTTTGTGCTTCCTTCTAAACTTCTGTTCTCTTCTATGCATTTTTTATAAATGGCTTCACTAGCCTTTTTTTTTTAAATTTTCATTATTGTTGCTCAGCACCACCACCCTAATCCTTACTCCAGTTAAAAACTGAAAGGAAAAAATACTGTAACAATTAAACATAGTTAAATAAAATGAATAAGCACAGTGATGAGGTCCAAAAATATCTATTTTTTTCTGTACCTTGAGACCATCAACACTACTAGAATCTAGGTAACATTGTTCATCATAGGACACATAGTTACTCATTGCATTGATCAGGTTAAGTCTTTTAAAGTTGTTTTTCAAATATAATTCAATAAACACTGAATGCTTACTATGTGTCAGGCACTGTGCTACACACTGTGAATACAATTAATATAAAAACTGCCCTCAAGGAGCTCACATGCTAAACAGAGACTCAACACACACCAAAAGGCAGGAAATCAGTGGTTGTTGGAATGGAATGGGACAATAGGGACCATTTCCTTCATGAAATTGAAACCAGGGAGGGCAGCAGATGCAAAGTGGAAGGAGTTGAGTTCAGTTTCTGCTTCCTGTAAAGGAAGGCACTGGAAGGAGTTTGGAACTCTATCCTCCCTCCATTCATAGGAGGTAGGGGGATGAGGGAGATGGTGTCAATCAAAGTTTGAATTAGTAATATAGTAGTAAATTTAAAAGTGATAAGCTTATCCTGGGAGGGACATCTTGTTCCCTGGAGTTGAGACCAGTTAGGGAAGCAAATGCAAAATTAGAGTTTTTTTCTTTTTAATGTTGTTCTCATATAAGTGGTTCTGGCTAGGTGGTACAGTGGGTAATAGTGCTAGACTTGAATCTGGAAGACTTAAGTACAAATTTCATCTCAGACACTTACTTGGGAAAGTCTCTCTTAACCTTGGTTAAGTTCTCTCTTAAGCCTCAGCTCCTCGTGAGGATCAAATGACATCACACATTTAAGGCATTTTGCAAACCTCACAGCCTATATAAATGTTAGCTAGTATAATTATTGTTGCTATGTTATTATGTTACATCACTTCATATTATCCAGGATTCTCTGAAATCCTTTTCTATCATTTTTAATGATGCAATAATATTGCATTGTATTCATACACTACAATTTGTTCATCCATTCTCAAATTATCTAAGAAGCAAAGCAGCTCTTTAAATTCTAGTTCTTTTCTCTCCCTCACCAACCCTGATGAGGGTTGGAAGGGCAGGATGAGGGAAAAGGGGTTTACAGGAACTCCAAGACTGAAATTCCCTGCATAGGTATCTGGAGAAGAATTCATGGACTCAAGCATTGTTGAAGTCAAGGTAAAGATTCATTATTCTTTTCAGCGGGCAAGAGTTCTCAGAGAACACGCAACCTTAGAGGCAGACAGGTAAAGTTTATACAGGATATTCTATAATAAAACATGTGCCAAATATGCTAAGTAGGTTATTCAGGATAGGATTAGGGAGTGATTAAGGAGTAGTTAGTTCTTAAAAGAACATTCACTTTTGGTATTTCCTGTGCAAGCATTTTACCCACAGTTCATCGGGAAATAGCCCAAGGTGGTGCTAAATGGAGGTGTGATTTTAGGCCTGAAACATCACTAAGTCAACTAATGGTCAGGGCTGACTAAGGAATACCAATTTGCTCTCATCAATGTCTTGTTAGGCAAGATAAATGTTAGGGAGTATATGTATGTCTAAGTCTAGGATACATATGACTTGTTAATGAGTGGTAAATGTTGTTATGATCTAATACACAGCCCATTCAGCCAGTACACAGCTGGTTCAGATTAATAAATTCTATAGGTAAAGCTGCCTGCTGCAGGAGGAAGGGAGATAACAGTTGTTGCTGGGGCAGGATGTGTCCTTGGGCTGAGAAGAAACTACGTGAGATAGTATTTTGAGGCTAGAGAGAAATGTCATTTTAAAAGAGAAATGTGATTTTAGAATTGGGGTCCAAGCACATGCACCCAAGCATCCCATCATCCCCACCCTTCCTAATTTACCTTTTGGGATCAGGAATTTTTATGGTATTATCCTCCCTCTTAACATTCGCACCTTCCTATCTCCTCTTGATTTTCTGTTGAGTTTGATATTCACCAATCTGTTAGTTGTATATGATCAAACTTTCTTTCAGATAGGAGTGAGGTTCATCTCATGGTTGCTATCCCCTTCCACTATATATATGTATGTGTATATGTGTGTGTGGAGGGGGTATTTTGCATGTATGTGTGTACATATATGTATGTATGTATGTGTCTAGGTACATGAGTATGTATATATGTGTATGTGAATGTATACACATATATTATATATATATATATAAAACTCCCTTTCTATAGGGGGTTTATGGGGAAATTGAGGCCCAGAAAAAAAGAATTGACTTTCCCAAGGCCACACAACTCTTATTTAACAGAGATGGGGTTTCAAGTCCAGGTCTTCTGACAGTAACTTGCTTGTAGGTCAGCTTGCATTTTTTGCTACTTTTTGTATCCCCAGCACTTTGTATCCCATTCTTAGCAGAGGTACTTAAATACTGAATATTTTCTGGTTGTTTACAACATCTCTCTAATATACCCCAGTATTTCCTCTGATACTGCTTGGTCTATTGTAATACACTGCTTTTGGGTCTTCCTGCCACAATCTCTCCCCTTTTCAATTCATCCTTTATTCAGATACCAGTGATTTTCCTGAAGTGCTTATGCAATCATGTCACTCTCCTACTCAGGAAACTTCAGTGGCTCCCTATTAACTCCAGAATCAGACAAAACATTCTGTTTGGCATAAGCTAACACCAGTTCTCTAATATCAC
>CM053773.1:153787619-153832836 GCA_028658325.1 Potorous gilbertii | reverse complement strand
TTTGGGATACAGAGGCCTTGACTCCTATGTCTTTACCTGATGGTAAGCATTGGTCTTCTTCGTCAGAGAGGAATGGCGCAATCATCTGTTTAAGAAAATAACCTTCTATGGTCTTATTTTTTTTCCCTTTTTTGGGCATTTTCCCATCCAGTTACTTGACTTCTGAGAGTCTTCTCCACCCCTGGCCTAGAGCCTCCCAGTTAGTGCTTGGGGTCTGAGATTTAAATGCTGCTCCCCAGCCTCAGGGCTTTTGGTGGCAGGCCTGGCTGCTATTCAATGGGAGCTTATCTGCTGATGCTCAGGTGGGGGCAGGGCCGCCTCCCAGGCTTAGTTCCCTCAGGGGGTTTATGCAGAGACCTTCTGTAATGGAGCTGCTGCAGAGCTCCTGCCTGCTCCAGGAGTCTCTGGCCGCCTGCTGCCTCTGCCGCTGCCTCTGCTGCTGCCTCCCGAGGTGGCCTGAGTCCTGGAGACACCCTGCTCCCCTCTCAGCCTGTCTCTCTCACTGACCTGTGCGTCTGTGGGTGGAGGGACTTTTGTGGCTGCTGGAGATTCCATCCCTGAAGGCTGCTTGGATCTGCTTGCTCCTCTCAGTGCCACGCAGCCAGGGCAAGGCAGGGCTCTGCTCCCATCAAGTGCATGATGAACCTTTGGGATCGGTTTTTCAGGGCTCTCTGGAATGGAAATCTCCTTCACTGTGTTGCTGCATGGCTTCCACTGTTCCAGAATTTGTTGGGAGTTCTTTTTAGAGGAAATCCATGAGCTGTGGGTTCGGAGCTAGCTTATGTGAGTCTTTCTACTCCGCCATCTTGGCTCTGCCCCCCTGGGCATTTTCTCTGGTTGTTTTCCATGCATAGAATGTTCTCCTTCATCATCTATGTCTCCTGGCTTCCCTAAAGTCCCAGATAAAATCCTGTCTTCTACAGAAAACTCTTTAATTTTATTGCCTTCTTCCTATTAATTATTTCCTATTAATCTTGTATGTAACATGTATGTACATACTTGTTTACTTGTTGTCTTCTATAGTAGATTGTGCAGTCAGGTAGAGCAAGGATTTTCTTTTGTCTTTCTTTTTATTCCCAGTGCCTAGCACAGTTCCTGGCACACACGCACACACACACACAAAAGACACTTAAAAAATGCTTATTGACTGTCCCACAATATCAGCTAATCAGTGATCTGCACTTCCATATCAGTTAAGCAGTTGATTTCTCATTAAAATCTTTAACAATCAATTAAGTTAGCTTTAGCAGATATTTCCTGAGAAAAATGCAAACACATTATCCTGAATCAAGGGTACATTCTTCTTTGGATTACTGTCCCTAGAGAGAGTGGGTTCAAACTTAAAAGAGCTATTACAAGCATTTCTCCCATTACCAAGTTCACTTCCATGTGTAGCACAGACAATAGCCCAGATGCTCCCTTGCTCTCAGAACATGGCATTTTGACTGCCAGTCTGATACCTTGAAAAGTTAGGTCAAGCTGGATGCTACCTCAGGATTGGATTTTACTTGGATTTGATGACTATACTTATGGTAGTTTATCTGACTATTCAAAGCTCAAAAATTTGAAAACTGAGGTGTTATAACTCTAATGCTCATTCACTAAAAAGACAGAAAGAGGAAACCCAGTAAGCAACAGAAAGAAACAATAGTACCTTGAACTCAGGGCTACATGCTGGTTAGGACAGCAAGTTCCCTTCATTATACATCATCACACTGTTTTGAAAGCTGATTCACATTGTATTCAAAAGCAGCAGCACCAGGAAGAGAAACTTAGGGGCTGAGAACCTGTTAGACAGTCTTCCATTCTATTTTAATTCTGTTTTTCTGCTCCTTTTCTTGATTTAACAACATGATGCTATATTGTATTCAAATTAAAATATAAAGCTGTGGGTTTGTTATGCTATTTCACTAGAGTTTACATGTGGCAAAATTACAATCTCTGTAAACACTTTGCATGGACACCTGACATAGATGCTTTGTCTGAAATAGTTGGAGGGGAAAGGAAAGTGGTAATATGGTACCCCAGTAGTAAGGAAGCATACTGCAAGAAGACACATGTTTTCTATATGTACCTGCAAATCTATGTTATGGAACTCGGAACTTATTTCATAACACATTTAAAGCTTTAAAACTAAAAGATTATATTATTCAATTAAAATACAAAGCTACTTTTTTTTGAAACATCAGAATATTTCTGAGAAAAACCCGGTTGGCCATGCATGCATGGAAGATGACTTACATTGCTATTGTTCAGTCATTTTTCCATTGTGTCTGACTGTAATGCTATTCAGGGCTTCCTTAGCAAAGACAGTAGAATGGTTTTCCATTTCCTTCTCCAGCTCATATTACAGAAGAAGAAACTGAGGCAAACAAGGTAAAGTGACTTTCCCAGGATCACACAGCTAGTAAGTGTCTGAAACCAGATTTGAATTTAGGAAGATGAGTTTTCTTGACTCCAAGCCTAGCAATCTACTCACTGTGCCACCTAGTTGCCCTGAGACGACTTACATAGAGCCACAAAGAAAGAGAATGAAATGTCATGTAAAGGAATCACAAAGGGTCTAGTTGAACAAAGCCTGGTATGCTCATGGAGAAATTAAGTAAAATCAGTCTAGAAAGATGGGCTAGTGCCAGACTGGGAAGGAATTTAAAGAACAAAGAGAAACATTTATATTTTATTCTAGCAACAATACTGTAGGAGGATGTATAGGCTGGAACTTGTTCCCTAGCCTGAATATATTACTCAGGTCTGAAAATGTTGTTTGTATTGAATCCAGGATGGATAAAACACTCTACAGAGGAAGCACCATTTGGACTGTGTTAAACTCTAGCCAAGACCCCTATGCACATGACCCTTGATCTAGAATCCTCATTTAGCCACAGATCAATTCTTCTGCAACAAAAAGCAAATGTTTCTCAACTCTAACAGAAATTCTGGTCTACTTGAAACAAATTTCCAATAGCAATTTCCATATCTGTGGGGTTCCAGAAATCTCTAGATCCAATAGAACTATAGACAGCAGTTTCTGCTGCTGCTCTAGACCATCTAAAGAGTACTCATATCTCTTTGATTCCTTCCAAAAAGCCTATATAAGGAGACCATCAATGAGTCTCCTGAGACTGACAGCAGTAATTTTTTGAACATGGTAGTTGATACTGAAAGGAACCACTTTTTGAACAGGGGATTGATATGCTTAGGGTTAGTCTTCAGAAATATCAATTTGGTGACTGTGTGAAGTAAGTGGAAACAAGATCAATTATAAGATTATTGTGATAATCAACACTAATAAAATGTGTTAATATAGGGTGTGTTAGTCATACAAGTAGATGGGAACCAAGAGGTATAAGATATCATGGAGGTAGAATGATATTATGATAGGCAACTGGACGTCATGAGTGAGGAAGAGTGAAAAGTTGAAGATGACTCTAAGGTTGTGAAAGTTGGTGAATGGAAAGATACTTCTAAATACCCTCTTTGGTCTTCATGGTTCTGTGAGCTATGCCATTACTCTGTAGAAAGCAGGCACCTGCTCAGACCAAACGCAAGGCTTGCCATGACCAGAACCCAGTTGGGAGAACCCAGAGCCATTTTTGAAATTTCAAATTGGTATAGAAGCAGTGTCATATTTCAGAAACTGCTTCCCACATGCTATGTAATGTAAGACTCTTTTGCTTGCTTTTTAATGGCAGCCAGAGGAAGGGTTAGAGAGCTAGCACTGAACTCCAGAATTTAAAGGAGTTAGAAAGGCTTCAGGGCAGCAAAGCTGCACAATGGATAGTATATTGGGCTTAGAGTCAGGAAAACACATCTTTTTAAGTTTAAATGCAACCTCAGACACTTAATAACTGCGTGACCCTGGGTAAGTCATTAAATCCTGTTTGCCTCAGTTTCCTCACCCACAAAAATGAGTTAGAAAAGGAAATGGCAAGCCACTCTAGTATCTTTCCCAAGAAAATCCTAGATGGGGGTCATGAAAAATCAGACACACTTGAAAAACGACTGAACAACAAAAGGGAAGACTTCCTACACAATATCAGGTTTTAGATAGGACTTTAAGGAAGTCAGGTTAATCAATAAGTGGGATTGGGGGGAAGAACAATTCAAGCAGAGAGGATAGCTTGAAGTCACAAAGGTGAAACTGACAGATTGTGACAAAAAATTGTATATGGGATGGTGGGAGGGAGAGGGAGTAGTAGGTAAGATGTCAAGCTTGTAAGCCTGAGTAATTAGGACGATGGTATTGTCTTTGACATTAATTTGCAAGTTTGGAAGAGAAGAAGATTTAGACAGAAAGATTATGAGTTCAGTTGCAGAAATGTTGAGTTGAAGATGTCTACTGGACATTTAGTTCCAGATGTCTGAAACGCAGTGGGAAAGGTGAAACTAGAGATGAGCAGCAAGGTTAGGTCTGGATAATTCCATTTGGGAATCATCAGCATAGAGGTGATCACTGAATCCATAAGGACTGATGAGATCATAGCTGACTAGTATAGCAAAGGAAGAGAAGAAGGCCAAGAACAGATCCTTGTGAGACATTCAAGGTTAATGACCATGACTGGAATGAGGATCCAGCAAAGGAGACTGAAAAAGAGAAACAGAAGAGAGTATCATCCTGAAAACACAGAGAAAATAGAGTATTGGAGGAGAGTAATCAACAGTGTGAAAAGCAACAGAAAAATCAAGAAGAATAAGAACTGAGAAAAGGCCATTGGGGGAGGTAGAGTCAGTCTGGCAGAGGACAGGGAGCAACCCAGCTGAACTCTGCCAACATTCACCTCCAAACAACTTTAAAATAACACTTCAAATCAAATTTGGAAGCTGGAGAACCAATAAAATATCTGAGCAATATGTTTTTCCAGCCTAAGAATATTCAGGAGGTTGGCAAAAGTGATCTACAGCACTAGTAGCCTGTAGGTCACAGCAGAAGCAGAAGCAGTAGTCACAGTGACTTCATAATCTCTCAGGCCAGAGATAGTAAGTGCTAGACAAACTGGCAGAGCCAAGATGGCAGAGTAAAAGCAGGGACTCATCTGAGCTCTCCCAAATTCCCTTCTAAACAACTTTAAAATAATGACTCAAAATAAACTCTGGAGTAGAAGAACCAACAAGAGGATGAGGTGAAACAATTTTCCAGGCCAAGACAACTTAGAAGGTTGGCAGGAAAGTTGTATTTCATTGGGGCAAGTGTGGAGCATATTCTAGCTCAATCTATTTCAGGTTGCACTCTGACAAGTCAATAGTGACTGAATTGGAGGCAGGGGCTTCCAGAGCTCTCAGTTCACAGAAAGTAAGGGAGTCAGACAACTGGCCAGAAGGACATTATAGGGGACCTTTTGTTGGCAATGGGAGCAGGACTCTGTTGCATTGCTCATTTGTGGTCCTGGGTTACAATCCTAGTGCTAGAAGAAAAACCAGTAGGAACAGGAACCTTAACCACAGTGGTGGCTCACAGACAAGAGCACAGGCCAGGAGAACAGTGACCATATCTCTCCTTAGATCATACCATCTTGGGAAGACTGGAAACTTACAAATCTCCAGAACTAGCTCTGAAAATAGCAGCAAGAAAAATATGAAACTTGAGACAGTGCCCCCAAAATCCTGGGAGCAAAGCCAAACTTTAACATCAAGTTAAAAGTCAAGAAATAAGTTGGGACAATGAGCAAACAACAAAAAAGAACATGACCAGAGAAAATTACTTGTGGTGACAGAGAGGATCAGAACAGAAACTCAGAAGACAAAAATGCAAAAACAGGCATGGGCAACGCTTCAAAGAAATATATAAATTGTTTTCAGGACCAAAAAGAATTCCTGAAAGATCTCAAAAAGAATTTTAAAAATCAAATAAGAAAAAGGGAAAATTGGGAAAAGAAATGATCATGAAAACCATGAAAAAAAAGGAGTCAACAGCTTGGTAAAGGAGGCATTTTGTCATTATTGGGACTGTTAGAAAGCATCTATATAAACAGAGGGCATAAGTGTGAGTTGATTATATTGGGATGATTTCAAAAAAGGGAAGAGTGACAAAGAGGGATGCATTGGGAAAAGTGGTAATGGAGAGGTAGAAAGGAATTCTCACATACAAAGAGGCATGAAGAGGTTTTACAGTGGAGAGGGAAATTAGGAGGTGTCAGGCAATTCTTGAACATTGTTCTCATCAAAATAGGTTCAAAGAGGGAAGAATAGACACACACACGCACACACACACTCAGTGGAGTATAGAAATCTATCCAACATAATATGGAAATAGAAGGGTGACAGGATAAGAGGTAGGGGAGGGAATAAAGAAAGAGGGTAAATTAAGGGAGGCAGTGGTCAGAAGCAAAACAAACTTTTGAGAAGGGATAGGATAAAAAGAATTGCTCAGTTATTTCTGACCCATTGTAACCAAATTTGGGGGTTTTTATTGGCAAAGATACTTAAGTGGCTTATCATTTCTTTCTTCAGATCATTTTATGGATAAATAACTGAGGCAAACAGGGGTAAGTGATTTGCCCAGGGTCACACAGCCAGTAAGTATCAGATACTGGATTTAAACTCGGGTCCTCCTGATTCCAAGTCTTTAACTCTATCCATTATACCACCTAACTGACCCTATAAAAAGAGAGATAAGACTAAACATAAGAAAATAAGATGGAAGGAAATAGAGAGTTAATAATCATAACTGAATGTGAATAGGATGAGCTCACCCATAAATGGAAGCAGGTAGTAGAATATTTTAGAAACCAGAATCCAACAATATATTGTTTATAAGAGACACAGTTGAAACAAAAAGACACACACACGGAGTTAAAATAAAGGGCTGCAGGAGAATATATTATGTTTCAGATGAAGTTTAAAAAAAAAGGTAGAGGTAGAATCCTGATCTCAGACAAAGCAAAAGAAAAATGGACCTAATTAAAAGGAATAATCAGCAAAACTATATTTTGCTAAAGAGTACCAGGGACAATGGAATTATATCAAAGACTATTACAACAAAGGCCTCATTTTTCAAATATATAGGGAAATTGAGTCAATTTCATGAAAATAAGAACTATTTCCCAATGGATAAATATTTAAAAAATATGAACAGATAGCTTTCAGAAGAAGAAATCGAATCTATTTATTGTTGTTGCTCAGTAATGTCAGTCAGACCACATTTTCAATTTTCTCGGCAAATGTTCTTCATGGGCTTGTCATTTCCTTCCCCGGCTCATTCTACAGAAGAGGAAATTGAGGCAAGTAGGATTAAGTGACTTCCTCAGGGTCACACAACACATGAGTGTCTGAGGCCAGATTGGAATTCATGAAGGTAAGTCTTCCTGACTCCAGGTCTGGCACTACCCACTGTGCCAGCTAACTGCCTTCTAAGGACACATGAAAACATGCTCCAAATCCCTATTGATTAGAGAAATGAAAATTAAAACAATTCTAAGGTACCAATTCATACCCATCAGAAACTACAAATACTAGAGGGGTATACTCATGGGTATACTAATGAACTGTTTGTGGACTTAGAAACAAATCCAATCATTCTGGAGAGCTATTTCAAACTATGGCCAAAAGACTACATACTCTGTCCCAGCAATATCACTAACAGATCTATAACCTAAAGGGATCGAAGGTAGAAGGAAAAGGACTTATATGTACAAAAATATTTATAGCAGTTCTTTCTGCAATAAAGAATTAAACATTAAGAGGGATGCTCGTTAATTGGGAAATGGTTGAACGAAGTGTAGCATATGATTGGGATGGAGTTCTATTGTTGCTTTAAGAAATGATTGAATATGGGTGGTTTTGGGGGAAAAATGGGAAGACTTATACGAACTAATGCAAAGTTAGTTGAGAAGTATCAGGAGACTATTTTGCACAGAAACAACAATATTGCAATGAATTTGTTTAATATAAATTGCAGTGAACCTAGTCAGAAGAGTTGTATGATTTTCTCCACTTCTCTTCAATTGTATGCATGTAGAAGCAAAAGCAGCAGATACTGAGAGTGCTCCAGGCCTGAGGCTTGGCAGAGCTCAGCTGATGATATGACAAGGTATATTGACCAAATGATATTTGGGAGAACGTATAATGGAACTCAAAGCAGTAGCATTAGAAGAAACTTAAAGCCCCTCAGGGTTATCCCTGGTGTCCAGAAGAGAGATGGAGCCAAATTCTTGGATCCCAACTCCCAATGCAATTGTAATTTGGGAGATTAATTCCAGGGTTTATATGGACTCCACAAAAAAATTGCTGATAGTAATGCAATAATCAGAATCTTCATTTGAAAATTTTCTTAAAATTTGTGCTGCCAACAGTCCCAGAGTATAAAGTAATCTGAGTAAAGACTAACAGGAAAAGATTTTGTCTCAGTTCAGGTCAAGGCATTCCTACAAAAGTCAATAAAGGTTTCATCTGATGACCCAGTCTATAGTATGTTTTTAAAAAAATAAATTAGAACACATCTCAATTATCTTCCAGTACTGGCCTAGACAAAGCATGTTTCCCAAAAGTGAAAGAGAAAGTAAACAAAACTCCAATTGTTATGAAAATTATAAGTGGTTAGAATACAATCTTTCCAAGGATTCATCATTTCACTTTTAGCACAGCTTCTTCTCTTCTAATGAGTCAAGAAACAAAAGTCACGGTGATCCAGCATTTATTGGAAAGGGACTTTCAAAGGGCTAACAAATGTTTTTAAAACCACCTACCGTCAAAAAATCCCATATGTTGAACTGTTCTTTATAGCCAAGTTTTAGTGAAGTAAAATCAGGCTTATTTGTCTAAAAAAAAAAAACGACAAAACTAAAGTGTAACAGAGCAACTGGTTGACATTATCCTATTTGGCAAAAGGTAGGAGCCCATTCAAGGGTCACAATGAAAAAGCTAAAGTTTTTCCTTTGACCTAGCAATACAGCTTCTAAGGCTGTATCCCCAAAAGATGATACAAATGGGAAAAGGACCCACACATACAAAAATGTTTATAACACCTCTTTTTGTGTTGTCCAAGAACTGGAAATCAAGGGGATGCCCATCAATTGGAGAATGGCTGAATAAGTAGTGGTAAATGAAATGGTAATGGAATATTATTGTGCTATAAGAAATGATGAACATATAGACTTCAGAAAAACCTGCAAAAATTTTGATAGACTTAACGCTTCTCAGCAATGCAAGGACTTAAAACAACTCCAAAAGATTCATGATGGAAAATACCATCCACATCCAAAGAAATAGGGAGTCTGAATGCAGATGGAAGCATACTATTTGCTCTTTTTTTTATTTTTTGTTTTGTTTTTTCTTTCTCATGTTTCCTTCCATTTATTCTAATTCTTCTATTCAACATGGTTCATGTAAAAATATGTTTAATAAGAATGTATGTGTAGAACTTATATCAGACTACATGCCAATAGAGATGGATTGCATGCCAGAGAAAATTTAAAACTTATGGAAGTGAATGTTGAAAATTTAAAATGTATTTACTTATTAAAAAAGAAAAAGCTAAGGTTTCTGAAAGAGATAATTTGTCTCCCTACCTTGAAAATGTACTTCAAAGATATGATGCTAAAATAATAGAAGTATGTACAATAATCTACTCTAAGCTCTAGCTTTCTGAGTTATCACAATCAAAATGATTTAACTATGAGTTTGCAAAACATTGCACAGCAAAACTTCATATCCTCACTAAATGGAAAATGGTCTTAATGAGGATAATATTACTAACTTTAGACAACGCAAATAGATGGCCATTGTGATCTGGTATTTTGACAATGAAAAAACAGTACAGATGAAGCTTTTGTGTCTATTTAGAAACAAATTAGCAATTGATAGTGTGTTTTTGGCCAACTAAACAGCAACCTTGGCATTGCTAAAAGTGACTAGTTGTCAGTGACATCTGTCTGTGTTAATGGTATATCAACTATGTCTGGAAATATCTCAGGAGTTCAAGGGGAATATAAAGGAACCATTAAGTGCTCTATGCACATTGTCATGTTTATTATTTTAACTTCAGTGAACCATTCAATGAACCAAGAACCATCTTTGATTTTTTAGAGGGTGCTATTGAGACTTTTTAAGTCTTATGGAGCAGATTTTACAACTGTTTTAGTGGGGTTATTTTTTGTTTGTTTATCTTTTACATTATGGGGAAATTTTCACAAGAAATTATTAGAATCTTCAATGAAGACTTTGTCAAAGATAGGAATGCAGAACAGAATCAGTGGTTCCTGTGAAACAAAACTACTTTATCATTTTACACACTTTACAAGAAATTAGGGAAACAACTTGTTTTGCTGGCACAAAAATAAGAGCCAGGGGCATAATTCATGAACTGAATTTATTCAAATTCATCTTTTCCTTATCCATGATGAATACTATTCTACTCATGGTAGGGAAAGTGATTAAGTCTCTTCAAGCTAGCTCAAGATTATAACTTACTACAGTAATAGGTAGGAAAATTTTTCAGTTCTTTGGCTACATGAAGGCTTTCCTACTCCCTAGTCCCTCACCTTCCTTCCCCTGTGTCTTTCCTCTATAGATTTCGAATTTATCCTCTCTATATTTTGCTTGTATGTGTCTGCTTAGATGGCTAAGTGGTGCAGTAGAGTGCTGAGTCTAGAGTCAGGTAGACTCATGTCTAGCCTCAGACACTTATTGGCTCTGTGACCCCGGGCAAGTCATTTAACCTTGTCTGCCTCTGTTTCTCATTTATAAAATGATCAGGAGGAAGAAATGAATACCATTCCAGTATCTTCGCCAAGAAAACCCCAAATAAAGTCATGAAGAATCAGATACAACAGAAAAAGGAATGAACCATCACAAAGAACAGCAAAGCTGCCTGCATGCTTCCTGCCATGAGAACATGAGCTCCTTGAGGCAGTGGTCATGTTTTTGCCTGTATTTGTATCCTTGACATTTAGCATTGAAACTGACACATAGTAAGGTTTGTTGACTGAAGTCTACTAAAATATTTTCAATCTATTTCAAATGACAATTTAGAAATATTCATATGGAATTATCTATTCATTATAAAAAAAAAAAGTCCACTCCTACTGATGACATTTAATCCCAGCCTGACTTTTATACAAAAAGAAGAGCAAGAAGGAAAAACTGAAAAAAAAAATTTCAATCTACTGACTCCTGGAGGAAACTAAGTGGCTCAGTGGATAGAGGGCTGATCCTGGAGTCAGCAAGACACATCTTCCTGAGTTCAAACCTGGCTTCAGACACTTACTAGCTGTGTGACCTCATTTGTCTCCGTTTTCACATCTGTAAAATGATCGAGAAAAGGAAATGGCAAATCAGTGTAATATCTTTGCCAAGAAAATTCCAAATGGGGTCAAGAAGAGTTGGACACAACTGAAAAATGACTAAACAAAAAATGACTCATAGACTCAGTGGTCACCAACATCAACTATCTTTATGAACAGGAGCCTTTAAAAAAATTGTGAATTCAAGGAGGAAACTGCTGAGCTTAGATATTGGCAGGCATGATGTGCGAATCATTGCCAGCAAATTTAAAGCATCCTTGGATGAGTTGGAAGTTGATGTCAGATTGCTTCAAGGTTATCACAAGTGTCCTCCTGTGACCACCAGCAGAGAATGATAGTTTGATTGGATCAGTCTTCCATGTTTCAGGCATTTTTCATATCTTTCCAATGCTTTTCAGTTTCACTTTACACAAACTGTATAAAAAACTTTCCAATGATAATACATTTTTTTAGAACCTCACTAAGGCCAACAATGTCCCAATAATGCCTTGAATCACAATTTTATACACTGAAAGAAATATCGATTTCCTCAGGTGATTAGAATTATATGATTGGGGGATTTAAATCCTTAACACTTGGTAAGTGATATGTAATTTTTTTTTTAGACCAGGAAGATAAAGAAAGCATAATCTTCTTTAGTCATTTTGGGTTAACTCATTATCCAGGTTAAAGATCAAGAAAATTGTATCTTTGTATACTCCTTGTTATCACAGCATCAACAAAATTGATATTTTGCTTCACATTTTGGAGGTTTGTATTTTTAAAGTAAAGTTTATTATAATTAAATTTAGATATATTTAGTTAGGTATTTGATGAGTAGAAAATAAGGTTCTCTAAAATTATTGTTCATCTTTAGAAAATGAATAAATTCAATTCCCTAAACGCCTACTCTGATGAAATGAGTTGTGCCTTTATATGCCTATGTCCTCATCTCTGGAAAACATTATCTCCTCATCTCTATCAGAAACTCCCTTCACTATTTCAAAAGATGACTCTGTTTCCACCTCTCACCAGTCTTTTTTGACACCCACCCTTTTGCTTCCTTCATTTAAAAAAATCTGAATTTATTTGATTAAATTTATAACATAGGATATCGTTATATCCTATATACATTTATATCTTATTTATATTTATATCCTATATGTATTTATCTTTGTATACCTCATATCTTCCTCCCCCAAAAAATTAGAATACAAATACCTTGAGAGAAAGCATTATTTCATTTTTGTGTCTCTGTCTTTGCTACCTAGCACAATGCTTTATACATACTATGGGCTTAACAAAAATTTATTGAATTTAACTGAATCTTGTCTAACCCCTCATTTTACACATAAAGAATTAAGAACTTAACTTGCCTGGGATCCCAAAAGTAGAGCTTTTTCTTACAAAACAATCATCATCATCATCTTTTTCTCCTTCCCAACTACTGAAATTCTACAATTTCAGATGCATTTCTTTGGATCTCCGAAGCTTTTCTGTTTTCAAGTATCTGATCAAAAGCAAATACTCATGGGAAGAGAAACCTCAGCTGTGCAGGAATGAATTTAGGTGTCTGAGGAAGACCTTCAAACAAAGGAAGTGAGAAGAGACAGTCACTTCCTTTTATATCTGTGTAGGAAAGGGCCCCAGATTCTCTCTCTTTGGAATGATGCTCGATTGCCACGGGAGGTCAAGGTCAAGGAAGAGTTAGCGAACAGGTTTCGGCTGGTAGCTTTGGCTCTAATGTTCTCAGAGCGTGGGAGAGCATTTATAGCGATCCTGGAGAATATTTCACTTTTATCACAAGGTGAGCGATGTACTTTCTCCCCCTCCTCTTGTCCCATGCTTGGCCAGCTAGAAGAACATTTATCACAGGGCAGCAATTAAAAAGGCACCTCAGTCAGCAACGTTTCGCCAAGCAGGAGGAGATGAAGCATGAGTAAAACCAGCAAGCTGGGAAACCGGTGCCTGGTATCCTCCCTGGGCTAAGGAGAAGGAGGAGGAGGAGGGGGAGGAGGAGGAGGAAGAGAAGGGATTCTGGAGGGTTCAGAAAAAAATGTAAGACATCAAAGAAAGGGGGGAGAGGTAAAGCTTGGTGCTGAAAATCAGGGAATCCAAGGGAGAATAGCAGAGGAAAAGCCAGTGATAAGGAAGGACAGCCTTGATAGCAGGGTGAATTAGGATCTAAAACAGAACTTTTAGGTAGATGAGGTTTGTTTTCCCTGCCTCTCTACCTCCCTGTCTTCAGCACTGTTCCTCAGTTACTCACAGTCCATCTCTGAAAGAAATTACTAAAAATCAGGGAGTGTAGCTCAGATATGTGTGCCCATGTAAGACCTATATGACAATATAAGTAATCTAAATGATTAGATAGGGTTCCTAGGTGGCAACGAGAGAAATTGCTGATCTTGCCTCTGCAAAGAGGAGAGCATGGCTACCATGCCTGTATTCCTTGCAAATTAACTGGAGAGAGGGCTGGGCAGGAGCCAGGAGTGCCATGAGACTTGTTGTTCTTCTTTCAAGTCTTCAAGAGAAATTATAAGAGAAGAACTATATCTTTCAGCCCCTCCCTCAAAAATCTCTCATCTAAGAAGGTGTAAGGGGTTCAGAAAGAAAAAACACTTCCTGGTCATTTCTAAGGGGCAGAGGAGATCTTAGTTTATGCATTAGCCTAGCTCCTCCTCACCAAATGCTGATTATACAAAAGATTCTCACAAATAGCAAACAGCAAGTAAACCCATTTGTCCAAGCAAAACAGAAAACAGAAATGGAAAAGTTTCAATAAATCAGAATGCACCAAAGAATAGAAAAGTATGCACGAGCCAATTCATTCTCCATTCAGCCACTAAATGGATTTTCTTAAAGCACAGATGCAATCATACCATCCCTCTGCTCAATGAACTCCAGTGGCTCCCTATTGCTTCAAGGATCAAATGCTGTGAATGGCATTCAAAATCCTTTGTAACCTTTCCATTTTTCTTACACCTAACTTCCCAACATGGGGCAGCTAGGTGGTACGGTGGATAGAGTACCAGTGTAGAAGTCAGGAGGACCTGAGTTCAAATCTCACCTCAGACACTTGATACTCACTAGCTATGTGACCTTGGGCAAGTCATTTAACCTCAATAGCCTCATCCTGGGTCATCTCCAGTCATCCTGATGAATATGTGGTCACTAGATTCAGATGGCTCTGGAGGAGAAGTGAGGCTGGTCACCTGCACAGCCCTCCCTCACTCAAAACAAAGTCAAGTACAAGTCATGTCATTATTTTTCTGATGGCATAGTCTTCTTTGGCAACGAAAGAAAAACATACACAACTTTCCAACACATAATCTTCAGTCTAGTGACACAGACCTCCTGCCTGTTAAAGGAAGGGAGATACTTCCTTCAAAAACTTTCTCTGAATGTTCCGCATTCCTGGAATGTTCACCCTTTCCATTCCAACTATTGGCCTCCCTGGCTTTTTTTAAGCCCCAACTAAAATCCCTTCTTCTACTATTTATCCTGTATGTAGCTTGTTTTCTATATATTTATTTGAATATTGCCTTCCTCATTAAAATGTAAATTCTTTGAAGGCAGCCACTGTCTTTTGCCTCTTTTTATATCCCCAGTTCTTTGCATGGGGTCTGGAGCATAGCAGGCAATCAAAATGTTTATTGATTGGCTAATGGTTTAGAATCAAGACAAAAATCGCAACTCAAACCAAGAGAGAGGGTCTAATCTCACCTACGGGAAAGTCTCCAAAGTCTTTAGGGAGGCAAACTGAAAATAGGGGTCTTGTTGAGGAACCAGCTTTCCAGGCATGTCTTTAGCTTCCAGTCTTTCTTTCTCTTCTCCTTGGAGCGATGTCTAGCCATGTGTTCTCCTAAAAAGTCTCTCTGAAACCAACTCCATCCTTTGCGAAGGTACATAGTCATCACTGTGTGCTCAGCATTCACCAACCCAGAGTCATATCTCTTTCTATATAGACAGAAGCATACAAAATGCCCCAGGCTTGGTTGTATACCCAGCTACATATACAAAACTGGAACTTGTGGCCACAATATATCAAGTTCTCTATCACTGTAGGTATTCTAGAAGAGGCTGAAATGGCCACTTATAAGGAGTCTCATCCAGCCATCCACCAAGATACCACAGACTACCCAGCTCAACATTTTGCCACCTCCCTTAGCTTCATATAATCCTCAATGACAGTTTCCCTATATGTGTTATTCCCCCCATAAGAATGTAATCTCTTTGAGGACAGGTACTATATACTTCTGTATTTATATCTCCAGGTCCTAATACAATGCCTGACACATAGAAGGTATTTAATAAATGCTTGGTTATTGGTGTTGTAAAAGGGATTAAAGGCAAAATTAAGTAAAGGAAACATGATCAATGATATCCTTTATAATTTTGTGACTCCATAATTCTCTGACCTCCACCAAGTCCCTTCCAATTCTAAGATGCTTTTGATTCAGTTCAACAAGGATTTATAAAGTACATACTATGTGAGGAACACTGTGCTGATCCCAAAGAGAGAGACAGGAATAAATATGAGATAGTCCCAGGTCTCCAAAAGTCTAATGAGATAAAACATGTTCATAAATACCTAGAATAAGAAATGGAGTGATAGAGGCATTGTGGTCCAGTAGATTGTTGAGTAGGGTACTAGGTTTATTGTGAGGAAGACCCAGATTCAAATACCACTTCCATCATTTACTAGTTGTATGAGCATGTGCAAATAGAAGTCTTAGGCCCCATTAACTTTGAGTCTATGTCCTAGACCCTAAAGAAATCACAGATTCTTCCTATATTTTCATAGAATATACATTGTGAACCATGCCTCAGAGATCTTTCAGGTGTTACAGGAATTCAATCATCATGGGTCCATCATAGGCTATAGAAATGGGTAGGACCTTAGAGATTACCCCATACAGTGCTGGAGTAATCATGTGTTCATGTAATAGCCACTGAGACAACATAGTCAGTGAATTACAGTCCCTTGGCCAGCTAGAGTATTTCCATTCAAATGAAAATCACTAAAAACAATGTGCTTATAGATTTTATTTCAAGAAAGAAGCCCGTAAAGCCCCTACATCCAAAGAAGGTTTTAATGATTTCAATAGGAGTGAAGCAAACAGATTCCATTTCCCTGGGAGGACAGTAAACACTACCTTGGAGAGGATGGAGCAAATGTTATTGAAAAAGCCCATGGGATTAACTGACCCTAAAGAATTGCTTTTCAATGCTTTGACTCAACAGGCGCTTTAAGAATGTTCAGTAAGGGTACTCTCCTTGCCCTTTACCTTGGCTAATTCCTGTTATTTGGGGATCAAAGGGAAATGGCCTAGAGGTTATTTTCTTTCCCCTAAAATAGACCTTTAAAATGTTCTTTTGCTATTTCCTATCATTCCTTAAGGTGCATCAGAAACCTGCTATTTCTTTCCTTCCTTCAGCAAGGACTGTTGTGTAAAACAGCAGGCTGCCAAATCTCCCTCAAGACCTAGAACAATGTGGGGGGCAGCCCAGGTCAATAAAGCACCCAACTCCTGCCAAATTTATGAAGAAAACACCTTTCCTACAGGGATTATCCAGTTCCTAGAGGGGAAAAAATGGCTTCTAAATTCTCCTTTACAATATAAAATAACAAACCTGCTGTGGCACAGTATGCTGTGTTAGGTCCTAGAGGAAGACAAGCAGTTTACATAGGGAGCAGTATAGTGAAGTCAAGGGATCATCATGTTCTACTATGAAGAAGCTGGACTTGGGAGTCAGGAAACCCTGGGCTCAAACCATGCCTCACATACTAACTGTGGCTACTACTATCAAACCACTTAACATCTCTGGGCTATGGTTTGATCACCTGTGAAGTAATATAATGGCACCTAGGTGGTTCAGTAGATAGAGCACCAGACCTGGAATTAGGAGGGCTTGAGTTCAAATTTGACCTTAGAGACTTTCTAGCTGTGTGTCCCTGGGCAAGTCACTTAACTCCACTTGCCTCAGTTCTACATCTATAAAATGAGGAGAAGTAAATGGTCAACCTCTTTGTATCTGCGAAGGAAACACCAAATGGGGTCAAGGAGAGTATATAACTGAATATATAACTGAAACAACTCAACAACAACAAAGTAGAATATTAATTTCTGTAGTAACTCCATTACCACATCACTGGATTGTAAAAATCCATTGATATAATGCATCCAGAGTCCTTTGCAAAAATAGCATCTGTATAGGTTTTAAGATTTGCATTTCTCATCTGATCTTTACAACAGCCCTATGAAATAGGTGCTGTTACTGTTTCCATTTTACAGAGGAGGAAACTGAGGCTGAATGAGTTTAAGTGAATTGTCCTGGGTTACCTGGGCTAGTGAGTGTCTGAAAAAGAACTGGGACACACTCAAATTCAACACTATCCATTGCATCATTTCATTTCCTAGGACCTTCCAGGACTAGTAAATAAGAAGAATATTTCTATAAGGCTGGACTCAGATGCAGGAGCACCAAGGACATACTCCACAGAGTCATGGAAAACGTACAGGATTCTGCCCAGGTTCCCAAAGTAACCCAATTTCCAAATTTTTCTGTAAATTCCATATGTCCTGCTAAAGTTTCTTGCCAGTTACATTGCTACTGAGACCTCAAATGACTCCAAATTTCCCCCTTCAAGATCTCCACATTCATAAGGAAAAGGGGCTGACCTTAGGCCTAATTGTAAAGGTGAAGTTTGCCTTTGGACTACCCAATCATTCCCTCCCTTCCATCTTCCCCACTTTTCATAGTAATCCTATCTCTGTGTACCATCTGTCCCCACTATGAGTAAAATGGGCCCAGAGGCCTTTGCTGCTTGTCTTGGCAAGGTGACAGATTCATAAAGATGCATAACTAAAAAACATATGTCTTTCTTTTTCTCATGTAATCTCTGAGGGAGCCAATGAATTTCCTCAAGCTATGAGGACACACATACAAACCAAGCCAGAGACCACAGACAAGAGCCAGGCCATAAAGGAAAGTATGCATATTATGACACATATTCATTTGACACAAAAAGGAGCTAATATAATTGTAGGTTACAAAGAATATACTGTTCTTCAGAAGGAACCCAAAAGAGATTTTTATCTCTCTGCCTAGAGAATGTCACCCAGTCAAATAAATACATAATAGTACCATTTCATCTGATTTTTACAGATCAGCTAGCAAGATGACCTTTGGCCAGCATATCAGTAATGGCCAGACCACCTGTCTGAATGGGGCATGGGTAATCTGTCTTGTCTTATAAGTCAAAGCATTTCCTTTCTAGGCCTCCAGTTTTCTTCTCATTTGGGATGAGTAATCTCAGGATTTGGATGAGCCCTTGAAAAAATCACTTAGGACTCCCCTAATCCCCCAACGCTTAGTGAATACTCAAAGCCTTGCAAGAGGTTCTCTATCTACTTCTTTAAAAAAACAATCCTGAAAGGAGATAGATATCATCAAGGATGTTTTTCTGATAAGTTAGAAGTCAAAGAATAAAAATAAAAAGAATTACATAATATCAAAAACTATAAGATTTTAAAACGTTCCTGATCGTGATAATGAGGGATATGAAAATTTTAAAAAAAAGCAACTCTGAGGTTTCATCTCACAACTAGTAAACTAGCAAAGATTATAAAAACTGGAAAGCCAGTGTTGGAGGATATATAAGAAGACAAGTTTCCGAAAACATTTCAGAATTAAATAAGAGGAAGTGACTAAATTATTCATAACTTTAGACCTGATCATCTGTAATGCTAATGAGAGTTCAAGATCTTCTCTATCCATTAGTAGGCCCGCCCATTAAGGAAAACTTGATTGGGAGGGATTTTTTTGTTGTTATTGGAAGGCCTACACCTTTTGTTAATTTCTAATGAGACACTGGTTCTCAGGGATTATGATTGCCCTCTGGCTCTGAAAAATGTATATATACTCTGAGGTGAGGTTTTACTTTGGAACTTACTCATTGAAAGTGTCTATTTGGCCAGATGAGACTGAGCAGCCACTCAGGAGTCCTTGCCCTGCTTTGAAAACCCAAATGTTGTTGTTTCTCTCTCTGGTTACTATGTATGTATGGTCAAACAGTTGGATCTGTGATATATGGTCAGATAGTTGGAAGCACTGTCTGTTGTTCTTTATTTCTCTGTTCATATTTTCTTTGAAGTTCAGGGTGCTAACTTTTTCCCCTGAGCTAAGTGAATGATACAAGTGCTTGATTAAAGTGTCTGTTGACCCCTCAAAAGTTGCTTTCCTTCCAGAAAAACAGATTTAAGAACCTGTACAACAGGCTCTCCTGTGTATGTTTGGGTCTTTAATGTTACATCATTCTAATAATGGGCCCATACCCAGGTTTGCTGGTATATATTTTACAGCTACCCTCCAAAAAAGTACACAATACACACTTTTAAGTTTAGTCTGCATTAACATTTTCATCACCACTTTCTTTAATAAAACAATAAACCAAGCCTTCATTTGAAGCATTCACAGATTTCTGAAGTGTAAAATTTCACACAGAAAATTTAATAATTCACTACATGTCAGGAGGTTAAAGACCGAAAGTTACCACATACACCAAAATATTGATATCCACACTTTTTAGTGAAGCAAATTCAAAATAAAGTGGGTACCATCAAGTGGCTAAACAAATGGCAATTAGATATTATCATGTAGTAATTCACGATAGGTATGAGGAATTCAGAGAAATAGCCAGAGTCCATTTGAACTGATGCAGAGTGAATAAAGCAAACTGGGAGAACAAAATACACAACAATTGAAAAACATGCTACTTCCTAGCCCTATTCCAATCTGATATCTTGCTATAAGTACTAGAGAACATGCCAGCATGACTCAATTTTTTCACTTGGCCAGGAGCCCCATATACTAAGTGGTGAGTACCTCATGTGGTCCACTACATCTGGGCAGCATCAAGATATATTTGACTTCATACCCTAGCCATCTTCCTGTCAGTCACCTTGGTAGTGCATGCATACTTTCCATGGCCTGGAGTCACAATCAAATCCATATTGTCCTGGCAGAGCTCGACTCGCCATCCCTGAAACTTCAAGAATCAGAATTTTTATTGCTGTCCACTCCTCCCTTGAACATGTTGAGTCTATCTATTAAAATATAGAATTCTTGAATACAAGGGATTATGGGTACTATTTGTTGCTGGGTATTATTAGTGTTTGTCCTTCATTCTTGAAAAGGATCATGACATCTGAGAGGTGAATTGGCTCTAAGTGAGGGAGAGTTGTGCAAAGTCACAAGCCTCATGTTTTTTCTCTGGATCCAGTGGGTCCAATGGCCAAATATAGGTCAGGAATACTGGAGATGGCCCTGGAGGAAATGGGACACATTCGGCCTCACTGGTCTTTAACAGGTCTCAGTTTGATTGAGGCAGCAGCCATTCAGTGAAATTTTGGTCTGAATTAACCACATGTAAATCTTTTGATTTTCTTTGGTCTACAGGGGTTCCTTAACAGAATTAATTAGTCAATAAACAATTATTAAGCATCTTCTATGTGCCAGGAACTGTGCTAAGTGCTGGGGATACAAAAAAGGGGCAAAATACAGTCCTTACTCACAAGAAGTTTACAATTTAGTAGGAAAGACAACAGTCAAACAAACATATTCAAAAATATACAGAATAAATAGGAAATAACTAACAGAGAAAAGGCTTCCTGAGGGATTGGGAAGACTTCCTGTAAAAGGTAGGATTTTATTTGGGACTTAAAGGAAGCCAGAGAGGTCAGTAGTTGGAATGGAAGACTGTTTCAAGCATGGGGGACAGCCAGAGAGGATACACAGAGATAAGACATGGAGCGCCTTAGAACAACAAGGAGGTCAGTGTCATTGGATTAAAGAGTACATAGGGAACTGGCATTCAGTCGTTGCTCAATAAAAGCTTTTGATGAATTTCTGTGCTATTCCACTTGGGCTACAACAACTGGCATCGAAAAATTTGGGGGAAAAAGATGTAAGAGCACTGGAAAGATAGGAGGAAGGGAAGTTATGTAGGGCTTTGAATGTCAAGGAGAAGATTTTGTGTTTGCTCCTGGAAGAAATAGAAGAAAATAAAATTCAAGCAGAAGCTAAATGATGACTTCTGGAGCTTTGTATTTCCAGTGTATGGCACATAATAAGTGCATAACATTTTTTCATACCTTCAACATGCAAAATTTATTAAAAATAATGTAATTGAAAGTAATATTAAAAAGAAGGCAAAATGACTAATTGTATTGCTCTGTCTTGGCCCAGGAGAACAGACAAGACATACATAGTTTCCTCCTTTTGGAGATGGCTGGTGGCAGAGAGAGACAGTGGGGCTTAGAGAATGAGTTCCAGAGGTTCTCCAGGGTATATTCTCTGCATCTGGAAATCAAAAGGCATCAATGAAACTAATTTTAAAAGTAAATTAAAACCTGAAGACAAAAACTAATGTCTCCCTTGGCCATATATTCTAGTTCACTTATTATTTTAGCCAGAAAATGTTTTCTCATGTCTAACCCAGACTCCACATTAATATGAAATCATAGAATTTTCCTTTTTGTAATTCATTACATGTTTAACTCACATGTCTCTGATAACAGTTTAAGACCATTATTTTTTGTTTTAACCTAAGTAAAATAGAAGAGAAATTCATCAAAAGCATTTATTGAGCAACTACTGAATGCCAGATGTTAAGAAATCTAAGATTATCTGTCCTCAAGGAACTGACAATTTAGTTTGAGAAGCAGTGCAATCCTTCGAACCTTTAAGTTCAGGTGTCATATCCGATGTCTGTCAATAACCAAGCTAAGTACCCTTGGGAAAGCTATTTTACCTTCTTAGTCAGTGGTTTTCTCATCAGACTGATTTTGACTGAAGGGTTGGAGGGTGGAGCAAAGAACTCCCAAAGCTCCCATTTAAAGATGAATCTCAGGTCAACCATCTCTTTTTTTACCAGCACCTTACATTCTGTGGAAGGGATGCTATCATGGCTGTGTACTGGGTTCCTTCTCTTCCTCCTTCATTCCTCCATCTTTTCAGCTTCCTTTCACGCACTGTCTTCCCCTATTAGAATATAACCTCCTTGAGACCAGAGATTATCTATATTTTTATCCACAGCATTTAGTACAGTGCCTGGCATCTTAATATTTATTAAGCATCTAGTGACAATAAATATATATTGACTGATAGGTCAGAGATCACAGATTGTTATAGAATTAGAAAGGACTTCAAAGACCCAATCTGTAGCTAAAGAAAAACACTCATTACAAGATCTTCAGTAAGTGGTTATATAAACCCTGCCTAGGATCTCCAGGGTTTACTCTTTAATGAGACAGCCCATCACTTTCTTCTATTTTTTAAAAGGTTTTCTTTACACTGAATGAAGTCTGCCTCTGAAATTTCTACCCATTGCTCTTTGGAAGCAAGCATAACAACTTGAAGCCCTCTTCCACATGACAGTCTTTCAAATACTTTACCATGGCTATCATATCTCTACCATAGTTACTCTTCCACAGACTAAATAACATTTATTTTACCCTCCCACCTAACTACTCTATGGCATTGTTTTTAAGTTTTCTTATCGTTATGGTTGTACTCCACTTTGTCAAAAAAAAATTACTTCCTCTAATATGACACTTAGAACTGAACACAGTACTCCAGGAGAGATCGTACCAGGGCAGGGTATCCTAGAACCTCTGGTATCCTAGAACAAATTATTTTTTGATCAAACCTATTATTTCATCAATTTGATTGATTTCATTGGTACTCCTGGTGAAGAAACTTCCAATACTAATGAGCAGCACCTGCATTTTTCAAATTTTATTCTTACAGAATACTGGAATGCTGAGACATCAGATTATTTATCCAGGATCACACAGCTAGTATGTATTTGTTACATGTAAGGGGTAGGACTTGAATTCAGATCATTCAGACTTTCAAAACAGCTTTATATCCACTACTCTGTGTGATCTAAGGTCATATATATTGAAATAAGATATTTAATGGGAAAAATATAAAGTTGGGTTCAAAATATCAACTGCACAGCTATAAGACAGGTGAGACATGCCTAGATAATAGTTCATGTGAAAAAGACCTGGGGATTTTAGTCAACAATAACAGTCTAACCTGTTAGACAAAAACCTATTAATAATTCATATTCTTTCTCCTTGTCCTTGTACTGGCTGTATCTAGGAAATGTTCCCTTCTTATATCCACCTTTGAGAATCTCTAGTTTCTTATAAAGCTCAGTTCAAATACTTTCTTCTCCATAATCCTTTCCAGATCTCTTTTCCCACTATGAGTGCCTTCCAAGATTGCTTTCCATATTCTCTCTGTATAGTTTGTTTGTACATAACTGTTACAATATTGTCCCCCCATTATAATGTGAGATCCTTAAGAACATAGATTATTTTAGCCTTTTTATCCCTAGGCCTTAGCACAGTGCCTGGCACATAGTAAGCCCTTAATAAATGCTTATCGATTGACTAAAAAACTGTTTCTTGGCTGCAAAATGGTATAAAGGAAAGAAACCAGAAGACCTGGATTTAAATCCTGGCCCTGGTGCTTATTGACTGTGAAGCCTTAAGAAAGCTTCATTACCTCTTTAAGGTCTCATTGTCTTTGTATAAAGTGTGCTGGTTGAATTAGATAATCCATAAATGTTTCTTTTAGCTCTGACATTCTATGAGAGCAATGATAGGAAATAGGAACATCATGCATAAAGAGTTGGAAGACACTTTAGAGCAAGTCTTATTTTCTCATTTTTCAGAAGAGGAAACTGAGTCTCTGAAGCAGTAAATAACTTGTCCAAGGTTATACACGTGTAAATAGGAGAGCCATGGATTCAAATCCAAGTCTTTGGAAGAGAAATCCAATGTTCTTTCCCTAGGCCATGCTGCCTCCTATTGGAGGAAGATTGAGGGGAGCTGGCATTCATGTCTCTGAGTAGGCTCCAAGCCAAATGTTCAGCCTCTTAGGTTTTGATGGCTTACTGATTTCAGAGGCCTATTGAATTTTAGAGCTGGAAGAAGCTTTAGTTTTAACCATACTATCAATATAAGGCTGCTTTGGGTCTCCACTCTAGGTGCTAATCACAGAGGTTTCTGGGTGAATGTGGGAGAATTGCACTCATTCTTCCAGCAAACCAGATGGGTTTGTTGGCGTTCATCAAGGGTCACTGCATTTGGAAGACACTGGGAGCAGAGGGTGCTTGCTGGAGGCGTCATCATACCAAGTGGAACAGATTGCTCATGTTTCTCTCTCATTTTGATGGGAATGATTTGGACTCTGAAAAGCAAACATGCTGCAATAGAATTTGTGGGGTTTGGGTTCTCATTTTTTTTAAACATCCCCCCCCCAAACTAAAGCGAGAGATTCTGCCTATATAGAAATTCTCAACAATATCTCACAGTTGGCACTGAGCATTTCAACTTCGTGGCTTTGATTGGGAAGGATGACAAGAAATTCTTATAATGTTTTCCTAAATGCCAAAGATGAAATTGGTTTTGTAAAATGCTAGAGCAGATGGAGAAACCATTAAATAAATTTCCAAAACGGCCTCTTTTTCAAAGCAGCCTCATTTCATGCCCTTGGAACATGAAATCAGCCAGCCTTTATAGGGACCACCCTATGGCTCTGATTCCACTGGCAAGAAGAAATTGAGAATTAAAATCAAGAATGGAGATTTGAGATCATCTGAGGATAATCTGATAAGTCTGGAAAGGCAATCTAGACAATGCAATTACAAACCCCTTCAAAAACAGTCTATACTATCATCAAGGGCATCCTTGATGACAATATTCAAAGGGAATAGGCAATCAGATTTTTGAAGATGATTGTTTCTAGCAGAGCACATCTATAAAATAACACAATTAACTGAAAGGTGCAGAGAATATAAGACCATGTTGTGTCTGATATCTACAAAAAGCATTTGATTCAGTAAGAACAAGAAATTGTCCCAAAATCTCTCTTTAAACAAAATGTCTCCCACACATACATTAAAACAACATAATACTCCATGACAGATGTGACTAGGGGGAGAAATGTGTTCAACAATACAGTATGTACTAATATCAAATGAGATTTAAAATAGGAGACTTATTTATCCATGATGTTTAATAATCTCATGAAAGATATCCTAGGAAGAATTCAAACATGAGCCCTGATCAGTGGCAATATTTCTATAGAAAGATGATATAAGATTTGTATATCAAGACCCACAACAAGACAAAGTCCCTTCAGTGAAATCTGTAGGAATGTAAAAAAGGATCATTCCCATAATCTACATCAGAAAACTAAGTGAACTAAAAAAAAATGGATTACCCATACTTTGACTTACAGCTATATGGACAGCCTATTAATTTGTCCATTGATTCTAATATGTAGGTTAGGCGTTCCGGGTGAATAATGAGCTGGAATCAGAATTGAATAAGAGCACAAAACAAGAGTAGAAACATTTTGGAAACAATAATGTTTTCAAAGATTTCAAACACAAAAGGTCATCTCTTTATCATGAATATTCTTCTAATAAAGCAACATATCTATGAAACAACAGAATGTCATGATTTTGGAATAATCAAAATGACAGGTAACACGGAATCACCACCTTCCAAAAGACACTTACATGTGAGCTACATGTGAGAAGTGTGTCTACTTCTTCCACTCCAAGAACTCTATTTTCCCATTAGGAAACTACAAGAGTACTCAAAATTGTGCCAGGCATATATTTACTGGTGCCATAGATTTATCATCCCATTTACCAAAATGCTACCTCACCTGAAGTTGCCCCACCTTTTCCCTTCTAACTTTTCTGCTACACTCTGTTGCTTAACATTCTGGGAGGACTAAGGCTCAACCCCCTAAGGAAATTGATAACCTATTTTAACTTAGTCTTCAACGATCATAACATACTCCTATCAGATTACTAAATCTTCCTCATCTCAGTTATTCTGTACCCCTAGCTGTCAATATTTAAAACCTGCTCTCTGTTCCCCCACTGACTGTTCCCTCATTCCCATCTACCTCAACCTAACCCCTTACTCCATTGTCAGGTCCAAAGCTACTCACTCTTTTCACTATTCCCTTTGAAATGCCTGCTCCTTAGGTAACAAATTTGCTTCCATCTTAAACCTCTTCCTTTGTCATTCTTTGCATCTTCTTTTACTTGCTTAGACCTTGTTCAAGGAGTGTGTTGGTAAATGTTTAGTTACCAACTTTAGGCAGGGGGGATTGTATGCAGAACATATTTTTAAGTTTAATCTGTGTCATTAACATTTTTTTCATTGCTTTCTCAAGTCTAGATAATCAACAAAATATTAAATCAAGCCCTGATTTGTAGCATATGCTTATTTCAGAATAGGTAAAAAGGCTTTCATTGAAAATTTAACAACTCTAAAGAGCTAGTCTGAGCTGGTTAAAGCATACCCTTCCTGGCTTCCTCCTGATAACACAGCTTTCTTGATCACCCTTTCCAATACTGATTTCACTTTCATACTCCCTTACTCGCTGGTTGAGGTAGAGTAGTTGGAATATTTCTTGTTCCCTATTGTCATTTCAAGTTCTACTTTACCACCATTATTCAGCAACCTCTCCTTTTTTCTGAGGTAACTCAATCCATATTTATCACCCAATCAAGTTTCTGTTATCTACTGAATACCAGGATCCTATCTTTCTCTCCTGAAGGGGTTCAGCTTCTGGCTCACTATCCTTCTCTCCTCTACTGAACACTCCTAACCTTTATTTCCTCAAGTTACCCATTTCCCATGACCTACTCCTCCACCCTCACTTGATCCATCTGTCCTCACTAGCCATCATCTTATATCTTTTCTCTCTTTCCAGGCTAAACTCCTTGAGAAGATCATCTATAACTAGTTCCTCTATTTCCTTTCCTCTTACTATCTTAATTCTATGTGGTCTGATTTTCAACTTCCAGGTTTTCATGGCTTTACTCTCTCCTCATTCCTCTACCATTTGGCTGACAGTTCGCTCTTATTCTCCTTTGCTGTATCTTAATCAAATTTGTATCTACTAACCATGAGTTTTCCTCCAAAATTCTGTCCTCAATTCTCTTCTCTTCTCCTTCAGTAGTGATCTCATCAGTGACCCTGAATCAGTTTACCAACTCTATGCATATAATTGTCAGATTTAACTCTAACCATTCTCCTGATCTCCAGTCTCATATCTCTAACTGCTTAGACTGGATACATCATCGATATCTTAAACTCAGCATGTCCCAAACTGAACACATTATCTTTTTCCCCAAATTCTGCCATGTTGTTTGCTTTCTAATTGCTGTCAAGATTACCATCATCCTCATGGAGGCTCACAACGTCAGTATTGTCTTTGATTCCTCATTCTCATAGGTCCTAACTCTTATAGATTATGCATTGATAACACCTCTTATACATGCCCCTTCTCTCCTCTAACACTACCATCCTAGTAGAGACCCTTACCTTAAATTATTGTAATAACTCTTTGTTGGTCTCCCCACCAGAAGTCTCTCCCCACTCTAGTCCATCCTCTATATAGCTGCCAAACTATTCTTCCTAAAGTTTCGATCTGATCCTGTCAACCCCAATTTTATAAACTATTGTATTTCCTGATTACCTCCACAATCAAATATGCAGCCCTTTATTTGACTTTTAAAGCTCTTCATAACCTAGCCTCTTCCTATATTTCCAGTCATTTTATACCTTAAACTCCCTCCATGTACTCTGTGATACAGTGACACGGGTCTCTTTGCTGTTCCCCACACACAACCCTCCATCTCCTAACATTGCGTATTTTCACCAATTGTCCCCAAGGCCTGAAACTTTCTCCTTCCTCATCTATCTCCTGGTTTCCTTCAAATCCCACTTGAATTCTACCTTCTAAAAGAAGCTTTTCCAAATTCCCCTTAATGCCCTTAATGCTAATGACTTCCCTCTGCTAATTATCTCATATGTATAAAAGTTGACTGCATGTTGTCCCTGAGCAAAGACCCCCTGAAGAATGTAAGAATTGAGCTGAGTCATAAAGGAAGCCAAGAAAGTTAGGAGTCAGAAGTGAGGGAAGAAAACAATCCAGGCATGGGGAATAGCCAGTACAAAGATATAGCATCAAGAGATGGAGTGGTAATAGTTCAGGTGAAACGTGATAAGGATCTGTTTTGTGGTGACAGCCGCATCCAAGCAGACTAAAGGACATATACAGTGTATTCCAAAAGTCTTAGTATAGTTTTAAAGCTATTAAAGCTTAAGAATAAACAGGAATAGAAAAAGATTATATGTGGAAGGTAAGAAAGTCAGAGTGAGGAGTCAAGGATAAAACCTAGGCTGGGTGACTGGAAGGATGGTGGTACCCTTGACAATAATAGGAAAGTAAGGAAAAGAGAGACTTTGAGGGGAAAATAATGGGTTCAGTTTTGAATATGTTGGGTTTAGATATTTGTGGGACTTCCAATATGACATGTCTAATGGGTAATTGGAGATGTAAGACTGGATATCACAAAAGTGGTTAAAAATGGATAAATCAATCTGGAGTCATCTGCATAGAGATGATAATTGAGTCCATAGGAGTTCATGAAGCTACAAAATGAGATTTTAGAGAAGGAAAAGAAAAAGAGTAGGAAGAGAGCCTTGAAGGTACCTGTCATTAGAGGGTATGAAGATTCAGTAAAAGAGGCTGAGAAGGAACAGTCTGATGGGTAAGAAGACTATGATTGAATCTATAGAGAAGAAAATGTTAGGGAGAAGAGAGTGAATGACAGTGTCGAAGACCGCAGACAGGTCAAGAAGGATGATGATTGAGGAAAAGCCATTGGATTAGGCAATTAAAAACCATTGGTAACTTCAGAAAGAATGGTGTTGGTGGAATGATGAGATCAAAACTAGACTAAAGAGAGGTAAGAAGAGAATGAGAGAAGAATAAGATGAAAAGGCATGGCTAAGCAGATTTCTGTCAAAAAGATTGCGTAGTTTTAGTATATAGTACAAACTCATAAAAAAAAGCTATTACAATCTTAAGCTAAATTTATATTGGAATATTATAGGGACTAGGGACATGATAATTTCACTATACTTTACCTTAGCCAGATGTACTTAGAGTACTGTGTTAAAACTTAGGTACTATATATTGGGAAGGAGACTCACAATTGTAACGTTAATTAGATCTTCTCTGACTTTCTATTGAGACCCTGGATCAGAGGGTCCTGCCCTCTGGCTCTGAAAAGTGTTGAATACTCTGAGGTGAGGTTCTACTTTAAGGCTTACTCATGAGAAGTGTTGGACCAGATGAGACACTCTGAGCAGCCGCTAAGGAGCCCCTCAACTTTGAAAGCCCAGATATTGGTGTGTCTCTCTCTGGTAACTATGTATATATGGTCAGACATTTGGATCTGTCTGTTGATCTGTGATATATATGTATTGTTTACAGTTGAAAGCCCTGTCTATTGATTACTATTTCTTTGTATTTTCTCTAAAGTTCAAGGTGTTAACTGTTTCCCCTGAACTAAGTGAATAAAATATGTGCTTGATTAAAGTGATTGTTGACCCCTTAAAATTTACTTTCCTTTTAGAAAAGCAGATCTAAGAACCTATACAGCAGGCCCTCCTGTGTATGCCTGGTCCTTACTGATACAACAACATGAGCATCATTCAGAGAATAGTAACCAGACTATAGAAAGGTATCAACACAATGTCAGACAAAAACTCATTGGAGGAAGTGAGAATTCTTAGCTTGGAGAAGAGAAGACTTAAGAAGGACTTTACATCCAAGGATTTGAAGAGCTGTCACATACAAATATTAGAATTGTTTTTCTTGACCAAGAGATGATCAACAGTGTCAAAAGCAATAGTGAGGTGAAAGCAGATGAGGACTGAGAAAATGCCGTTAGATTTGGCCCCAGAGGGTAGGTAGCAATAAAAAAAAAATGGATAGTTGCCAAAGAGAGTCATATATAAATTACTATAGGGAAAACTTCCTAACAGTTATAAATGTTCAAAAATTGAATAGACTGCTTAGGGAATTAATGTTTCCTTTTCTTTAAGGAAAACTGGATGTTCACTTGCTATGGCTATTGTCAAGAGGATTCTTTCTCAGGTCCAGGCTGAACAAGAGTTCTCTTCTTATACCAAAATTTAATGATTCCACCTATAACCAACAGCAAGTATACAAACAGGATATTTTTGGTCATCAAAAAGTAATTTGGGTGCCAAAAATGAAAGTCAGATAGTTCTAGTGTTACATTGTACCACAAAAATGTTAAAAGATCCAGAGAAAGCTCTTATTATCATTTTGGATAGATACTCTATTGAATATTTATGGGATAAAAAAATGACTAGGAATCACATAGGCACAGCCAGGTTACCATCAGCAACAATGGGAGAAATCACCCCACTGGTGACATCAAGAATGCATTCATGTATGAAGAAAAAGTCTAGGGATGATAGCTTCATTTGAAAGTTTCATCATCACTTAAACATTAGCCCAATTTTTTTCCTATACATCATATTCTCCCTCATCTCATCCTTTTCATAGTCTCCCAGTGTTTTTCCTTTGTCTTTAAAATGGAGACATTTTCTTCTAGCCCATCTTTTTTTTGCATGCTGGCTGCATAAATTCTATTTAGACCGATTATTCTTCTCTTATTAACAAGGGCTAAATAAATGGAGATAAGTAAAAATGCAATATTCAGTTGTTTTGCTCCCTTGGCAACAGCTGGGCTTTGTTTTTTCATGGGGTATTTCTGGTTTGTGAACATTGACGATTGATGGAAAACCAACTAGACCTGGGAGGTAGCGATTCAAGGACAAAGCTGGAAAAAAAAAAAAAAACAGAGACAAAATGGTGTAGGGCAAAGAGCCCTGGGCTAGGAATCAGAAAGCCTTCAGCCATTGTCACATCTCTGCCACACAATAATTGGATGACCTTGGGTTTTACTTTTTCAGAGTTCAATTTCCTCCCTAAAAAATGAGGGGATGTGATTGGATGATCTCCAAATTCTTTATAGCTCAAGGATCTATGCCACAGAAACATGGAGTTGAAATTGACCTAAAGGGTCTTCTAGGTAGTCCAATATGTGCCTCAACATGAACTGTGTCTATGAGGTCCTCTGAAAGTGTCTATTAAACATCCGACCTCTAGTCATGGAAAATTCACTACCTCATTTTGGTGGCCTCTTCTAAAAAGCCCTAATTATTAGGAAATTTTTCTTTACAATGAGTCAAAATGTTCCTCTGTAGTTTCCACCCATCTTTTTTTTTTCTAATTCTGTCCTTTGAGGATAAGCAGAATCAGTTTACCACTCCTTCTGCATGACAGCCTTTCAGATAATTTGTTTTCAAATTCAACAAATTAACAATGAACTTATTACTACATGGTTAACATATTAGAAAGGTATACAGGCAAAGAACTATCTGAAATCCAAGGAGACAAAACATTTCCAACTAGGGACCAGAAGAGGTAGCATTTAAATGGGCTTTAAATAATGAGTAAGTATTTAAAAGGCAAAGGAGACAGAAAGAACTTTATGTATACGGAATAGTGTGGCTATCAAGAGAGGGTGGAAATAAAATTAGCATTGGATTGTGAGAGGTGTCATGTGAAAGAGTTGTAACAACTCAAGATGCACTGGGGACTCAATAAAGGCTTTTGAGCTCTCTAAAAATTGAAAATTGTGAATGTTTCCCATGCAACCCCAAATCTTCTTTCTCTAGGTTAAATATTCCATCCTATGACCTTCATGTTCAACTTTTATTTCCCAAGTAAAATAGCTTTCTGATCTATAAGGCAGCTAGGTGATACAGTGCGTAGAATGTTAGATATGGAGTTAGGAAGTCTTGACTTCAAATCTTGACAGCCATATTGTAACTAGATTACCGGAGTATACCATTTAGCTTCTCCCAGTCTCATTTCCCTCATCTGTAAAATATGTTCATATTCTCCTGAACTAGACTGATTTAGAAAGACAGAGTTTCTATTTTACAGATTTATATATCTGACAGAAAAAAAATTGATACGTTGTGGAGGTCAAAAGAGTTCAGAAACTTCCTTCCATTTAGCATAAGAATTTTTCCACAGGTTTTTTGTTTTTCTCATGTCCCCTTCAGCATTTTTGTAAATGTGGATTCCTTCTTAGAATAATATTGAAATGCATGAGTACAATATATATGTATATAATTACAAAGGAAACCAACTATATGAAAAACAAAGATTTGTTTTTTTTCCACTTGAGTTTACAGAAAGATCCTTTGGAATCTACTCTGTCCTAACTGCTAACTCTCAGAATTCTGTTTCCTTCAAGACTCAGGTCAAGTGTCAACTTCTCCATGAAATCTTTCCCAATAGTCTTAGCTATTAGTGCCTCCCTTCCCCCATTCTCTCCTGTATTTATCTCGTATGTCCTCAGAGACAGAGAAAGACAGAGATCTGGTTATTTAACAGGACTGACAGATATTTCTTGAATTTCTGATACCTATTAATGCACTCTATCATTTTGTTAAGCACTCATTTTTGTTCATTATTTTGAATAAATTTAAACTTACGGTGTTTATGTGTATATGTATATATATGCTTGTATGCATATATGCATATGTATGTATGTGTGTGCATATATGTATGTATGGAGAGAGAGAGAGAGAGAAAGAGAGAGAGCAAGAATCATGCGTTTATAGAGACAATGTCACATAGTGGCTAGAGTGCTGGAGACAACAAGGAATCTGTTCAAATTCTGTCTCTGATACTTACTAGTTATATGACCAAAACACAAGTCATTAACCTCCCTGGGTCTCAGTTTCCTCAACTGTAAAATACAGGCAATAATAACTATTGCTCTAGCCTCACAGAATTTTTGCTGTTTTTGCCATTGTTTTGAGTCTCTAATTAAATGGCATATGTAAAGTTCTTTGCCTATCTTAAAGAACAAATATAAAGTATAATTACTCCTTCACTGAACAGTATTTACGAAGTTGCTAATACCTAACAACCTCTGTCGTCTGTTCTGGAGTAGATTCAAAGGTAAATAAGTCATGATCTTTGTCCTCATTGCCTGTAATCTAGTAGCCTACTGGGATGCATAAAAACCGTCTAACAGAATAAAAAGGAATGGATGGACAGTGTCTCCCATATAGCAGGTGCTCACTAAAGGCTTATTGACTGACTGATGTAAGACATATAAGATGTAGACGGTCAGTACTATACAAGGAACTACACTCATATTTTCTGAGAATTCTAAGGAAACATGAAGTACTAACATGGAGTAAGGTATTCAGGAGGAAATTAATATCGACTTTTCATCTTGATGATCCAACTAGCCCCACAGTTTCTATGATTCTTCTTCATAAATATAGGTAATGTTCTTTGATATGGATAAGGACAGGGCCTTCGATTTCATTAATATAGTGAATTCCTAGATGAGGAAACTATTTAGCGATAGAGGTCAATACCTCTACCTCCTGTTTCCCTGAGTTCCTTCAAAACTCAGCTTAAACTTTACCTTCTATGAGAGGTATTTCCCAATTCCTGACTGCCCCTCTTCCCCCACCAGAGATAACTTTGATTATTATTAATTATTATATTACATGTAGTATAAATAGGATTATTATAAAATATACAATATATATAAAATATATTTTATAAAATATACAGTATATATAAAATATATTTTATAAAATATACAATATATATAAAATATATTTTATAAAATATACAATGTATATATAAAATAATAAAATGGGAAGTAATCTCAGGTAATATACATATATATACAGTGTGTTCTTTTTTTAATGTGTTGTCTTCTCTATTAGAATATAAGCTCCTTATGGGCAAGGAATTTTTTTTTGCTTTTTTCTGTATCCTCAGTGCTCAACCCATAGTAAGCCCTTAATAAATTCACCTTGACTGACTGATAGCCTTAGGGAGTTGTCTAAGTCACTGAAAAGTTAAGTGGTTAAGGGATTTGTCCAGAGTCCTACAGCCTGTATGTATCAAAAGCCAGATTTAAACACAAGGTTAGCGGTATGTACACCATGTTTCCTGGATAGAGCATCAGGCCTGGGGTCAGGAAGATTTGAGTCTGAGCTTAGGAACTTACTAGTTGTATGAGCACGGGCAAGTCACTTAACCTGTCTCAGTTCCCTCATCTGTAAAATGAGTTAGAGCATGAAATGGCAAACCACTCCAGTATCCTTGTCAAGAAAACCCCAGATGGGATCCTGAATAGTCTGACACAACTGAAATGACTGAACAATATCAAAAACATAAATTATCAATTTGAAAGGAGTAACAACTCAACGATCTTCCCCATTTCTAATTGTTTTGAAGGGTCCTTCAGGCTACGTACACTCTATGTCCTCCCCTTTCATGCTTACACATTCCTGGAGGTCCATTTCACATCTCTCCTCCTCGATGAAGCTTTCCCTGATCCTCTCAGCCAGCAATGATCTTTCCCCTGTGTTTATTCTTGAATTATGTACTGACAAATACTGAATTTGTTTGTCTTCTTGCCATTTGCAGTTTCACTGTTCCACATGGTGAGAACAGATGAAATCCTCACTTAATCAGAAAAAGGGCTTTGTTGTATCTTCAACTTGGAGTTATGGTCAAAATGGAGCTGAGCCTTGTCTCAGGGAAAGGAAGCTCTATGTGGGGTATTCATTTACGTCTGTAATTTCAGTCTAATTGGCTTCAGTAATAATGCCTGTAGAAATTAATGATTATGGGTTTGGCTCTCTAGAGTGTGTCTATCAAAGTAAATGGAACAGATTGACTTCCTCTGCTATGTTCTACATTTACCCCCCACCTCCAGTCCTTCCACCCCCTTCACCACCCTCCATTCCCCATTACAATTTCCAATCCTCCTTGTTAGGGAACACTGTCTACAAAGAGAAATGATTTTGCTTCATAAAAGTAATTTCAAATAAAACATTTTTGGAACTTTTAAAAAACTTTGTAGTTGGAAAGAAACAATATTGTAAGGTAAAATTGTATGTAAAAAACTAACATACATGAAAGTATACATAGTAAATGGTGACTACAATATAGGCAGGTTCTATCTTTTGCTTTGTTTACATTAGGTTTTGATCTTTGCATGCCATTAGGTTTTGATCTTTGCATAGCTCAGCACTTTGCACTTATCAATTAATCACAACATATTTATTGAATGCCTCGGTGCTAGGCTCTGGAAGATACAAAGATATCTTTGAAAGAAAGGAAACAATCTCTGCCTGCTCAGTGTCTCTTTAATTCAGGACTATACCTCTGAGACTCATCTTCCTGAGTTCAAATCTGGCCTTAGACACTTGCTAGTTGTATGATCCTAGGCAAGTCATTTAACCATGTTGGCCTTAGTTTCTTCATCCGTGATATGAGCTGGAGAAGGAAATAGTAAACCACTCCAATATCTTTGCCAAAAAACCCCAGAAGAGATCACAAAGAATCACACATGACTGAACAATACCTAAAAAACAAAAACAATATCTCTTTGACTAAATAATAATACCCAACATTTATACAAATTTATACTAGGTCTTGTACCAAGTGCTTTATGATGATCTTTTCATTTGATTTGCATAAAAACCCTGAGGTAAATAGAGGTTAAGTGACTTGCCCAGGATCACCCAGTTAGTAGTAGTAATAGTACTAGTTGTAGTAGTAGTAGTAGAAGTGGTAGTAGTAGTAGCAGCAGCAGTAGCGGTAGCAGTGGCAGTGGCAAGCTAGGTGGTTGCTTCACAGATAACACACAGTAGGTGCTGGAGGTTTTAGGTCTCTAGCCTCTAACAAATTCACTCTTGATCTGGTCAGAGAGGCAGACAGCTTCAGAGGGATTAATAATCAGCTTTATTCTAGTCTAGTCTTCTCAAATGGTTGCTGGGAGAATCAGCTCCTACAGCATTCCCTAATCACTCTTCTCACAGGGGCCTGGGGGGAAGTACATAGGGGCAACTACCCCTATGTCTCAATGGGGTAAATCAAGACAGGCACACTTGTGCACTCCCCTAAGCCCCCTCAAGCCCCTCACACACAGATTCCATGTGTTATTCCCCCATTCACTGACCAATGCCCACCTGCTTTAGTTGGGCAATCAGACAGAGAAGGCATCTTGCCAATATTTAACTCACAGGTTAACTTTAGTAATATCATCATTCTGCGCAAGCTTAGTAAATATCACATTAGCTCACCCCTTATCTCATGGCACAGCCTCATTAGGGTTGTCTGTTACTATAAGAACTAGAGTTTCTCAAATAGGAAATTTGAATCAGAGGAGCATGCTAATGCATTCTGTGCATACCTTTACCTATATATGTACATGTTCAATGACATCGCGAAGGTGAATTAGATTTAAGGAGGTGCAAAGTCACCAGGTTCACTCTCTTCTCTGGAGCCATCTTGGGTTCAGGGGAAATACATAGATTAGCATGTCTAGAGATGGCCTAGGGTGCAGTTTCAGTTAGTCGGAGGCAATGCCTATTCAAGGCTAGGTAAGAAATGAGTCCAAAAAGTGATCTCTTTTACCTAGTCAAAAAAAATCAGTCTAGGAGAGGAAGACCCTCAGGGTTTCTGGCCAAAACAGAAAATTGCTTACACTCATTCTGAGCCATCAAAACTGAAACAATGACCAAGTGAGATCTATTATTAGCCAATCAGCGAGAGCCAGAGTGATTGTGGTTTAGGGCATAGTTGAGTAGCTCCATTTGAATCCCAAGGACTTTGTCAATGTCTGGTTTTTCAATGTTATATTTCAATACACCATAAATGAAACGACAAGGGGTATATGGTCATCCTTATCCATATATGTTTTTATAATGACAATGGTATTTTATCATAGGCAAGTAGGTAGCACAATTGATAAATCATTGGACTTAAAGTCAGGAAGTCCTCAGTTCAAATTCAGCCCCAGAACCTTAATAGCTGTATGACCCTAGGCAAGTCATTCATTCCACCCCTCTCTTACTCAGTTTCTTCATCTGTAATATCAGAAGATTCCCAGGATTCCCAGGATTATCGTGAGGATAAAATGAGATAATATTTGTGAAAGCCTTTGCAAACTTTCAAGCACTATATAAATACTATTAGTATTGTTTCCTGTGAGAATGTAAACTCTCTGGGAGGAAGGATTGTTTCATTCTCTCTTTCGGTATTCCCTCCAACTTAGCCCAGTACCTGTCAGAAGGTAGGCACTTAACAAATGCTCAGAGCTGGATAGGACAATTATGCTACCTGTCCTTTGTATGAGATGTCCATAAGTATATGGCTACATGCTCAATCAGAAAGAGACCTGACACCAAGATCCTTGTAAGTGAACATTATTTCCTTCTCCACAAACAGTAAACTGGAAAAATCCCAGTCTCTGGGTTCATTGTGTCTTGCAGACAGAAGTGTTTGGGATCACATTGTCTGGATAATCACCTCAATTCTGTACTTTCTTTCATACCTGAAGTCCTACAGTGTCCAGAAGAAAGTGTTATTATGGATAATACTGGCCTCTGAATTATTAGACATTGGGGTTGGCTGAAGTTCAGTCAGAATTCTGTGTGGCAAATGAGGCATCAGTTTGGAAAAAAAAAATTAAGAGGAAAAGTGACCATGGAGGGGGGAGGAGGACCAGGGAGGGAGAGGAGCTATAGCAGCAACATTGCTAGTTTGCTTTTATATAATTCTTCAGCATTTGCAAAGCACTCTTTGTACATTATTTCATTTACCCTTCACAGTAACACCTAGGAGGTAGGTATTAATATGATACGATATAATTATATCGTATCATATTAATTATATATTATATGTATCATCATATCATACTATACAATACTTACTATACTATACTATATTATGTTATATTACATTGCATTATGTTATATTACATCATGTCATATCATGTTATATTATAGCATGTTGTATCTGTCATTATACTATACTTTGTTATGTTATGTTATGTTAATCATATTAACTATATTATATTAATTATATAGCACCTTACAGATGAGGAAACTGAGGCTCACAGAAGTAAAATCACTTACCCAGGATCATAAGCAAGGAAGTATCTGAGGTAGGATTTGAATCCAGGTCTTTCTAACTTGACATCAGCACATTTACCACTAAGGCCATTTCATCTCATAAAGAATAAAACCATGGCAAACCAGGGTCCTTAAGGAGAGGCAAATGCCCTACTCAATAGCTTGAGTAAACAAAACCTCTGAGTGTCCTGCAGCAAACAGGCTGGGCCTAGTATTCTTCTCTGAAGGGATCATTGAAGTTCATTATAATAACCCTAATCATGGCTCCCAAAAGATGATGTCTCACCGATCAATTCAATAAATATTTATTAAAGGCCTACTATGTGCTAGGCACTGTGCTAAGTGTTAGGGCTGCAAAAAGAGACAAAAGATAGTTCCTGAGCCTTCAAGGAGCTTATAATCTAATAGGAGAGATAATATGCTAACAAATATAAAGCAAGCTATATAGAGGACAAATAGAAAATAATTAACAGAGGGAAAGTGCTAAAATTAAACAAGGTTGGGGTAGGTTTCCAATAGGAGGTGGGATTTTAGTTGGGACTTAAAGAAAACTAGAAAGATCAGTAGGAGGAGCAGAGGAGGGACAGCATTCTAGGCATGGGAGATAGCCAGAGAGAAGACTGGAGAGGAGAGATGTGGGTGGTTGTGTGTGGAGCAAGCAGGAAGCCAATACATTTATTAAGGTCTTTCTATGTGTAAGGAACTTAACACTAGGGATACAGAGAAACAGGTACTTTTTACTTGGAAACATTTTTTTTCTTTATTTCTAGCCTTCCACTTCATTCTAGATACCCAAGTTCATCAGAAAACTTCACCAGAAATTTAACCACTCAATTAGGGAAAAGTTGCTATGTTTCTTTTCCATCATTCCAAATGCCTAGTTATTTAAACTAGGATGATCAGCATTAATTCCTCTTGAATGCACAAAACTGAGACAACAATTAAGCCCTAGTTTGATTTTTTACACAGTTGTTAGAAAAAATAATAATTCAGGGACCTGAATTACCCAGATAATTGCCAAAATTATTAACTCCATTTTGTGTCTGTAATCATGAAGACTAGAATCCTATTTGAACTTCTTCAATATTAGTAGTAGCCTTGATTTATTCAAACAGCTGTTAAGTTTGATGTATCCACCATTCCTTGCTCTTGTCCAAATAAGAATCATGACTTGATGGTCTCTTTCATGGATACTACTTCCCTTCAAATGACTCCAAAATCTAGATTTTTATTCTTGACTTCTCTGCAATCCAATAGCAAATATTTATTAAAGCAGTTACTGTGTGTAAACATCTATGACACTTTGTAGAGATGAAAAGGAAAAAGGAAAAAAGACCCTGTCCCACAACAACCCACTAGAAATAGCAGATAAAATAGTAAATATTCAACAAAGTCCAAAACAATATAGGGAGGGGCAGAGACAAAGGAGAGATCCAAGCAAAGTTTTTCCAGGATATCTGAGGAAGAAGAACTTGAGAACAGTTGATCCGGGTGAGGTGAGCAGGGAGGACAATCTGGAAATGCTAAACAGAGGAGGTAGGGATGAATGAAGATGATAAGGCTTCAGGTTGGCAGAGATAAGAAGAGATAAGAGTACATTCCAGGCTTGGGAAACTGTGGTCCTATGAGAATTCATGGAGCCTGGAGATGAAGGAAAGTAGTTTGGAGAATAGGTAGTAATTCACTTCATCTGGAATATAAAGGGAATGATATCAGTGAGATAAGACTGGACAGTAAAGTTGGAGCCAAAATGTGGAGACCTTTAAATACCGTACTAAGGGATTTGTGTTTTTAATCATCACAAGAGAAAATCAGTGAGACTTTTTAAGCAGAAAAGTAGCAAGTTTAGTCCAAAACTTAGATTACTTTGGCAACTACATGAAGGATATATTGGAAAGAGGGGAGAATTTAGAATTAGGAATGATTTCTGATCATCAGATCTTTAATTACTGAACATCTCTATCTAGATTCCCCCTTTGAAAATACAAACTTTCTACATCCAAGACCAAGTTTATTATCCTTTTACCTATACTGCTCCTTCAGACATTCTAATTTCTATCTGTGGAATTTCTATATTTATGGAGTTTTCCTTGTGCAGAATCTTGGGCTTATAGTTAACAATCTCTTCTCCCTTGCTTTTCAAATCTAGTCAACCAGCAAATCCTCTTCATTCCACATCTAAAATGTCTCAGGACAGTCTCTTTTCACTGATATCACCTTAGTCAGCTTTTTATTTCTAGTCATCTCAACTATTTTAATAGCCTTATTACCACTGATCTAGACTATGGTAATAACTCTCCTGTTTCCACTGTCTCTCCACTGCAGTCTGTGCTTTATATAAATGAGTTTAATCTTTTTGATTCATAGATCTATCTGTTCATGTCACTGCTTTGCTCAAAAATCTACAGTAGCTCCCTATTACTTCCCAAATGGTTTTCTTCACTTGTTTATATTCATGGCACTCCACTATTTCACTCTACTCTGTCTCTCTTTCTTGTCTCAATTCATACTGTTGCCTTCTATTCAAACAACTTTGTTGCCCCCGCTATACCATGAAATTGCCTACCCCTATCCCTTAGTTCATTCTAATCCTGGCCTGAAATGTCCTCTCTTCCTTCCTTTCTTTTTTTTCTCTCTCTTCTTTTCTTGAACTGTTGAACTCCTACACATTCTTTAAAGCTTAACTCAAATGCAATCTCCTCTAGGAAACCTTCCTTGATCTCCCTTGGTCACTAATTAAGGCATTTTGGTGGTACCGTGGATAGAGGGCTGGACTTGATATAGGGAAGACCGAGTTCAAATCTAGCCTCAAACACTTATGATCAGTGTAAACCTGGGCAAGTCACTTAATCTTTGCCTTAGTTTTCCTCATTTTTAAAATCAAAGTAAAAGCACCAATCTCCCAGAGTTGTGGAAAGAATAAAGAGAGGAAATATTTGTAAAGCAAGTGCTTTGCAAACCTTAAAGAGCCACATAAATACTGACTACAATTATTAATAACTTTATCCTCCACATCTCCCATAGTGCTTTGTTTACTCCTCCCTAATGCACTTAAGTTTTATTGTGCTTTATGGTTATTTGTTTTTGTCATCTTCTCATTTGATTGTAAGCCTCAAAATCCCATAATATACCTAAGTTATTATTGTTGCAAACTCATGGATGTGGGAATTGAATCTGATCTAGAGGCAACATGGTTTAGTGGATAGTGAGGTGGCTTTGGAGCCAGAAAGACTGGGATCAGAACCATCTTCTGCCATTAGTGGTCATGTGACCCTAGGCAAGTCATTTAACCTTTGAATGCTCTAGGCAGTGTAAGTTTAAGAATGTAAGTTGCAGGAAAAGTGATAACCTTCATTAGTAAAGGATGTTGCCTAATCTGGCAATTTTCTTTACCAATGAAAGTAACACAGGTTCACAGGTCCAATGAAAGAGTCACAGGTCCAGTCCTTGTCTCTGTCTTATCTAATGTTGTATCCTATCTCACAGTAACTTTGATAGTATTCTGTGTGCAGGAATCACTAGTAAATCTTTATTGAATGTACATTATTTTTTATCGAAGTTGTAATTTTGGTCAGTCGGTGAGTCAACAAGCATTAAGATCTCCTCTGTGTCAGGCACTAAGGCTAAATAAAAGGGTAAAAACATGGTCTCAGTTCTGAAATTTTATATTCTAAGGAGAGAGAAATCATTCAAATTACTGTATACAAAATTTATATAGTTCAAATGGAAGATAATTTCCAAAAGAAGACAGTAGTGCTAGGTGGAGAGAGAAGGGCAATGATGCTTGGTCCTCAGTCTTGTGTGAGTGTGAAAGGTGCCTTGCAGAACTGGGATTTCTGCTGAACCTTGAAGGAGGCTAAGGAAGTCATAGATGAAGATGGAGAGCATCCCAGGCATGGGGGGCCGCCAGCATAAAAACACACAGTCAACAGATGGAATGCCCTATTCATGAAAGTATTTCAATAACTTTGGCATTTTATTTTCTAAAGACTATGGAATATGTTGCTCTCAGATCTGGATTACTCCTACCATCTGCTGCCTCCTCTTCTATTCATGTACTACTGAACAAAGCAACATGAAACCATGTTGACTGGGTCCCCTACAATTTTACATTTCATAACCTCACCTGGACCTTCACTGCAGCAAAGCAATTCTTTTTCACCTCCCTAATTAACTCACTTTTCTCACTCACCACAGAGGCTTTTCAAAACCTTTTCACCCTCCTCAAATCTCTCAAAGCTCCTTCTTCCTCTATCTTTTCAGCTGAGACCATTGCCTTACATTTCACAGAAAAAAAAATTGAGGCCATTTCCCCTGTCCCCAGATGACATCTCCCAGATATCTCCTGTCATTATCTCCACTTTCACTCATCTTACATGAAGAGGTATTCTTTTTCCTTATTAAAAAAACAAAAAAAACCCAAAAAATACCTTTTTCTATATGCATAATATAACCCTATTCTCTCTTGTTTTCTCCAGGAACTCACCCCTTCTATCTTCCTCACTCCATCACTTATCTTCAATCTTTCCTGTCCATTGACTGTCTCCCTACTGACTTTAAACATACCCGTGTCTCTCCTATACTTAAAAAACCTCACTTGATCTACCCATCACCATATCTCTCTTCTCTTATGTGGCTAAATTTTTTGAGAAGGTCATCTGTAATAGATACCTTTACTTCCCTCCTCTTTCTCTCTCCTTAATTCACAATAGTCTGGCTTCTAACACTATACCTACGGAATTATTCTTCCCAAAGTTGCTAATGATATCTTAATGGATAAATTCAATAACCTTTTCTCAATCCTCATTTTCCTTGACTTCTCTGCAGCTTTTGATTTTGTCAATGATCCTCTTCTCCATGATCCTCTTTTCCCTCTAGGTTTTTGGAATACTACCCTTCCAGATGCTCTTATCTTACCATGCACCTTCTCAATCTCCTTTTCAGGATCATCATCCAAGTCATGCCTGCTAACTTTGGATATCCAAAAGTGCTCCACTGCATCCTTAAGACCCTATCCAACTATCCAGCACACATGGATTCAGTTATCATCTCTATATTAATGATTGTCAAATATACTTACCTAGTCCTAACTTCTGCTGACCTTCAGTCTTACATTTCCACCTCTCTACTGAACATCTCAAATTGGATGGCCTAAGGACATCTTAAACTCACCATGTCCAAAACAAAACGCCTTATCTTTCTCTCATGTACTCTCCTTCTTCCTAATTTCCCTATTATTGCCTAGGGTACCACCATCCTACCAGTCACCTAGACTCACAACCTAGCTGTTCTCCTCAACTTCTCATTCTCTCTCACTCTCCATATTCTAGGTCTATTAACTTTGCCTTCATAATATCATATATATATATATATATATATATATATATATATATACATATATATATATATATATACATGTATATATATTTGCCTTCATAATATCATATATATATATATATATATATATATATATATCATAACACCTATATGTCTTCATAACATAACATAACATATATGCCCCCTTCTCTCTCCTGACATTGCTGGACACACATCCTTATCATTTCACACCAGGACTATTGAAATAGTTTGCCTGGTGATATGATGATATACTTAAAAACTCCTAGAGAAGAAGCTAAAAAAACTATTGAAATAAATCAACAATTTTAGTGAAGTTACTGTATACAAAATAAACACACTTAAATAATCAACATTTCAATATATTGCAAAAAATAAAGAAGTCTAGCAGCAAGAGATAGAGAAAATCCATTCAAAACAACTGTAGAAAATATAGAATACTTGGGAATCTACATGGAAAGACAAATCCAGGAACTATACAAACACAATTAAAAAACACTTTTCACATCAAAGAAGTCAGATCTAAACAATCTGAAAAATATTGTTTGTGGGTTGACTGAGCCAATTTTAAGAAATAAATTCTACCTAAATTAATCAGATTATTAAGCACTATACCAACCAACCTAATAAAAGTTTATTTTATAGAGTTAGAAAAATAATAACAAAATTCATCTAGAAGAATAAAAAGTCAAAAAGGCCAAGATCAACGAAAAAAATATCAAGGTGATTTAGCCATACTAGATCTCAAACTATATTAGAAAGCAGTAATTACCAAGACACTCTGATACTGACTAAGAAGTTGAGTGGTGAATAAGTGAAATAGATTAGGTACACAATACATTAGGGGCACTAGGTGGTGCTGAGGAAAAAGCATCAGTGCAGGAGTCAGGAGGACCTGAGTTCATATCTCACCTCAGACACTCGACACTCACTAGCTGTGTGACCTTGGGCAAGTCACTTAACCCCAACTGCCTCATCCTAGGTAATCTCCAGTCATCCTGATGAATATCTGGTCACTGGATTCATATGACTCTGGAGGAGAAGTGAGGCTGGTAACCTGCACAGCCCTCCCTCACTCAAAACAAAGTCAAGTAAAAGGCATGTCATTATTTCTCTGATGGCATGGTCTTCTTCGGCAACAAAGGACAAATGCACATTATAGTAAATGATCATAGTAATCTAGCACAGGATAAATATGGAAGTTCAAGATTTTGAGACAAAATTTCATAATTTGACAAAAAAACTGCTGGGAAAACTGGAAAACAGTATGGCAGAAACTAGGATATCTCACACCATACACCAAGATAAGATCAAAATGGATACATGACTTGCACATAAAATGTGATACTAAAAGGAAATTAAGAAAGCATATAATAGTTTACCTGCCAGATATATGCTCAAGGGAAGAATTAGGAAGAAACAAGATATAGAGAGCATTTATTAAATGTAAAATAAACAATTTTGATCACATAAAATTTTTTTTTTTTATTAAATTTTTATTTTATTTATAAATGTTCTACAAACACTTCCTTAAAATTAAGATTTTATACCCCCACACCTACCCCCCCTACCCCCCTCCCTCCCCATGACAGCATACAATTTTGTATAGGTTCGACATATACTTTCCTATTGAGCATATTTTCACTATAGTGATGTTATGTAGTCACACTGAGA
>CM053773.1:153740136-153787119 GCA_028658325.1 Potorous gilbertii | reverse complement strand
TGGTAGACTTGGAACTTTGTAATAACACAAGAACTTACTGAAAAAAAAAATCCCAATGTCAATTTTCTAAGGCAAAATGCCTTCCACACTCAGAGAAAGAAATATGGAAGTCATTCGCAGATTGTAGCAGATCACATAAAATTTAAAAAAAAATTTGTATAAACAAAAACAATGGAACCAAAATCAGAAGAAAAGAAGAAAACAGGGAGTAGGGGGAATTTTCCAATAAATATGTCTAATAAAAGCCTGATTTCTCAAATATATAAAGAACTATCAAATTTGTAAGAATACAAATCATTCCTCATTTGATAAACAATTAAAATACATGAATAGGCAGTTTTCAAAGAAATCAAAGCTACCTATAGTCATATAAAAAAATGCTCTAGATCATTCTTGATTAGAGAAATGCAAATTAAAACAATTCTTATGTATCACTTCATACCTATCATATTTAATATGACAAAATAAAGGAAAATGATAAATGTTGGAGGGGATTTGGGAAAACTGGGACACTGATGCACTATTGGTGGAGCTGTGAACTGATCCAACCAGTCTGTAGAGCAATTTGGAACTAAAAGGGCTATAAAACAATACACATCCTTTGATCCAGCAATACCATTACTAAGTCTGTGTTTCAGAGAGATGTATTCTTTTAATGGGAAAGGGCCTGTTTGTACAAAAATATTTATAGTAGCTCTTTTTGTGGTGGTTAAGAATTGGAAATTGAGGGAATGTCCATCCATTGGTGGATGGCTAAACAAGCTGCCATGTATGATTGTGATGGAATATTATTATACTATAAGAGATGACAAGCAGGATGATTTCAGAAAAACCTGTAGACATATATAAACTGATGCAAAGTAAAGTGAGCACAACCAGGAGACACAGTAACAGCAATATCATACAATGAAGAATTGTGAATGACTTAGCTGTTCCAAACAATACAATGGTCCAAGAAAGTCCCAGAGTATTCATGATGAAACATGTGATTTGCCTCCAGAGAAAGAACTGATTTTAACTGAAAATAGACTATTTTCTTTTTTCTTTCTTTCTTTTTTCTTCTTCCTTTCTTTGAGTCTTCTTGTACAAAATGACCAATATGGAAATGTTTTACATGAGTGTACATGCATTACTTATGTCAGATTGCTTGCTATCTCAGGGAGTGAAGGAAGCGAGGGGGTGAGAGATTGAATTTAGAACTCAAAACTTAAAAAAATGGTAACATTTGTCTAAACATGTAATTAGAGGAAAAATAAAATATTTAACAAAAAGAAACAGCCTGCTTGTTGGCTGCCCTGCCAGCAATTACTCCCCACTTCTCTCTCTCAGTCTTTCTCCACTCAGCTGTCAAAGTGATGTTCTTAAACTGGTCTGACCCTGTCACACACACATGCCACACCTCCACACAATAAACTCCATGAATTCTCTATAACCTCCAAGATCAAATTAAAAATTGTCTGTTTTTCAAAGTCTTTCAAATCCCTCCCCCACTATCTTTACAATATTCTTATACCTTAATTTCCTGTCACCACTACTCTGTGGTCTCTCAATACTGACTTTCTTTTTATTCATCACATATCCCATCTACAGAGTCTGAGTATTTTCACTACTTATCCCCTATGCCTATAATTCTCTCCCTCCTCATTTCCACCTTATAGCTTTCCTGGCTCCCTTCAATTTTCAGCTGAAGTCTCACCTTTATATGAAGCCTCTCCTGTTCCTTCTTAATTCTAGGGCCTTCCCTCTGTAGATTATCTCTTTGGTCTGCCTATATCTTGTTTGTTCATAGTTGCTTGCATGTTGTCTCCACAATTAGACTGAGCTCCTCAAGAGAGACTTGTCTTTTATCTTACTTATCCTTTGTCTTTCTTTGCATCCCTAGCTCTTAGCACAATGTACAACATATAGTAACTATTTAACACACATTTGTTGATTGAGTGACTGATGGGTCCTTAGCACTAGCTAGATGACCTTGTCATATAAGAAGTCACAGTATCTCTGAGATTCAATTTATTCATTTGTAAAATGAGAAAGTTTTACTAGCTGACTCATCATTTGCTCTCAATCATTTGCTAATCTACATTGGTGGAGAGGGATTTTTTCATTCATAATAGATCCAGGAGAAAAGAAGATGAAAGAAAGGAAAGGAAAGGAGAGGAGCAAGGAGGGGCTGTTCCACTGCAGAGTTCATCACTATAGTATACCATGGGCAGAGAAGTCCCTGGGCTGCTTCAACTGCTACACAAGCAAAAGCTTCCTTCAGCAGGAGACTTGTCAAGATAGAAACAACAGGATGTATCCATCTCTCTGTATAATGTTAGGAAATTGGACAATATTTCTTTGGCAATTGTGTTTGCTTGACACTTTGGATGTCAGTCTCTTCTCAGGTCTTCTTTTCGCTTTTTGCTGCTGAGGAGTCATGTTCTGGACGGGATCACATCTCTTCTTTGCCTTGTAATCAAAGTCGAATCAATAAGCATTTCTTATGCTCCAGGCACTGTGCTAAGGGCGGAGCATGATCAACTCTCTGTCCTCCTAGATCTGAATACTCTCCTGAGCAAAGATTGTCAAGTCTTCTGAATCTTCTCAAAGCTCTACTTAGAGAAGCCTGATTTGAGGTCTCTCCTTCAATTTGTTCCTGATCCTGTCTTTCTCCTCCCTCTCCCTCTTCCTTCACATCTCTTTCTCTCTTCTTATTATCCTTTTCTTTCTCCCTCTTCCCCCTTTCAGTCACAGTCACCCTTGGTAGAAATATGATGAAAGCATTCCACGATTCATAAACTGAGACCCAGAAATTGTGCCTGAAAGCATTCAGGTTCAAAGAGGGTCCTTAGCATTGCTTTTGTCTAGTCTCCTACCTGCTTCGTGAATACCTTCCATCATGTAATGACAGATCATATTGTCATTGAGATTTACACAGAATTTTCCTCACATGAAATTTGTGAAGTAAAGCATTCAATTATCATCTTCATATGATAGATAGAGGCTCAAGAAGATTAATGACTCACCCAGGGTAACTCAGTTCATGATTGTTGAAGTTGGTACTCCTAATACAAGGGGGGCATGCTGGAATTGGCTTAGATAATCTCTGCTTTATTGATTTGTTCATTTGCTAGATTAAGAAAATGATTGGAGAAAATGCTAAAGTGTTCCATGACTGCATGGCAAGGCGGGGGTGGTATAAACGTTTACTAGAACACCCCATCCCTTACATCCAGATCTCCTGGAATTAAGAACAAAATTCTTTCCATTCTACCATGGTATCCAAAAAATATGAGCATCTAATTTTTATTTAGACTTCCCCACTGATAGGAGTTTACTAATTTAAGCTTTTCAACTCAAACCCAAACCATAATATTGCTGGGCAGGTCTGTTATTTGCTAGATGACTGCTGTTAGAGCCCAATCTAAGAATAGGAAATTGGATACAAACTTATCCTCCTGTTCAGTTTGTTTGAGCTTAAGATAAGCTCTTCAGCACAAGCTATGACCCTGAAAGGATTCAGGTGTCATAAACACTCACACACACACACACACACACACACACATATGCATGCCCGCACATGCGCGTGCACATACACATACACACACACACTACAATGATGGGCATAAAGGATAAAGATCAAGAACCAAACATTAGCCTCCTGGTCTCAATTTTCTTTTCCCCTATTCTTATTCTGGTCGCTCTCACACATTCTTCCTCAATGATGACTCAATTCAAAATATACCAGCTCCCTTCCCACTATCAGAATTCCTTAAAGACCCATAGAAGACCCAGTGACATCAGTCTCTTGTCATTTCAGCTATGGGATAGCATAAACTCTCATACAACCTGTCTGCCAGTTTCCATTCTCCATCCTGTGGTGACATTACAAATGTTAGAGAGGTAGTCCTCTTATTTTTGCAAAATGTTCTTCCTTATACTGTGTTAATCTATCGCTTTCTGCAGTCACAAAGAACAAGTCTGATCATTCATATACATTAATCCTCCTGGTATTTGAAGTCAATAAACAAACCTAACAACCAGTCAACATTTATTAAGAATCTAGCTGTGGTTCCAAGAAGCTATAGCATGCACAGTGGCCACACACCATTAAACTGTCTTATCAGATAGGCTAACCCAGGTTGAGGGTAACTGGTGGACCTCTAAACCAACAGTAAGTTAGGGGGTGTCTGCCCCAAGTTTGTGAAGACTTCCCCCTGAAGAATGGGCTGATGAGAACAATTTGTTTCAATGGCCATGAAGGTGACTGAAGCTGGTGCCGCGGAGTGCTTAGAGCTCGGTCAGCCATGGAAGATGCCAAGGTCATCCACTGTATCCTGGGCTGTTGCCAGTTGTCTTGATTTTTTTCTTGCTACTGGACTTTGATGACTCGGGAAGAGAGAATGATGTTGATGATGTAGTGTGGCTCTGTTTCATTTAAATCCAATTCATGCACTGGTCATGGCATCACCCTGTGATGTCACTGGTCCTCTTCAAAAACGACAAACACCAATGACAAATTCTTCTCAGCATCATACTAGGCACTGGACATACTAAAACAAAAGTAAAACATGATTTGCCCTCAATGAACTTTCAGTGGAGATAGCATGTATATAAATAACAGTATAGATAACATATGAGAAAAATGAAAGGGGAAAGACATACGAGTAGCTAGGTCTTCAAGAAAAGTTTCATGGAGAAGTTGACACTTGACCCAAGTCTTGAAGAAAATAAAGAATTCTGAGAAGTAGGAGTGAGGACAGAACACATTCCAGGTATGTAAGACAGACTGTACAAAGGGACAGAGAAAGCAAATATACATACATATATGTGTGTGTGTGTCTGTGCGTGTCTGTGGGTGTGTGTGTGTGTGTGTGTGTGTGTGTGTGTGTGTGTGTGTGTGTATAAAGGCACTCTGGACACAGATCATTTAAAGCTTTAGATAGCAGTTAGCAGCACAGTGGATAGATTGTTGGACTTGAAGTCAGAAAGACCTGAGTTCAAATCTTGCCTAAAATTTATTTTCTGTGGGTCCCACCATGGGATGTCTGCATCTTGTTTAAACAATTGTGTTTCTGCTATCATCTTTTAGGTCTTATGGAGACTTCTTACAATCTCTCTAGATCAGTTAATACAGGAACAGCATGGGTTAATAATGCTGCAGGCCCCTCCCTGTGAAGCAGGAATGTGATCTAAAACCAGACATTTTTGCATGACCATCTGGGATAAAAAATCTACCTCAATTTGAAGGGAGGTAAGGGAGTAACTTGTGGCCTGAGTCAACTTCTCAATCCCAAGGGAAAGATTTCTAGCAGCTTATTCAAAAGTGGCAACCCCAGTATATGGAAAGAGGGACCAGAGGAACTTGATCCTTCCTCCATGTTATAAACCAGATTTTGGATAATGGTTTCTCTTTTCTGGCATTTATGCCACCATGATCTTAAATTTCTAGTGGAATATTTTTTTGCCAGTCCTATAGAATGATCAAAAACTGACACTGGTGGGATCAACTAGGCAATCTTACATGTCCCAAATCAACTTGAGGGAACAGTGGCTTAAGCTTTTCTGCCACAAGCAATTATCCAAGGGCTACTAGTCCCCAAAGAACCTCTGTAGGGGGATATTTAATTTCCCCCAAAGTTCCAATTATGAATTTATAGTATAAAAAGTGTAGGTAGGTATTACAAGAGATAAAGCACTAGGTCTTGAGTCAGGAAGATGTATCTTCCTGAGTTCAAATCTAGCCTTAGACACTTATTATTAGTTGTTTTAATCTGGGCAAGTCACTTCATCCTATTTACCTCAGTTTCTTTATCTATAAAGTGAGCTGAAGAAGGAAACAGCAAAGCACCCCAGTATTTTTGCCAAGAAAGTCCCAAATGGGGTCACAAAGAGTTGGACATAAATGAAAAATGATTGAATAACAAAATACATTTGTACTTAAAGTTGCATCATACTTGGCCCAGCAAGAGTCAAGTTGGTCAAAGAAAAGCACTGACATTTCTTTTTTCTAGTCCCATTAAATGGTGTCCTTTGGTAATATCAGGAAAGCAAATGTCAATCTAAACATCTCTAGTATCCCTAAATCTGAAAAATTGTTACTTTTCTTATTGGAGAAACAGAAATGAAAACTTGGAAAGGAAAGGAAAACCTCATGTCAGAAATTTGGTAGCATTAAAGTTTCCATTAAATTTAGAAACAACTTGTTTGTTATAAAGTTGGGTCAGTGATATTGGTCTTGGCTTTGCTATCTTCTAATTTCCTTCTGAAGGCATTAATACTATAAGTAGCTAAAGCAAAGGTGCAAAAATCCTTTTAAAGGTGGTATTTTAGGATCCTCAGAGCAAATCTGCTGATTGTGGGAGTTTTATTTTCAATAATAGAGAGCATCTGGTGAATTTGTTGGCATACCCAGAATCCATGGAGTCCAATTGCTCTAAGGTGACATAAAACATGGGCTATTTCACCACAAAATCTACTAATGATATTAAGGGCTTTCCAGTCCTCCTGGGAGAAGTGGAATTTCAGAGGCATGGGAGCAGATTTGAAAAGGGCAATTGGTAACATCAGAATTAAACAGCAATAAGGAAATGTCAAAGATTTAAAATACTTAAGTATGATTGTGAGACATAGAACAAATGGCAATGGAAAAGTATGTTTTCCTATAGTTAGCCATTTTTCATTTCCTAGATTAACAAGGGAAGAAGAAACGCTAGATTCTTTGTTTATTTACTCAATCTGACCTCAACTCTGGGGTAATAAGGAATATGAAACAAGAGATTTTTCCTTAGACAAGAATAAAATCGAGAGTATTGAGGCAGTGAAATGAGAGCCCCTATCTGAATCTATATGCCTTGGTGGATCTCACGAGAGCACAATCTCTTTAAGAAGAATTTTAACAACAAAGCTATGTTGCTTTGGAACCAGGAAATATGCAGTCCTAAGTCAAACAAGTAAACTGGTCTACAATAACAAGATCAACTTTATAGTGTCCAGCTTTTGGCATACATATGAAATCAATTCATAAATGTTCAAATGGGGTAGAAGGAAGAAGGTGGTTACTAAAGGCAATGTTTTGTAAAGCATGTTAGTTAAATGCCTGACAAGTGAGACAATGACCACAAATGTGAACTGCAACTGTAGTAATGCCTGGAGCCACCCATGCTGGTCATGTTTTATCGACCATTTCCTAAGTACCACAATGTCTTCCTCTAGAAACAGCTATGTATACCTGGTGATAAAAGCTCTGGGGAGGGAATGACTTACCTTCTGCAGTCATCAAGACCCCAAAGACCTGTTTTACCTTAAAATGTGTTTTTCACTTTTCAACCTCTGAGACAAGGATGAGAGGAGAGAGAGCAGTGATCAGTGGTAGAAGAGGAGAAGTGAAACACATAGATGGGTCCTTCCAATGTGGTTAACTTTTTGCAGCATTTGTTGGATTATTAACCCTGTGGAAAAAGTGGCACCAGTATGAGTGGAACATTGAACACGGCCCAGAGCTTTAGGTAGCTGAAGAACTGATAGAAGAGTTTTTAAATAGTCAGCATTAGCAAAGCATGGCAGACTCCAAATGCATGGGAATCTGTGCACATGGTTGCACTTCATCTAGAGGTGAACTGGCAGACCTGACTGAAAGCCACCAGCTCAGCAACTTGAGCACTGAGATTGGATAACACTGGGGCTACCCAGATGGTGTCATGGTCAGACACCATGGTAGCACACATGTAACAGATGCCATCTCTCATAAAAGAAGATCCCTTAGTATAGAAGATATGATCTGAGTTTTGAGAGGAGCGTTGGAAAGATCATCACAGGATCTCTTGGTCATGTTCACAACAGAAGAAGAGTCATGGAGAGGGTTCCCAGAGAGATAAGGCAGGGAGCAGGCTAGCCTGGTTGAGAATCTAGTATTTCTTTAGAGTCACATTTTCTCTGTTCAAACAAGTCACTTCATATTTAGTAAGTCTTTAATCAGAGAAAGCATGATGCCTCAACAAAAAACCTCAACCCCATGGGGCCACTGCTTTATAAATAGGGACCCCAAAACCAAATCATATGATCTTTCAACTAGTACCACTCACAAGTGAAATGGAACCCCTGCAGCCACTGAATTTAGTTCAGTGGAGTCAGATGCTACAGCATGAGGAGAGGGTCCAAGTGATTGAGGAGGACCCCTAAAGTTACCCTCTTACAGTTTATTCACAAAAAGAGAAAAAGTCTTAATGTAATCTGGAAGTCCCAGTGCTGGAGCCAATATCAGGGCTTTCCTGAGTTCCACAAGGGCAGCAATATGTTCTGATTCCAGTTGTAAAAGCTCTGAAACAGAGTCTTTAGTTAATGAAACTAAAAGCTTAATGATCTCACCAAAAGACAGAATCTACTGGTGATACTATCCAACTGCTTCCAAAATAGCATATATGTCTTTTGGTCTCAGAAGCAGACAATGGTTGAAGACCCCATTCACACTTTGTGGAAACAAAGAAGGCACCAGTAGATAAAATGAAGCTGAGATAATCTACTTGGGGAAGCCATCACTATACTTTTAATTTGGAGACTTTGTGACCTTTTAGATGAAGCTGGAGGAGATGACTATCATCCTGACAAGTCTTCACAGAGGGTGCTGCGGTAGGAGATCATAAACATAGTAGACCACAGCGAAGCCTCTGAAAGGAATGGAAGCTCAATCCTGCAGTAAGACTTGAGGGAACAGTATGGGGCTGTCAACACAACCTTGAGGCAGAAGAGGTCAAGTCCATTTTGTGTTCTTCCATGTCAATTCAAACAGGTACTATCTGGATGAATTGGATTTCTAAAGAAAGCTGAACACCAATCTATCACTGTAAAACTGAGAGCAACACAAAGAATGGAAGACACAGTAGTGGGTAGGTTTGGAACCAATGGATGTCTAGGTATAATGTAAGTATTGATGGTGCATAAATCTTGACCAAAGCAACAAACAGCTTTATCATCAGGATCTGGCTTAGGTTTTATTTTTGCTTTCTTAATAGTCAGGATGGGAGTGTTAAAAGAGGATTTACAGGGAACAATAATATGCTGGTCTCTAAGAGTCAATGATGGATAAAATACCCTCAATGACTTCTCCAGATGAGGGATACCGAGGAAAAGATGGTGGGAGCCTTCTTGATGGTGCCAGGAACAGCAGATTTTAACAACCCTACATCTGAGGATGAGGCAGCCCATAGAAAGTCAAGGACATCACATGGATTACAGGATGATCCTCTGGAGTTTCTTGGACATCTTGAACCAAAATGGGAAACAAGGAGAGGGAGTCCTCCGGGAAGATCCATCTGGGGAGCATGACATTGTGGCTCTTAGTTTACACAAATCTCATCCTAACAAATTCTTAGGAGATTTAGGCATAAGTAGAAAAGTATGTTCCATTGTAAAGGGGACCAATGGTTATCATACTATGACCCAATTTGGGAAGTTTTGGGGGCGTTCTGGAGACTCCAACAACATTTAAAGTCTCAGTAGTCATACAGTTAGAATCTTGTTTTCTTGTTAAACCTGAACTAGAAGCTCCAATATCTAATAAGCAATCATAAAATATGTCACCAACTTTTACAGTAACATATAGCTCACCAGTGAGGGCAGAGACAAAGACTAGAATAGCTAGGAGAATGGTATTTGGATCAGGAAAAATATATATATTATATTCAGAATTTTCAATCCCTGCCATGTCCTGCATCTACCTTCATGCCACAAATCTTCCATGAGTCCTCTCAGGTTTCCCCTTATTCTTAATCTGTAAATCCCACATTTTCTTTCTGCATTCTTTGGTGAGTTGACCATTTTTGTGGCAATAAAAAAAATGATTTACTGATATTACCTGAGCAGAAATGACAGAAATCATTTCCACTTCTCCCAAGGAAGCACATTCTATTTTTTAATAGATTTTAATTTCTAGGAAACTTGTCTTAATATTAAACCAATCTCTTCAGCATAGTGCTTAGCACACAGTAGGCATTTAATAAGTGATTTATTGCTTGATTGATCTATATTCTTGTATCTATATTCTTGGTGATCTATATTCTATAACTGATCTGTATTCTTGGATGAGTTCTTCTCATTAGGGTCAGAGAGAACAACTCTGTCCCTTCTTACATAGGACATCCTTTCAGATATTTGAAGAGAATTATCATTTTCCCTCCTAAGCCTTCATTTCTATGACTAAATATCCCCATTTCCTTCATAGGAGCCCATATTACATAGTTGGGTCTACATTTCTAAGTTAATTTTGATAAATATTAACCATTTTTAAAGGCTGAACATTCATATGCAATCATCTTCTATTCCTCTATATTATGGAAATAATTGTTTTATTTCTGAAGTTCAGAATTAAATAAGTGGAGGTAGAAGTACTTAAAGTCACCTATTGATTGTGTTTCCTGATGAAATGGCAGAGAGGTCCAATTCATTCAAAGATATGTGGCTTCATACACGCACACGCGCACGCACACACACACACACACACACACACACACACATGATCCCTCGCCTTAATATCCAATTTTGATATACTGGTTATTTGAGTCTCTTGTTAGAAGTCTAAAATTAGAGTGGGAAGGAATAGGTTTAGAGCTAGAAGGACATTGGAATCCATTGATTCCAAAGCAGAGAGAGATTAATTGACTTACTCAAGGTCATACAGATAGTAAGTATCTGAGGCAGGATGTGAACTCAGATCTGTCTGATTATATGCACTGTACCACTGTACCACCTAGGTACAGATACACTGTACCACCTAGGTGTCACACAGATAATAATCTAGATTTGACTAATTTTTTTTGCCCGATTGCCTATTATCAGAGTAGTGCCTGTAATTGAAGATTTAATTATGTGTGTGAATGCTCATATATTTAAGAGGGTGAGTAATGTTAAAGCTAAACTACAAAGTAATGTAATACCTACCTCAGCAAGGAATAATGAACAGATTCATCCACTGTGCTTTTGAATACACTTCAGGGAACAGTTATCTATTTTATTGAGGCCATCTGCCTTCATCCATGGTGGTGCCACATGTAAATATATTGGAACAACTTTGACAGCATCGGCATTTGGGGACAACTCTAACATGAGCAGTGTTCTCTCAGTAGGTGGATTTAATCAAGACTACCATGTACCCAGCACCTTTGCAGAGAAGAGAGGGGACAGAAATAAGTCATTTTATTACCAACCTCACCTGATAATTGCAAGGAGAGCATTTTGCAGATTTTGAAATGTTACCGAAATGCAGTATTTCTCTTGTTATTGTTAGGTAGAATTTGGAGAATGGAAAGGCTTGTGAAAATCAACCTATTTGCAAAATGAAAGCAGCTTTCATTCACCAATGGCCTAACCCCAAGACCCAGTATTCCTTTATTATATTACCTTTAGAAAGCTAAAATGAAGCACAGAGGCTAACATTGGACATAATGCTTTCTCTGCTATGGAAACTCAACACTGGTGTTTGTTTTCCTTTTTCTTTTCATTTCTTTTTATTTTTCAATTAGCAAGTATTTATTTTCTATTCCATATATTTCCCATCAATTTAAAAGAAAAAAAGATGAAGCCCTTTTGCCAAATATGTATAGTCATAAAAATAAAATTACCAAATTGTCAACATCTAAAATTTTATGACTCATCCAGCATCTTGAATTCATCACCTCTCTTTTAGGCGAATAGCACAGATTATCATTAGCCCTTCAGAATCGTGGCTGGTGAATGCATTGATCAGAGTTCTTGAATGTCCCAAAGTTGATTTTCTTTACAAAGCTTTTGTTACGGTAAAAGTTACCCTCTCGGTTTTGCTCATTTCCCTTGGCATCAGTTTGTACAAGGCTTCCCAAGTTTCTCAGAAAACATTCCTTTCATCATTATTTTATGACACGATAGTATTTCATTGTATTTATTTTACTTAATTTGTTCAGCCAATCCCCAGTTGATAGGTACCCAGTTAGTTTCCAGTTCTTTGTCATTATAAAAAAAGAGCTTTGCTACTACTGGCCTTTAGCCAGGGACAAAATCTCTCTTTGGCAAAGAATCCTGAAGAATTTTCTCTGACTTCAGTTAGCCAAAGTGAAAAGCAAAATTGAACAAACACCACCTAAACAAATTCTAAGCAGTTATTTTCCTTCCCATACACTGAAAGTGGAAAAGCTAAATTCCCACATCACTTAACTAGGTATACCTTTTGACTCAGAAATATCACTCTCAGGTCAATCCCTCAAAGACATCAAAGAAAGATGAAAAAAAGACTTATGTGTTCTCAATAATATTTTGAAAATATTTGTATTATTTTGAAAACTAATTCCATAATAATTTTTTTATTTCTAAGTTTTTCAGTCTATAGATCTAAAGACATTCTCTGAGTGACTTCACTAGAGTACAATAAAGCTCCTTTGCCCCCAAGTACTTAAGAACCCCTACCCATAATTATTCATTTAAATATTTCTTCATGTTTATCTGACCTTCTATGAGATGGTTCAATTATATCAGATGGGTCTGGGAATATTTAAGTTCTTTTCATGTATATATATGGTCTCTCCACCCCCTCACCCTACCCTCCACCAAACACATACACACATACACATGCACACACACACACACACACACACACACACACACACACACACACACCAGTATTACACCCCTTTGCCCTAGATAAGTGACCAAAAAATGCCAGGGAGACAAGAAACAGCCTTCCTCATAAATTCCAAGTTTCTCTGTTCAATGCTCCTACCTCGCTTATCAGTTAAAACCCTGTAGCTCAGAATGAGCAGTCTTTTTAAGGAAAGAGATTTCCATCTACAAGGGTTGGGAGGAACCCACACGTAACAAAAACCAGGATCCACTGACCTGTGACAGCAACCCTCATTTTTCATCAGTGACACCCTTTGAGCTGGAATCTCACACATTCCTGCCTACTTCCTTTGGGCTTTCTTTCTGCCTTCCTTGAATTTAAAATATTGTCATCTCTTCTGAAGCCCAAAGAGGAGTCTATATTTTTTTTTTAAAAATGGTTCTCTGCAAAACCCAATTCATTAAAATCAATTTGTAAACCCTCTCTTTTCATTTAGAGATGCAGATTCCAGCACAGTTTAGATTTAGTGCCAATTGTCTTGTGACTGTACTAACAATGACTGCTCCTACCATCATGAGACCGTTAACACCTCTCTGATTATTCCTATAATAATTCCTAAGATAATTAACTAAAATAATAATTAAATAAATAATTGGAAATAATTACTCTCATAATAATAAAAATAACATTATCATGTGCCAGATACTGTGCGAATATTACAAAAATTATCTCATTCCATCCTCACAACAATCCTGGGAGGAGGTGCTATTACTGTCCCCATTTTACTGATGAGGAAACTGAGGCAAACAGAGGTCAAGTGATTTGCTCAGAGTCACCCAGTTGGAAGGTCGGATTTTATCTTAGGTCTTCCTGACTCCAGGGCTGCTGTTCTATCCACTGAGCCACCTAGCTGAACCTTATTAGTATATTCATATCAACATATATTTATATAACCCGAATGTCCCACCGGCGCCCTCTCAATATGCGAGAAAGGGAAAAAGATCTCCAGGACATTAGGTACACCCCTTGTTGAACGGAGGAGAGTGAGGCAGAATGGAGGCATAGATGGGCTGTGGCCACCACTGGAGGAAACACCCAAATGGAGGAGAGCACAGATCCAGTTGAGTGTTTATCCAGCATTCTGGGATTTTAAAAATACTTTACATGCCCCTAAAAACAACATTAAAGATAGCCGGCATTTAAATGACATTTTAAAGTCTGTAAAGCATTTATATACATTATGTCTTGTGGCCTTCATAACAACCCTGTGTGACAAGGTTTTATAGATAGGGTCACCCTTGTTTTACAGATGAGGAAAGTCATGCTCAGAAAAGTTCAAAGGATTACAGCATCATAGAATTAGAGCTGAAAAAGACCTTACAATTCCTCCAGTCCAATGGTTCTCAGTATTTTTTTTTGTTCTCATACCCTTTTTACACTCTTAAAAATTATTTAGGAGCTCCCGAAGAGCTTTCATTTATGTCGGTTGTATCATTGGTATTTACTATGTTAGAAATTAAAAGATTCTAGTATTATTAGGAAAATTATTTTGACCTCAAGGACCCCCTAGAAGGATGTTGAGAGGTCCTCAGGAGTCCCCAGACCACACTTTGAAAACTGCTGCTCTAGTCTACCTGTCTCCTCCTATTGATGAAGAACTGAGACCTGTAGAGATTGAGTGATAGCCTCTGGATTAGAATAGAGGTCCTCCAACTAGATATTCAGTCTTCTTTCCAATGATCCCAAAGAAGTGAGTTTTCCCAGACTCACATATCTAGTTGATTTCTGAAGCATGATTTGAACCCATATCTTCCTGACTCCAAATCTAGGTGTTGAGGATTCTAAATTCTAAATGGTAAATAATACCACTCTTGTCATTCATAAACTTATAAATTCAGTGAGACAATATATAATAAATAAAATATATACGATAAATTATAAGTAAAATAATATAACAAAATACAATACAATATGATTAATATCATATTATATTAATATATTTAATAATATAAATTAATTATCTTATACATGACAATATATATTATAAAATATATATAATAAATTTAAAAATTAACTCAGAGTACAAAATACAAAATAAAATAAAACAAAATAAAAATCAGATAAATAGCTCAAAGAGAAACTATTCTAGAAGAACAGCAGAGGAGGAACACTATGGTATTAGGAACTGGGAGGGACCTCAGAAGTCATTGAGTCCAAACCCTATTCAGCCAGAAGGGTAAAACACCTTTGGGATGTCCCAGGAAGTGGAGTGTTCACATAGGGAAATAGTGGGAAACAAAATTTGACAAATACAGACCAAATTGTGCGGGATTTTGTACCGCCCACGGACTTTAGTCCTTAGGCAGAGGGGAGTCACTGATGGTTCCTGGATAAGAAAGTGGCACACGAGACAGGGTTTCTCAAAGATTTATCCAGTAGTAAAATCTTAGGGTGAATTGGAGGGAAGAATAGATAGAAGAAAGGAAATTGATAAGCAGTTTCAAAGGGAAACTATTCAGAAATTATTAACGTATTCCTTATCTTCTTACTTACAAAGACTGGTACACAAACAGACATCTCAAAATATATTCCAGTCCAGAAGATTCTTGTAGACTTGCCTTCTCAGAGGTCCAGTGCTAGTGAATTTTGGCAGTACTTGGCTGCAAGGGGCTTTGTTTAGTTTAGTCATGCCAAACATTCATTCGTACTGAAAATCTCTTCAGTTAAAATTTCACAGGTGTGACTAGGAGAGTTTAAAGATTAGCAATTAGCCACCAAGCATATTTGTTGGGGGAAAGAAGCCCATGGTAAATATCCAGGACTCAGCAGTTGAATGGTTTTTCTGACCACTTATTTTCAAAGTCTTATTAGTTGGAAATTGCCCAACCCCACATATGTCAAGGGACAATTCACCTAGGAGGAAAACTTCCAGGGAAGTACTTTTAAGTTCGAAACTGGAAGGATCCTTAAAGGTTATTTTGCCAATTATCTTATTTTACAGATGAAAAAATCAAGTCACAAACAGGGAATATAACTTGCTCAAGGTTTAACAACCAATATAGAGTCAGAACTAGAATAATGGCTTCTTATATCCAGTCCAATATTCTTTGCACTAATAACAATTTTTCATCCAGCAAGCACTTTAAAGTTTGCACCATGCCTTTCATTACAACAAGGACAAGAGGGATATAATGCAAGTGTCATCCTCATTTCCAGTTGATAGGAAAACTAAGGCTCTTGGAGGTAGTCTCTGAGGTTAGATTTGAATTCAGGTCTCCTGGTTCAAGTATATGACATATCATCAAGCTACTTCCATACTACCTACTGACTCATGTTTTGAAAAAGAATCCTCAGCAAGTATCAACCTGCCCTTCAGTAAAATAAATAAATAAACTAGAATCATGGTACCTTTTCACCTAAAATTTCAATTCAATTTTTATTCTTATTTTCTTTTTTTAATAAGACACAGGAGATTTTAATGAGATACAACTTTCCTGCTTTCTGTGCCAAAGCAATTCAATTAAAATTCAAGTAAACCAAAATTTTATTTCAAGGTTGATGGTAATGAGAGAGACAACTCTCTGGGGGTCTTATAAAAAAAGGAAGATTGGGAGATTAGAAGGGAATTGGGGCCAAAGGTGCCAAGGCTTGTCATTGGCATCTCAATGCATTTTAACTAATCCTTGCCATGCAATATCTTTTCCCCAGCAATATACATCCCATCCCATTCCTCAGAGGACTGAAGTTCTATAACTCTGGAAGGACACATGGCAGGCATAAAAGGGAGAGAGGACTTGAATGGTAGTGGGGGTGGAGGAGTTGCTCAGCTCCATACTAAGTGCCTACTATGTGCCAGTCATCGTGCTAAGTGCTAGGAATACAGAAAAAAGGCAAAAGACAGTCTCTGTACCAAAGGACCTTGTGATATAATGGAAGAGACAACATTTAAACAAATACAAAGTAAGCTACATACAGGATAAATAGGAAATAATTAAAAGAAGGAAAGCAGTAGAATAAAGAGGACTTAGGGAAGACTTTTTGTAGAAGGTAGAATTTTAGTTGAGACTTAAAGGAAGGTCAGTAGTTGGAAAAAAGGAGGGAGAGTGTTCCAGACATGGGGGACAGCCAGAGAAAATGCCTGGAGCTGAGAGATGTAGTCCAGGGAAGAACATGGAAAACCAACTTCCTGGACACCTTTGAGAGACTCATTGGGATATGATCAGGGTAGAAGAGACCTGCACAACTTGTGACTCACAGGCTGTAGTGGGTTACTTGCATCAGGAGCAGCTTTGCATAGAAGGAAAGGGACAACTTACTGGGGTTTACATCACTACTACTCTCTTAATACCCATCCTCATTAAGCACCAAGTACAACCAAATTCCTATTTTATGAGGCAAACACAGAGGAATAAGACTAGCACATATCATAAAGGCCAACAGTGTTATTTATAACTGCTTTGACTATGTTTGATTATTTTCTTTCAGCGAGTGTGATTGACTCCATAAAGCAACTTCCTCCATTATGGAGCAACGATTACAGCTAAGCATGTATTTAGAATCCTAAAGTTTACAAAATCTTACAAATAGGAACTCATTTGATCCTCATAACAAGCTTGGAAGCTAGGTGCTATTTTTTTTCCCTATTGTACAAGTGAGAAAACTAAGGCCAGGAGCGGCCAAATTATTTGTCCAGGATCACACAGCTAGTAAGTATCTGAGACTAAATTTGAATTCATATCTTCCTGAACCCAGTTCTAACATTCTTTCTACTGAGACATCTCACTGCCTATAAGACATATTTTAGCACAATTCTACATGATGCCTCCCTTCTCAAGCTAATAGTCATAGATTTAGATCTCAGAGACTTCAGAGGTGATGGAATAACACAATCATGGAATATTAAAAGTAGAAAAGACCTTAGAGATAATGAATTAAAAGTCCTTAATTTTATAAATGAAGACCCAAAGACCCAAAGAGAAGAGTCTAGCCTCAGATTACAGAGCTAATTAGTGGCAGAATTTGGATTGGAGCCTCTAGGGAATGAATGGACAGCCCTTTGCATTGTTGGACAGTTCTAGTCATTAGGAAGCTTTTATTTTTAATTTAAGCAAAATCTGCCTCTGGTTCCAGTCCTCCCAGAACTCTGCTGCCACTGCTGTCTCATGACTTTCCACATGACAGCCCATCAAATATATGGATATAGTGATCAAAGAATGAAAGATTCCCAAGAGTTGGAAGAGACCTCAGTCAATGCTTACCTGGTCTAACCCTCAACCCAATGAGAAACTCCTCTTGACCTCCATCAGGTGCTCATCTACCTTTTGCTTGAAGGGTTCAAATGAGAGCAAATTCATTATCTTCTAAGACAGCCCCTTCCACCTTTGGGGAGTTCTCTTCATTAGAATATTTTTCCTTATGTAACACTCGCCCCAAAGGCACCTGTTTATGCCCTCTGGAGCCAAACAGAACATGTCTGATTCATCTCCCAAATGAAGTTTCTTCAAATACTTGAAGACAGCTGTAATATCACCCTGAATTCACTTCTCCAAGCTAAGCATCCACATTTTCTTCAACAAATCTTCAAATGGCCTTTTGTTACCCTCATTTCCTTCTGTAGGAGGCTTTACAGCTGGTCAACATCCTTCCTAAAATTTGATGCCCAGAACTGAAAAGCATGTTCCAAGAAAGAGCCTGGCCAAGGAAGGACAGCATCGCAACAATATCAATGGAAAGAACAACTGAGCACGAAAACTTAAAAGTAAATGTAACAAGATTGTGAAGATGCTATAAGATACAATGAGATGATGGAAGATATGAGATATGAATGGATAAGAGAGAACACACCCAACCTATGGAGGTAAGAGGTCCACAGATCTTTCATATTGTATGCTTTTTTTAGACTTTTTCAGTGTGTTGATTAGTTGTGCTGATTTATATTTCCTCTCTAAAAATGCTATTTGTTATATGGGATGGCTTTCTGGAAGAGGAATAGGCAATATTGGAGACAACTATAGTGATGCAAGAAACAGAAAATATAAATAAAAACAAGGGGGGGAAGCAAGACTATCACCTTCTTAAATGTCTCCTCCTGCAGTCTCAAATTATATTGGGTTTCCTGCCACCATATCATGATATTGACTCACTGAGTTTGAAGAACACTAAAACCTCCACATCTTTCTGTCCAATTACGTTCGATCCAGTCACACCTCCCCCATTTGTTGAACTCAACAGTAACCTTATATTTAATTTATCAGAATTCTTCTTATCCATTTTAGTTTGTCAAGATATTTTGAATTCTGACTCAGTGCTAGTCACCTTCTCTTCTCAGTTTTGTGTTACTGGGCTATTTATCCAAGGCATTGAGAAAACGCTAAAGTAGGGAATTGAGCACACATTTCTGGACTACTCTGCTAGAGTTTTCCAGTTTACCAGTTCCCAAACTACTCAATTTAATTGTCACCTAATCATATATCTTCATATTTTTATAGGGATATAAGTTGTTGAGAGAATTCTGGGAAGATGGTAGAGTAGGTCAGAAAATTTCAAGTTCACAAGATTTTCTTCCAGAGAAGAAATAAAATAGTGCCTCAAATAAGAAAAGGGGCAGAACAAGGGTTCTCTTGAGATAGTTGGAAAAGACCTGAAGAAAAATTTCTGGGCAAGATTTACTCCCTGTGAGGAGTAAACCTCCAAGCTAGGGTCTATTTTAACCACGAGCAGTATGCTGCTTAAACATCAAAAGGCAAACCTGGGAGTTAGCTGGATTGGGAAGCTGCCTGTGCCCCAGCTACAGGAAATTTTACCCCCAGGACAGTGAGGGGAGTTGGGCATCTGACCTGGGGAAGACCTAGGGAATCTCATCTGAGGTAGAGTACCAGAGCAGTGGGGGAGAGAAAAAAACAGAACATGAAGGGTGAGTGCAGAGGCAGTGGGGTGGAACATCACTGACTGTGGGCACTTACAGGAGCCTGGAAGTCTTGGTTTAGGTTCAAGGTCAGGGGCAAGGACTGAAGAGGATCAGAGGCCAGAAGCATCATCTGCAGGCCACAGGACTAGAAGTGATTATAAAAACTAAATTATCACCAAAAAATAAAATAAAATGCCCAGGCAAAGAAGGAATCCAACCATGGAGAGCTACTATGGGAATAGAGAAGACTGGAATTCATCTTCAGAGGAGGATACTGAAGCAAAGAAACCCTCTCCTACCCCCAAAAAGTAATGTCAAATGGTCACTTGCCTAAAAACCCAAGCATGGACAGAACATATAAAAGGACTGTGATTGAAATTTACATCTTTCCACTCTTCTTGCTAATGTGTAAAGTTCCTTTAAAACAGAAACCCTCACTTCAAATCATTGTACCTGGCATGTATATGGCACTTGAAAATCTGTAAAGCACTCAACATTCATTGAGTTTCTCAGCTATCCTGTATAATATAGGTACTCATTGAAGATAGTATCATCCCCATTTTACAGATCAGGAAACTGAAGCTGAGGGAATTTAAGTAACTTGCCCACATTCACAAAGCTTTAGTGAGTAGGAGGTAGGATTTGAACACAGCTCTTTCTGACTTCCAGCCCCACTCTTATTCCATTATATCCCATGCTGCCAGCCTGCCCTCGTTCTCAGGACAAATACATAAATAAGTAACCAGCCTTCATTCTTTAGCGTTCTGATCACCTCCAGTGAATTTAGCCATTTTTATATGCTCTCAGTTTGCTAATAAAAGGCTTGAAAAAACACGCAGGTTTAATGAGTAGGCTCTCTGTATTTGGTTATCATTAGCAGCCAAAGGAGTGATTCAATCCACATAATCTACCTTTGCAAGGGAAGAGCAAGTCTGGGTGTTCTCTCCATCATTTCATTTTCATTTTGATAGAGCAAAAGACCATTAGTATTCACTGCAAATTCCGTCGGCAATTTCCCTATTTCCTAACACTTCTTAGATTTCACATCATTTTAGGCTGTTAAGCTCATTGGGCAGGGGCCGTGCTCCTTCCGTGTTCCGAATCGCATTTGATGTATTGCTGGAACTCAATAAATGTAGAATAATATTAGTAATTAGTAGGTTTGCAATGTAAATGAGAAAAGGAAAGCAAACTCTTGGGAGTAGGGAACACTGAACCTGGACAGGGAAATAGCATTTCAGAAAGTCAGCCTTTTTTGAGAGTGTCTGCTGAGCCTCACACGGTGCTAGGTACAATGGGACACATAAAGAAGTATAAACATGGTCCAGGTCTATGGGGAACTTACTATGTGCTAAATTATGGGTATACAAATCTATGCAAAAAGACAGTCTCTGCCCTCAAAAAATCTGTCTGAGGCAGCTAGGTAGCCAATAGCACAACTGAGTTCAAATCTGGCCTCAGGCACTTACTTACTATGTGACTTTTGGCGAAGCACTCACTTCACCTCTGTATGCCTCAGTTTCCTTAAATGTAAAATGAGGTTAATAAAAGCACCTATATTGACCCTAAATAAGGCACTTAACTTATCTCTATTTCAGACTCCATAGAGCTTTTATTGTCAGGATCAAATGAGTTATTAACATATGTGAAGTGTTGGCAACAGCGGAAAACACTCTATATTTGGAGACAGAGGATCTGTGTTTATATCCCAGATTTGCCACTTGCTTTCTGTGTGACCTAAGGCAAGTTACTTACCCTCTCTTGAAACTTGTTTTCACTTTTGTAAAGTGAGAGTTGGTCTAAAAGGTCTCTGAGATCCCTTCTAGCACTAAAATTCTAAGCCCAAGCTGCTTGCACATGTGACTTTTAGAAAGCCATATCGACTTCTCTGTTCCTCAATTTTACTAGCTATAAAAGATAATGAATATTAATAAAAATAAATAGGAATATCAATATTCGCTTCCAACCTCCCGCTATCATCTGAGCTGTGGGATGCAGCCCAGTGGAAAAGCCTTGGCATCACATTACAGAGGTAAGAGGTTGAAAGTATGTGCTTACACTTCTTTCCTCAGTGGCTTGTCTATAACTCCACCATTCTGACAATCAGAGCTATGGAAAAAGTGGAATGGGCAGACAAAGGAGACACTAGGTGGTCTTCAAGTAAAGGTTGGATGACAGCTAGGGTTCAGGTGAAGGGTTATGGTTCAAGTATGGATCAGACTAGAAGGACTTTGCAATCCTTTCTGAGAGTCTGATATTTTGCAGAGTAAGACTAAGAATGAGGAGACATGAACTCTAATCCTGGATTTTCCATTAACAAATGACATAACAATGGTTAACTCATTTCACCTTCCAACTGCCACACACACACACGCACACACACACACACACACACACACACACACACATGTGCGCGCACACACACACACACACACACACACACGCACACAGGGCAGGCAGGGCAGGTCAGGCTGTTTGAATTAGCATTGCACCCTCAGGGAGAGGCAGAAGGCAGACTCCCTTGACCACTATTTCCCATGAGATTATAATGGAGATAACCTAAGACTGAGCCCAAGAGATTTAGGAAAAGTAGCACCCCTCAAACCACCATCTCAGAACCCATTGCCATCATTGAGGGGAGAAATCATTGTGAAGAGAGGGTCCACTTTCCTCATCACCACCAGTGACAACTGCTGAGCAGCTCCCACCCACAGGCAGCTAGGCCCAGGAACCCTAGGGAGAAGCAGCACCCTCCCAGACTACTGATAGGTCCTACAGTCCAGCGGAGCCATCATCCAGAGAAGCATATCATCTGGAGAGGGGGCTGTCTATTCCCACCAATGGACAAGTCTGGCTTCTAGAGAAGTAGGGCAGCCTGTTAGAGAAAGTAAAGGCAGCCCACAGGAGGCAAATCAAACTGCCCATCCCTCTTGGATCACCATCAGCCCTCAGACCTTGGTGAAGACACCCCAGACTCTGAAGTCAAGAACTTTGGGACTAGCAATACTTCAATCCCCGTGCCTTTAGTCATCATCTTTGGAACAATCCCTGTGGCCCCACAACCTGGCAGCTGCTCCAATCATAACTTCTAAAGACCCAAAAAAGGCAGTTCTTGACACCAAAGTCCTTGGCACTGTTAAATGTTGCAGCATTAGAAACTGCTACAAATTGATCTGTAGAAATAACAAGGGTCAGCTAGGTGGTACAATGAATAGAGCTGGTGCCCTGGAGTCAAGAGAACCTGAGTTCGAATTTGATCTCAGACACTTAATACTTACTAGCTGTGTGACCTTGGGCAAGTCACTGGACCCTGATTGCCTTACCTCCCCCTCCAAAAAAAACCAAAAAAAAACAGGAAAGACAAAATATGACTATGTGCTTTGCTGCTGTACCCTAAAGATCAGAGGGTTTTTCCATGTGACTTATAGCTGAAAACTTCTTATGTGTTATCACCCCCATTTGAATGTGAGCTCCCTGAGAGCAGACACTGTCTGAATTTTTATTTGGGTCTCCAGTGCCTCGCAGGGTGTTTTGCACTATTTTTTATCTTTTTTTTCTCATTCCCTCTCATGTGGGGATAAACGAGAATATTAGACCTGAAAGAGAACTAGTAAAATGTCCCATATTTCAGATGAGAAAACTAAGGAGGGCAAAGTGAATCACCCAGGGGAAATGCTGAAAATGGAAAGCAGGTTTAGAATATTTTCTATAGAGTGGACAGAAAGTGGCTAAGGTCCTTTGGGTGCTGGACTTGCAGACTGGTGGATCTCAGTTTAAACTTTGCCTCAGGCACTTACTTTGCTGGGTGACCGTGGGCAAGTCACTTATTTTCTCCCAGCCTGAGTTTCCTCTTCTATAAAACTGGATTAATAATAGCACCTACCTTAGGGTTATTGTGAAGGTCAAGAGATAACACATATAAAATTCTTTGCAAATTTGAAAGCACTCTATAAAATCATTGTTATATTAAGAAGTCAGTTATTAAATTTCATAGTGACTCGTCTATAAACTGTGGAATGCTTTGGTAAATTAGATAATTTCTTCCTGTGTATGTTTGGTAGCTATAGAGTTTCTTTTACTGGATTTTTTTAAGTAGATGGAGTGATTTTATTGAAATGAAAACTGAAATATTCAAGTGCCAAGAAAAAATGAAAGTTCTTTCAGAGTCCTGTTCCACTGAATAAACTGTGTGTTTTATAGGTTGTAGTTAACAAGGTACATGCTAGAAGCAAATAAAACAAGTGGACGTTAACAGCACAACTCTTCCCCTAAAACACTGAAAGAAATGTTAGGGAAATTGCAGAGGGATGCCTCCTTTTACTCTCTGTAGGTTTTTAGGATAGGAAGATGTTCCACATCCACCGTACATGTCACTATCCACTCTGTTTCCTCAGCACCAGTCAGGCTCTTATTGTCTTTATAACAGTAGAAATGATGCTGTATTGGAGCCATGATAGCCTTGAAAGTTCCATGTTGAATTTATTATATACTTAAAAAGAAAAGTAAGCTCTATATAATGGGAAATTCTCAGTTTCATTTATAATCCTCTCCTGTTCTGTAATGTATATGGAAATGCTCATTTTACTTGGTACCTAAAAAGTTCATAATTTTTTAAATGGAAAAAATAGAAACATTTGGAATAGAAATATTTATTATCAGAAGACCAGGGGATGAAATCTTGACCCTACTGAGTATTACTTGTGTGCCCTTGGGCAAGTCATTGGGAGACAATAGGAGAAAGCAGAAAGAGTCCTGGCAGGAGGTGGAGGACTAGATTCATTTCCCAGTTGTCTCTTATTACCTGTGTGACTTTAGGCAAGTCGTTTTATCTACATGGGCCTGGCTTTTCATTTATAAAATGAGATGACAGGGTTGAATTAGAAGACCTTTGCAATGTCTTCCAGCTATAGATATATGATTGAATGATTTTCCACCGCTGGTCTTCAATTTCCTATGTTCTAAAATAAGGTTGGACTAGGTAACGGTTGAGATGCTTTTTAGTGCTAATATGCTATGATGCATATTTTATATCTTCCCACTTCTCTCTATTCAATCACTTGTGTCCTAGAGCTTTTCAAGAGCCTCCAAATCGGACTTCTGGCTTCCAGTCTCTTCTCCCTAATCCATCTTCTGCAGAACTGCCAAAGTGATATTCTCAAAGCTTAGGTCTGACTATTTAACTGTCTTGAACAAGAAGCTTGAGTGTCATCCTATAGCTTCTGGGAGAAAACACACACTTCTCAGCTGAGTATTTAATGCTCAACCCCGTTTGTCTCTCGTCTCCCTTTTGAGGCTGGTCTTTATGACTCATCTCACACTTTAGGGTACAACCAGATTGGCCTGTCTGTTGTTCTTCCCAATCTTAACTTTGCTTCTCTGGTTACTTTGCCTTGCAAGGGCTAGCCACCATGTCTAGAATGTAAACCTTTCTCACCTTCATCTTTTACAGTTCTTAACATTCTCCAGGGCACCTCCTCCAGGAAGCTTTTTCTGATTCTCCTCATTGTAAAGTCTTCTTTCCTTTTCAAATAAACATTTGTGAATATACATGTAACATATAGATAGATAGATATAGATATCTATATATGCACACATATGTATGTATACACATATGTACATGTATAGGCACATATATGTATGGACAGCTAGATGGCAGAATAGATAAAGCGCTGGGTATGGAGTCAAGAGGTCTTGAATTCAAATGTGACCTCAGACACTTACTAGCCATGTGACCCTGGACAAGTCCCTTAACCCTGTTTGCCTCAATTTCTTCAAGTGTAAAATGAGCTAGAAAAGGAAATGCATTTAGTAACTTTGTCCAGAAAAACCCAAATGGAATCAGGAAGAGTTGTACATGACTGAAACAATTGAACAGCACGTATGTACATATGACCTCTATATATGTGTATACACATATGTGCATATTTAAAATCAATCTCAGAGGGTCATTGGGAAGACCAAGTGAGATGATATTCATAAGGTCCTTTGTAATACCTTAAAGTGCCATATAAATGCTACATATATTAATATTATTATTAGGTTCTGAGAATATAAAGATAAAAATAAGAACAGTCCCTTCCTGACATTCAACCAACAGGTTACATCATGTAAACAGATAAATAGGTAGATATGTAGGTATAGATAAGCACACATGTATGTATGTATATTAGACACTAAAGATAGAAAGACAAAATAAGAATAGCAGCTGCCCTCAAGGAACTGACATCTTACTGACAGGCTACAATATATAAGCATACAACACATACTTACACACTTACATATACATATATATGTATAATATGTATGTGTATATATCTGTATATTCATAGGTATTTATATCTATACATGTGCACATTGTCTGCTTAGTAGATCTAGTCCCTGCACATTTGTGTGTAACAAGGCAAAATAAAAAACAGCCCTTCCTTCAAGAAATGAACATTCTAGAGATAAAATATAGTGTGTATGTGAGTGTGTGTGTGTATGTAGCTAGTTGGCCCAGTGGTTAGAGAGTTGGTCCCAGAATCAGAAAGATCTGAATCCAAATATGGCCTCAGACACTTACTAGCTGTGTGACCCTGGGCAACTCAACCTCTGTTTGCATTAATGCACTGGAGAAAAGAAAGGGCAAACCACTCCAATATAATTTGCCAAGAAAACTCCAAGAACACTATAGATGTGCTATTTTCCATGGGGCCACAAAGAGTTAGACATGACTGACACAATGAAATAACATCTATATATGTGTCCTATATATTAAATTATATAATGCTTTAGGTTTAGAAAAGAAATTTGCACAAATTACCTTATTTGATTTTCATAACAACCTTGTGAGAGAGATGTTATTTTCTCCTTTTTTTTTTAAGATGAGGAAACTGAGGCTGATTATTCAAATTCTACCATTTCCTTCAGAAATGTTTTCCTGAGCACACTGATGTATTCCTCACCTAAAATGTTACGCTACTAATAGCATCATCATTATTGGCACTTTGGGTAGAAAGTCACCATCCAAACCAAAGAGACCTAAGTTCAAACCCTGCTTCTGATAGATATTGGCTGTCTGACCCTGCTCTAATCAGGTCTCAAGACCCGGAGTTGCAGAGAAGGTGTCTACCTGTATTGGTAGAGGGAGTTTCCTCCCATGGAAGTTCTCTTTACTAATGCAATCACAGGTCCAGTCCTATCCCTACCCATGTAATTTGACACAACTTCATATTAATATACACTGTTATTTACCTGTTTTGGATGTGTGGGTCTCTGCTCCCAAGCATACATTTCTAGAGGACAGGGATAGGTCCATTGCATATTGTAATAACAACACTGGACTTGGGCCAGGAAGACCAGGAAGACTTGTAAGCTTTCTGAGCTCCCATTTCCTTATCTGTAAAATGGGGCTGCCACGGCTTGCTCTCATCCTGTGGTACTGAGGAAAGTGCTTTGTTAATAGTAGAGCATAGAAATGTGAGCGAATGATGATTACTTTGTTTCTATGTTCCAGAGACTAAACTAATCAAAATAATGGAATCTATTTATAAAGAGCTTTACAAAACACTTCACCAACATTAACTTTAATAACTTCACAACATTACCGTTGTGCAAGTGTTATTCTATGCAATTTATAGATAAGAAAACTAAGTCTAAAGAAGTTAAATAATTCACTTGATGGCTTATAAATGGTTGGAGAGAGGATGCTCAGAATTACAGAACCCCAGAGTTGGGCTGACCTCAGTGATCATCAGACAATCCATGTCTGAAAAATAATCCCTTCTATAATATTCCTGACAAGTGGCCATCCAGTCTTTTCTTGAAGAATTCAAATAAAGGGGAATCCATTATCTCCCCAGGAAGTCCAGTGTGTATATGGTGAGCTCTAATGAAGAAGAATTCCTGTCTACTTCATTACCTTCTCTAAGTCATCTGACCACTCTATATCTTAGTTTCCTCATGAGTTAAAAGAGGGAGATGGTCTAAATAATGTCTAGTGGTTCTTTTCACTCTATAATTCCATATATAAACCCTGTTCTGTGATAATTCCTCAGTTTGCACTGGAATTCACAGGTTGGGTACCCAGAAGAATAGCTACTCTCGGAGTTCAAGAGTGTACCCTATGGTATCACCTTTCTAAAACTACAACTCACAAGCCTCCCCTGATGTGCTTAGATGGAGTAGTGGGTACAGTACTCAACATGAATTCAGGAAGACCTTGATTCAGATCCTGCCTCAGGCACTAACTTAGTTGCATGACCTCAACCAGAGGTAGGGAACCTGGCACCGAGGCCACATGTGGCCCTCTAAGTTCTCAAGTGCTGCCCTTTGACTGAATCCAAAGTTCACAGAACTAAGTCCTCAAGTGCAGCCCTTTGAATTCAAAGTTCACGGAACAAATCTTTTTGGATTTGTTCTATGAAGTTTGAATTCAGTCAAAGGGCCATATTTGAGGACCTAGAGGGCCACATGTGGCTTTGAGGCCCCAGGTTCCCCACCCCTAAGTCCTGGACAAATCACTTACATTTTTCAACTTCCATTTCTTATCCATAAAATGGATGTAATAGTAATACTTACTTCTAGTCGATATCAAAAGGCTCTAACAAGATGACATTTATAAAGCAGTTTGCAAACTGTAACGTACCGTACGAATGCAAGCTACTGTTACCATTGCTTATTGATTGGTTGGTTTCTGTCCTTTGTTTCTGAAGAGGACCAAAATCCTTTATCACTTTCTCACCATGATAAAGTGAAATTGCACTGTCTGACTGTGGCTGGTCAGACCAATATGAGCACAGGTTGGGCACAGATAGCCCGTGTGAATATTGGGGATGGAGACTTCAAATTTGCGCATCCTGCATTTAGGCAGACTGGTTAGCTCTCAATAAAGGCATTACTCAAACAGCATATCCAGAACAATGATTGCAAAACATCTGCCACCCCCACCAGCCTAACGGGAATATTCTCAGTTCTGTCCACAGTACCCAAAATAAGAGCAGGCTCAAATTTATAATACAATTGTAGTGAGACACGTATAATATACATGTGGCAAGGGAACTAGTTTCTGGTGCCACAGTGCCTAAAAGCCCTTTTTTTTTAGAGTTGGCAAGAATCATCCTTTGGGTGCAATGTCTTTGATGGGTGGGTTGCTCAGATCGGTTCTCAAGGGTTACCATTTTCCAAAGTCAGACCTTCTTCTTTTTTGTTAAGGGTCACACTCTTGGGAGCTCTTTCCTCCTTTAAATGACTGTCTCTCTGTATTTATGTGTGATTGGAGTATGCACCTAGGCACCACTGTCATGAGATGTGATGGAGAATAATCTATCAGTTCCCCCATTAGATTGTGAGCTCATGGAGAACAGGGTCTCTCTTTTATCTGTCTTTGTATCCCTAGCACCTGGCACATTGCCTGGTACATAGTAGGCCCTTATTAAATGCTTGATAACTTGACTAATCTAAATGAAGCAGCAGAAGGAAAGCTATGGATTTTACCTTGAAGTACTCTGCCCTTAATACTTCCCATAGAATAGAAAGAGTATTTTACCGATGGACCCTCTCTAAAATTTACATCACAGTTCTGCCCTCTGAGTCCAAGAAAAACAATTTATTGCTCATTTTCATGTGGCAGTCCTTAGTTATCCAATCTTCCTTACTAAATCTTCTCTTTTTCAGACAAAATATGTCCATTTCCTTCATGGTACCCTTACATGGCATGATAGTGAGTATCCTCACATGTTGGTCACCCTTCTTTCAGCACTATCCAGCTTATCAATATCATTCCTAAAAGGACTCAAATCTAGCCACCTCTTCCAGTCTTAATTCCAAGGTTCTTCCCTCTACTCTGCAGTAATCCTCTAAAGAAGAGAGAAGGGAATATGTATATATTAAGCACTTAGTGTATGCCAGGTAGCAGCTAGGTGGTGCAATAGAAAGGGCATGGGACTTGGAATCAGGAAGATTTATCTAACCTCAGACACACGAGCTATATGACCTTGGGCAGATCACTTAAGCCCTTTGGCCTCAGTTCTTCATCTGGAAAATGAGGTGGAGAAAGAATGGCAAACCATTCCAATACCTTTGCCAAGAAAATCCCAAAATAGGGTCACTAAGAGTCAGACATATCTGAAATGATTGAACAACAGCAATGCTCCAGGCCCTGTGCTGAACACTTTTACAGATGCCCCAATTAATCCTCACAACAAGCCTGTGAAGTAGATACTATTATTCTCATTTTACAATTAAGGAAACTGAGGTAAACAGGGTTAAGTATCTTGCCCACAGACACATAACCAGGAAGTGTCTGAAACTGGTTTTGAATGCAAGTCTCACTGACTCCAGGCTGCCTCATGACATAGAATAGATCACTAGGAGGGAGTGGCCCCAGAAAGGATTATAACCCTAAACATGTTGAATGTGCACAATGTCTTCTGCTCATGGTGTACTTCACAGAATCAGAGGCATTGCATATGGAGGAAACCTTAAAGATTATCTAGTCCAATGTCTTCATTTAACAAATGAGAAAACTGAAGCCTAGAGAAATGGCGTGATATCTCTATGGTCACAAAGAGAAGTAAGCAACTGAGTTGGCATTTTAATCTGTGCCCTCTGACTCACACTTTAGTGCTTGGTTAATATTACTAGAAAATAATAGGATAGTTACCCAGGGAATGGTTGGGTAATCTCAGCTTTGGTAATTTTTTTTTCTTTGATAAGATCAACAGGATTTAACCTCCTTCACCCAGAAGAAAAAAAAATAAACAAAAACCTCTGCCTGGTAGCCTGGCATCTAAAGAATGTAGTTGACCAACTTTTGAGAAGTTAGTAGATCTCTAGCCGTGATTGGCAGCCTTGTTGCTATGGGCACTGAGTCACCCTCATTGCCATTCTGCTCCCTGAAAGCAGCTCACTCTAGCCTTTGTGAAATAGTTTCACTTCCTTGCCCAACATCAGTCTCTTCTCCCTGCATCTAGTAACCTCTAATCCTTTCTCTCTTGAGTTCTTAACTATTTTTGTGTCATGGACCCCTTTGGCAATCTGGCAAAGCCTAGAAACCTTCTTCTCAGAATAAAGTTTTTGGAGCATAAAATAAAATACATAGGTTTACAAAGGATGCCATTTATATTAAAATGTAATCAAAATACATACCAAAAAAACTTCTTAGACACCTTAAGAACTCCTGCCATATGGGAAAGATGAATCTAAAAGAAGGGAAAGGAGAATGGAAGGATCACTCCTGCACCTTTTCTCCTCTATCTATCCATTCTCTTTCATGACCCTTCCCTCCCTTCCCTTCTCTATACTCACTCCAAGCCATCAGTGATTTCACTTTCCTCTGGACTCAAAATTCATTTGCTATCTCTTTTACACAGTTTAACCTGATTTAAATAGTTCTTATATGAAGAGAATTGTATACTGTCCAAATTGGGAGAAACTCAGTGCCCGTCTAGTTCAATCCATACCTTAAAAGAACCTTCACTACAATAGAGAGCAGTTATCCATGAGTGGATAAACAATTTTTTTTTTGCCTGTAGATTATATTGTCTCTGGAGACAATCCATTCTATTTTATGATGGCTCTAAATATTGTGAAATTTGTTTTTATTTGTTTCTATGTTTTCTTTACCCTGAAGATTAAATGTTTGTTTGTTTTTTAAACTTTTGCCCATTGTCTTTAGTTTTATCCTCCAGGGCCAGGAAGAATGATCCTTCTTCTTAACAGTCTTTCAAATATTTACAGGTATCCCTGAGTATTCTCATCTCTCTTAAAAAGGGAAGGGTAAAGATATATATATATATGATTTTAAAAGGGGGAGGGTCAACTAATGGGTTGCTTCTTTTTCTATGTACTATCATTGTCTTGTTCTCCATGTCATAGAATCCTTCCTTAAAAAAAAAAAGTAGAATTAAGCAAAATAAATTAACATGTTGACTGGTTTTGAAAATGTAAGCTTCATTCTGCATACATAATTGTACTACCTCTCTTTAACCATCAGTCATCTGAAGTCAAAGCTAGTCACTGTATTGATCAGAGTTCTAACATCTTTGAATATTGTTTTCCTTAACAATGCTTTGCTATTCTCTTGGTCTTAATTGCTTCTTTCTGCATCAATATATGAAAGTCTTCCTAAGTTTCTCTGAATTCTTATTATTCAGTTTAATAATACCCCTAAAATATGGCACCTATAACCATCTACAATTATTTTAAATGGAATTTCTGTTTTTAATCTCTTGCTGCTGGGCTTTGTTGGTAATATATAGAAAAGTCGTTGATTTGTGTGGGTTTATTTTATAGTCTGCACTTTTGCTAAAGTTGTTAAATATTTCAAGTAGACTTCAGTTGATTCTCTAGGATTCTTATCATATCATCTGCAAAGAGTGATAGTTTTATTTCCTCATTGCCTGTTGTAATTCCTTCAATTTCCTGTTCTCATTGCTGAAGTTAACATTACTAGTACAATGTTAAATAGATGTGGTGATAATAGGCATCCTTCTTTCACCCTTGATCTTGTTGGGAAAGCTCCTAGCTTAGCTCCATTATAAATAATGCTTCATGATGACTTTAGATAGATACTACTCATCATTTTAAGGAAAACACCATTTATTCCTATAGTTTTTAATAGGAATGGATGTTGTATTTTGTCAAAAATTTTTTCTTCATCTATTGAGAAAATCATATGATCTTTGTCAGTATTTTTATTGATATGGTCAGTTATACTGGTAGTTTTCTTAATATTGAACCAATCCTGCATTCTTGGCATAAATTCCATCTGGTCATAGTGCATTATCTTCATAATAAATTGCTGTAATCTCTTTTCAAATATCTTATTTAATATTTTTGCATCAATATTCATTAGGGAAATTGGTTGATAATTTTCTTTCCCTGTTTTGGCTCCTCCCGGTTAAGGTATCAATAACATGTTTATGCCATGAAAAGAATTTGATAAGACTACATATTCACCTATTTTTTCCCCAACTAGTTTATATAATATTGGAATTAATTGTTCTTTAAATGTTTGGTAGAATTTACTTCTAAATCTATTTGACTCTGGAGATTGTTTTTTAAAGAGTTCATTAATGGCTTGTTCAATTTCTTTTTCTTTCTAAAATGAGGTTGTTTAAATATTTTATTTCCTCTTCTGTTAATCTGGACAATTTGTGTTTTTGTAAATATGTCATCCATTTAACTGATACTGTCAAATTTATTGACATACAATTGGGCAAAATAGCTCCTAATTATTGCTTTAATTTTCTCTTCACTAGTGGTGAATTCATCCTTTTCATTTTTGATATTGGCAATTTGGTCTTCTTTCTTTTTTTAAATCAAATTAATCCATGTTATTGTTGCTTTTTCATAAAATTAGCTCTTAGTAGTTCAATGGTTTTCTTTCAATTTTATCACTCTCTCCTTTGATTTGCAGAATTTCTAACTTGATATTTAATTGGGAATTTTTAATTTGCTTTTCCCTCCAGCTTTTTTATTTGTATGACTAATTCATTGATGCCTCTTTCTCTAATTTGTGTAACCATTTAAAGATATAACATTTTCCCCAAAGTGCTTCATTGGCTATGTCTCATAAATTTTGGTATGTTGTCTCATTACTGTATTAAATTGGGGATTTTTAACTTGGTTTTTTCCTAGCTTTTTCAGTTGCATAGCCAATTCACTGATCTCATCTTTCTCTCTTTAATTTATGTAAGCATTTAAAGGTATAAAATTTCACCTAAGTACTGATTTTGCTTTGTCCCACAAATTTTGGTATGTTGTCTCATTACTGTCATTCTCTTTGATGACATAATTGACTGTTTCTGTGATTTGTTGTTTGACCCACTCATTCTTTAGGATTAGATTGTACAATTTTCAATTAGTTTTTAACCTGTCTTTCCATGATCATTTATTAGATGTACTTTTTATTGTATAATGATCTGAAAAGGATGCATTTAATATTTCTGTCTTTCTGCATTTGATTATGATTTTGTGTGCCCTACAATATGGTCAATTGTGTAGGTAACGTACTACTGAGGAAAGGCATATTCCTTTCTATCACCATTTGATTTTTCTACTGAGGTCTATCATATCTAACTGTTTTTCTAAAATTCTACTCACCTCCTTAACTTCTTTCTTGTTTATATTGTGGTTTGTTTTATCTAGATCTGAGAAGGGGAGGCTGAGGTCACCCTTTAGTAGAGTTTTACTGTCTCTTTCTCCCTGTAATTCCCTTAATTTCTCCTCTAAGAATTTGAATGCTACACTACTTGGTACATATATGTTTAGTATTGATGTTACTTCATTGTCTATGGTGTCTTTTAGTAAGATGTAGTATCCTTCCTTATCTCTTTTAATTAGATATATTTGTGCTCTTGCTTTTTTCTGAGATCAGAATTGCTACTCCTGTTTCTTTTACTTCATCTGAAGCATAATATAATCTGCTCCAGCCTTTTTACCTTTACTCTGTGTGTATTTCTGTGCTTCAAATGTGTTTCTTGTAAGCAACATATTGTAGGATTCTGGTTTTTGATTCACTCTGCTATCCACTTCCATTTTATGGGAGAGTTCATCCCATTCACATTCACATCAAAGTCAACTTACACCCTCACCCTCTATCCTTGTATACTCCATCTAGTTGCCCAAAAAAGATACCGTTCCCAAGAGTTATAAGTATCATCTTCCTGTGTTGGGATGTAAATAGTTTAACCTTATTGAATAACTTTTTTCTTTCCTCTTTGGTTTTGTTTGTTTGTTTGTTTCTCTTGAGTTTTGTAGTTGAAGATTAGATTTTCTGTTCAATTGTTTTTTTTAATCAGGAATGTTTGAAAGTCCTCTATTTCATTGAATATCCACCCTTTCTTCTGAAAGATTATGCTCAATTTTGCTGGGTAGTTGATTCTTGCTTATAATCCAAGCTCCTTTGCCTTCAGGAATATTGCATTTCTAGCCCTATGATCCTTTAACATAGAAGCTGCTAAGTCCTATTTAATCCTGGCTGTGGTTCTGCTGTATTTGAATGGCTTCTCCTTGGCTGCTTGTAGTATTTTCTCCTTGACATGATAATTTTGGAATTTGGTTGCAATATTCCTTGAGGTTTTCATTTTAGGATCTCTTTCAGAAGGTGTTCAGTGGATTCTTTCAATGATTATTTTCCTTGATAATTTCTTGAAAGACGCTGTCCAGATCATTTGTTTTTCCAATGAGATATTTTTAATTTTCTTCTTTTTTTTTCACTTTTGATTTTATTTGACTGATTCTTGATGTCTCATGGAGTGATGTGCTTCCACATGCCCAATTTTAATTTTTAAGGAACTCTTTTCTTCAGTTAGCTTTTGTACCTCCTTCTCCATTTGGCTGATTCTACTTTTTAAAGAGTTATTTTCTTCAGTGGATTTTTTTTCCCATGTGGCCAATTGTATTTTTTAGGGAATTGTTTTCTTCAGTCAATATTTGTCCTTTTTACAAACTGCTGATTCTTTCTTGAATAACTCTCATTTTCCTCCCCAATTTTTCTTCCATTTTTCTTATTTGACTTTTAAAATTCTTTTTTAACTCTTCCAAGAAGGCTTTTTGGTCTTGTGACCAATTCATATTCTTCTCTGAGGTTTCATATAAAGGCATTTTCACATTGATATCCTTTTCTGACTTGTATTTGGATCTTCCCCATCAACATAGAAGATTTGTATTGTTAGGTCTCTTTTCTGTTGTTTTTTTTTTTTACTCTTTTTTAGCCTATTTCATGACTTTTAAATTTCAGCTGTGCTCCTGGGCCACAGAGAGCACTGCCCCAAACTTCTTCTGCTGAGGGTCAAGTGGCCTGGTCACTGAGTTTCTGTGCCAGGACCTTAGGTGCTGGCAGCTTCCCCACTGCACTTAGATGACCTGGTCTAGTTGTGAATGTTGTTGCCTGGTTCTAGAGCTGGAAGTTTGTCCTCTGTGTTGGGGCTGGAGGCCTCACAGCTGGTGTCCTCTGCCACTGGCCTGTTAATCCAGGACTGAGGAGCCTTAGTTGTTGATCTGTGCTGTAACTAAAACCTCCAGCTGGCTTGCCTGGATGTTATCTGCACTGGGTCTCACTTCCTTTTTACCCAAGTGAGACAGAACTTTCCTGAAGTTCTTCTAAATTATCTTAATCTGGAAAATTATTTCACTCCATCTTTTTGTAAGTTCTGAGGTTTGATTTAACATTGTTTCTGAGGGAAATTGGGGAAAGCTCAAGTAAATTCCTGACTTTTTTCTGCTATCTTGGCTCCCATGGCACCTACAATGGAACACAATACTTTAGGTTTGACTGAGAGGTTGAGAATTGTTATTTCTGGGTTTGGTGGGGAGCGGGGATAAGGTAAGAGGATTAAGACCTGAAGGCAGGTTTTCATTGAATGGCAGGATGATAGAATTCAAAGAATGCTGACTGTGGTGTTGAAAGATCTTGGTTCAGATACTGCTTCCGATTCTTAGTACCTTTGTGACTTTTTACAAGCCAACAATCATTTATTTTATTGTTGTTGCTCAGTTGTTGCAGTCATGCTTGGCTCTTCATGACCCCATTAGGGGTTTTCTTTGCAAAGATGCTGGAATGGTTTGCCATTTCCTTCTCCAGCTCATTTTATAGATGAGGAAATTGAGGCAAACAGGTTTAAGTGATTTGTCCAGGGTCACACAGCTAGTAAGGGACTAGTAAAGTTATATTTGAAATTAGGAAAATGAGTTTCTCTGCCTCCAGGCCTGTTACTCTATCTACTATGCCCCTATATTTAGATGTCAGGCACTAGGCTGAGTGGTAGGAATAGGAAGAAAAGTGAAAAACAGCACCTATTCTCAATGTCCTCTAATCTGATAAAGCAGAATTTCTCATTACCTTCTTTAGGCCTCAGTTTCTTGATCTGTAAAAAGAAGAGGTTTGTCTAACTGACCTGTGAGGTCCCTTTCAATTCTCTAATATCATGATCTCAACTCTCTAAGCACAGAGCTTTTTCCAGGGTATGGAAAGTGTTCAGGACAGAAAATTTTCAAAGTTAAAGGCATAGCTTCCTTTCAATGCACAGCTCAGTTTAGAAGATTTTCCAAATCATATGATTAGAAAGTCAAAGAATAACAGAGTTAGTAGAGACCTTTGGGACCATCTAGCCCAACCCCACTCATTTCATTGATGAGGTTACTAAAGTCTAGAGAGTTTAAATGACTTGGGTTCACACAGGTAGCTTCAGAGCTGAGAGTCAAACCCTGATCCTCTGAATCCAAAACCCAGGTTTATATCAATACCCCATGCTGCAGACCCCTCATTTTACAAAGATCTAAAACCCAGAGAAGGGGAATAAGTTTTGAAAGGTTCCCAACAAGTTATTATCAGAGTCAGGAGGAGAAGCTCAAAGACTCCTGACTTCTAATTTTCTGCCTGTTTTTATTGGTTGTTGATATCCTGAATCAGCAAAACCATGAGTCTACCCAAAAACTATTAGGCTTCAGTGCCAAAGCAGTAGGAACTTAGAACAATGAAAGGCTTTTTATTCAAAATGGAGCCAGATGCCAAGAGACCTGTGCTCTTATCCTAAGATAAATATTAAAAGACCTCAGTAATGAGAGGAGTTTTGGCAGGATGTCACATGGTTAAGTCATGCAAAGATAGCTCAGGGAAATCTTAACAGAATTCCAACCCCAGTCCTGCCCTGTGCTACTTGTCTCACTATGTGGCGCTGGGCAAATCACATAGACTCTCTGTGCTCCCAAGTTCTTTCCTGGTAAAGTAGAAAAACTCCTTTTCAAAACTGGCTCATTTTGTGACTTTTTTTTTTTTGTTATGTGGGCATGTCAATAAGGAGTGGGCCTTTCCCTATGTGCTAATTTGAAAGCACCAAAACTAATGTAGCTTTCAAACTTCCTCATATGCCCCCTCAGCAAGTCCCCCAGGGGTATTTCATTCCTTTGGCTTTAGCTGAATTGGCTGGAACTAACGCAGTCTTAACATGAATAGCTTCCCCTAATGCAATCTTAATTGGGGTCCCTTTAACTCCTGCAGTCAATTTTCCTCTAAATTGACTTAATTTCTCAATCTGCCATGGGAACAGCATTCTCCTCAAGTTTGGGGTTTATAATAGTATTAACTTCTTGGGGAGTTCTCAGAGTAGAGAGGTCAAAACATTCTCTGGGTACCAAAAGCATATTTCTGAGCCTCCTTGGAGAAAAATGTCAACAGACACAACTCAATCATTTAATAACATTCCCTCTTGGCAGAAACATACTTCAGAATTAACTTTCTTATGAAAGGGATTTTTTGTGGGATTAAAGGAACCAGGGACACAATCAGAAATGGCAGAAAAAGTTCAGGGGCCTTCTTGTAGGATTTGGGTTCAGAAGACCTGGTCTCCTATCCTTATTATTCTACTACCTGCATAACTTTGGGAAAGTAACTTAGCCTTTCTGGGTCTCAATGTCCCCATTTGTTTAGTGGACAGGGTGTCTAAGTTGTTTTTCATGTGAAGCAGCTTTTCAAGGACAACATGCAGAAGAAATATGTTTAGTTGGTTGAGAACAGGAATTGTTTTTCTTTATATTCCAGTACCTAACAGAGTGCCTGACAGATAGTAGGTATCTAATGTATATTTGCTATTGAACTTATAGCCAAGGCATATCTGGGTTTGAAACCCCTTTTGACAAGTGTTTGCTATGTGATCACTGGCAAATCATTTCATGTCTTTGAGTGAATCTATTGCTTCTTTTTTGTTTTGTCCATAAAATGGGATTAATATTGCCTGAAGTGAAAACCAAATAAGAAAATGTATGTAAAATTCTCTATGAACATTAATATAGTAAAAGCATTTTGATCTCAACCTTTCAGAACAAGGCAGGCAGTAGCCTTAAGGTTCTGGATCTAAGGAGTCAGGGAGTTCTTCTTTACTTTTATTCTCAGTTCTAAATTCTCTCCTTCTCTCCAGTCCCTCCTCCAACCCCTTGAGAAGGCAAGCAAGATAATGACCCTTAAACAAAGTTATGCAAAAAATATTTACATATTAACCAGGTTACAAAAAAAGCAAAAGAAATAAAGTAAAAGAAAATATGCTTCAATATGAGTCAAAGTTCATCTATTCTCTCTTTGCAGACAGTATTTTTCAAGATGAGTCCTTTGGAATCATCATGGATCATTGTATCGATCTGAATAGCTAATCTTTGATCGTCATTATAATATTGCTGCTACTGTGTACAATGTTCTGGTTGTATTCATTTCACTTTTCTCCTTATATAAATCTTCCCAGGATTTTCTGAAGTCATCCTCTACACCATTTCTTAAATCACAATAGTATTCACTCACAATCATATATCATAACTTGTTCAACCATTCCCCAATTGATGACATCCTTCCATTTCTGTTTCTTTGCCATCACAAAAAAAAAAAAACTGCTTTAAATATATTTTGACCATGTGGCTCTTTTTCTTTTTTCTTTAACCTCTTTGAGATAGGCTTGGGGTGGTTATTACTGGGTCAGAGGGTATGAATGGTGTTAAAACCCTTTGGGCATAGTTCTGAATTGCTCTCCAGCGTAGTTGGACCAGTTCACAACTCCACCAATGGTGCATTAGTGTTCCTAGTTGGGGGTCTGGCATCTTTCTCAAATGCTATCAGTTTGAGCTCCCATTAGAGGGGGTTCCCCCATCGTTAGCTGACAGTGATTAGCATCCAATTCCATATAACCAATTAACATCAATAAGATTTTTAAAAGATTTTACTGCTCAAATGAGATCAAAATTATTCCTCTAGGTTTAGTTTTAGATACATAAGTCATAACATCAAGCATGGACTCCATGCTCTCTTGACTTTTCACTGCTCTCAAGGGCATTCAATCTCCTTATTCCTTCACCTAGAAGTAAAAAGGAATGAACACAGAGACAGAAGCAACAAAAAACTTCTGTTGGGCTTCATGCCAGATCCAAGAGAGATGGCCTGCGGCTCCTCATCCAACCAGACATTCATGCTCCTTTTCCAACACCAGCAAGTCCAGAAAAGGCTTGTTCCCAGAGACAGACCTTGGCTATTGTCTTTTTGTGCACCCCAGTTCTACATACGCAGCAATCAATGGAACTACTCTTTATCATGTGGTAAATAAGCCAGAACTAGTTACAGAATGTCTTAGCCTGCTCCAAAGTTCACTTAGGGATTATATCAGCTGAGAACTCAGCTCTTGTTCATGAGGACTGGGCTTATTGACTAGTCCTCTGTTACACTAAAAAGCTGTAAGTAACTGTCAGCTACCATTACCATATTCAAGATTTGTCTCTGATTATAAAATAACTGAGGCTGCTGGGAGGTTTTTAAAGAATGAGCAGTTTATTTTTAGCAAATATACGAGAATTCACATCAGAGAGAGAATAATCTCCTTCACGTTGGTCACATCACAAGGCTACACATGTAGTTTCAGACTTTTTTATATCCTCTTTGCAAAATGCTTTCAGAGTCAGTTCCTAGATCATGAAAGACCATCAACCTTATTTCTGTTATATGAAGTGGGTTTGAAACCAGAAACCAGACTGTGTTCAAGTCCTAGCTCTGTGATTCACTGCATGACTTTAGAAAAGTCATTTAACCTCTCTGACCTCACTTTCCTCCTCTGTGAGATGAGAGGATTAGACTAAATGAACTTAGAGATTCCTTCCAGTTCTAAACCAATATAACCAAAATAAATGATGGGCAACTGGACCATTCACTTCATTCCCTAGAGTTGATATCAAATGACTTTTGATTATTTCCAAAATACCTAGCTTTACATGGCACTTGGGGGTTTAGAAAATGCCTTAATGAGAAAAAAATATTTTCTCATTTTTTTCTTTACAACAACCCTGGGAAGGTACAAATTCAGCTTCAATAGATGACACTTTTTTCTACTGAAAATGAGGTTCCAAATAAATTGCCACAGGCTCTGAAGGCTTCTCCCCAAGAAAAGTCCTAATAAGTTTGAAGCAAAGCCAACACAACTGGAATAGGCATTCTCATATCATTCCCAGGGGGACAGACTTGAAGAAAAACAACATTTATTTTATGGGATTATAGATTCAGAATGGGAAGAAACTTTAAAAATCATCTAGTTCTTTTATTTTACAGAAAGGGAAACTGAGGCCCTGCCTCTGTGGTATCACAGAAAGAGCCTTAGATTGGGAATTACAAAATCAGAGTTCTGAGTTTAATTCACTCTCAGATGAGAATGACGAACATCCATTATACATATACACACAAATACATATGCATAAATAGAGAGAGATAAAGGTAGAAATCAAGACACAGTCCTTAACCTCATGGAGTTTATAACTGAACTGGGTAGATAAGACACATATACAAATAATTATGTGAGGGTGAGGTTTGATTATGTCAATTGATCACCCTACTCCATCTAACCTTTCTCCACAGTCTGAGTTATAATTATTATAAAAGATAGAAAGCAATCAACAAATTTCATAAAACACTTCACAACAGACATAACACAAGTGTCATGGGACTTTGGTAAAAGGATGGATCCAGTTGGAGATTTGGGGAAGTCTTTATGGAAGAGTTGCCATTGGAACTGGAGATTTAGACAAATATTGAATTTCAAATGACTGGGTGTAATGGTAATTTAAGATTAATGGTAGGTAGGGGGAAGAGTTAAAGATCTTCTCCACCCATTAATAGGCCTCAATACTTTTGGTTAATTTCTATTGAGGCACTAAGTCAGAGGATCCTTCCCTCTAGTTCTGAAAAGTGCATAAATTCTCTGAGGTAAGGTTTTACTTTAGGGTTCACTTATTGGAAGTGTTTGCTTGGCCAGATAAGACTCTGGGTAGCCACTAAAGAGCCCTCTGACTTTGAAAACCCACGTGTTGGTGCTTCTCTCTCTGGTAACTATGTGTGCCATAGTCAGACAGTTGTATCTGTCTGTTGATCTGTGATATATAATCAGACAGTTGGAAGCCCTGTCTGTTGGTCTTTCTGTTTGCAATTTCTGCTTGTAATTTCTGTTTGTATTTTTCCTGAAGTTAAGGTGCTTACTTTTCCCCCTGAACTAAGTGAATGATATATGTGCTTGATTAAAGTAGATTGTTGATCCCTCAAAAGCTGCTTTCCTTTCAGAAAAGCAGATCTAAGAACCTGTGCAGATCCTCCTGTGTATGTCAAGGTCCTAACTATTATACTGAGAAAGGATAAAGTGAAGGCATTGGTGATCAACTAGTAAATAAGACGAAGTCACTTCTTATGAATCTAGAGGAGATGGATAATGGGAAAAGGCCAAAGTTGAAATCCCTGGGGGGGGGGGGGGACGGGAAGCTATAATTACAGTAATAGCTAACATTTCTATCATGCTTACTATGTGTCAGGCACTTTGCTAAGGTCTTTACTATTACTATCTTATGTGATTCTCACAACAACCCTGGATGATAGGTGCTATTATCATACTTATTTTACAGATGAGGAAACCAAGGCAAATAGTGGCTAAGTAACTTGCCCAGAGTTAGATAGCTAATAAGGGTCTAGATACCATCTTTGAACGTAGGTCTTCCTTACTCCAAGCCTAGTGCTGTATCCACAGAGCCACCAGCTGCCTTCTAAGCAAACAGAGGTTAAATGAATTGCCCAAGATCTCACAAATAGTAAGTGTCTAAGGCTAGATTGGAGTAAGCAAAACCTGCATCCAAAGCAGGTCTCAGACACTTATTAGGTATCTGACTCTAGGAAAGTCACCTAGCTTCTGTTTGCTTCACTTTCCTCCAGACCTGGCACTCCATCCATTATGATACCTTGCTACTCCCTATAACGTGGACAGAAGAGATCTGAGCAACCAAGAGTCTGAGCAAAGATACTACTTTTGAGGAGTTGAGGAGGGACTGGAGCTGATTGCCACAGAGAACATGGGGAGAAAGGAAAATGGGAGACAAAGGTTATCTTTTTCGGGATTTTGTACCAGTCTAGTTCTGATCCTGAACAAGCAGCCTTTAAAAGAAAATTTAGAAAAATTATATTTGACCCATTGAATCTCCTTTGATTCCTACTGTACATACCTTCTCACCCCTCCCCTCTTTACACTTTTCTTGCTATCATTAGTCTAAGAAAGCAGAAACATTTACAAAAAAGAGGCAATCATATATGTTTAAAAACTTTTGAAAAGTTAAAATTCTTCATAAAATTTTTTAAAAAATTATTATTTCCCAGTGAATCAATATCCCCCCCCTAAATGCGTATTCCCATGAAAACCCTGTTCCAGAAGACCATAGTATTTGAAATTGAAAAGGAATTTGAAGATCATCTAATCCAAACCTCTCATTTTACTTTTGAGGAAACTGAGGCCCAGAGAAAAGAAGTGATGTGTCCAAGGTCACATCACCACTAGGTAGCTGAGCCAGGTTTTGAATTCAGGTCTTCTGACTCCTATTTCATCTCTCTTGCCACTAGACTACAGTCATTCAACCAAAGTGAGAGTACTGAACTTCTCTCTGTCACATTATTTAGCTTTCATGAGGTACCTGCTTGCTTCTCCTTCAGCTTTCCCTGATTTCTCCCAGACTCTGGGTGTCCACAGCTTCTCATGATGATACATAGACCTCTGTCACACATTTCCACAGAGAATCAGAAAATGGTAGAAATGAAATGCACTTCAAAGATTACCTACATTAATTGTCTCCAAACTCTTTGGGTCATGCACTACAACAGTTAAACATTTTAAGCACATACTTCCAATATTTATAAAAGTCCATGTTCACATATTTATAAATTGTATAATTCATATACTGATGTGCCCATGCCTGTGTACATAATTTAGTCAACTAGGTGGCACAATAATTGGAGCCCTGAACCTAGAGTCAAGAAGACCTGCTTCACGTTCAGAGTCTGCCTCATACACTTTCTATTGTGTAAGCTTCACAATTCACTTGACCTCTGCCTCAGTTTCCTCCTCTATATGAAGAGGATAACAACAGCTCCTACCACCCAGGGTTATTGTCAGAATCAAATGAGATAAATATTTGCAAAGTGCTTTGTAAACCCTAAAACACTATATAAATGCTAGGTATTATTATGAAAAAATGCAAAAATATAGACATTTAAAAGAATTAGCTAATGAAATGACATTTTGAAAATTATATTATATTTATTAATGATATATATTTTTACTCTCACTAAAATATTATTCTTAATATTCTTAATATTTTAGTGAGACTAAAGTGATTGATTATACTTTGTTATTTTTTTTAATAGGTGACTTGCCCCAGGTGAAGAGGACAGGAGGAGAGGTAGGGAGAAGAGTCAGTGATGCCTCCAAAGTTGTCAATCACAGTGATTGGAAGAACTGTTGTTGTATAGTCATTTTCAATTGTGTCTGATTCGTCATGATCCCATTTTGGATTTTCTTGGCAAAGTTACGGAAGTAGTTTGCCATTTCCTTCTCAGCTCATTTGACAGAGGAACTAAGGCAAACAGGGTTAAGTGACTTGTCCAGGGTCATGCAGCTAGTAAATGCCTGAAGCAGGATTTGAACTCAGTTCTAAGTGACTCCAGGCCTACGACTCTATCCACTGCACTACCTAGCTGCCTCTATGATTCATTATTTGTAAAAATCATGAACATTTGATGATGTAGCAATTTGAAGGTCAGACTCTAAGTTCTTTTTATTTTAATATTTTGTCTTACTGATTGTCAGATCTAAAAAAGACATATCAGAAGGATATATAGCTCTAAATAGAAGAGGTGTCTTTGACTGGGCTTACTAAATATAATGTTCATTTTTCAATTCTATTCACCAATTTTATTAAAATTTGCCTAGCTAAGAGTCACCTTCCCTAATGTCAGATTCTCTTGTAGACTAGTCAAAAGGTTGCATATTTATATTTTTAACATATGGGTCAAAACCCACTGATGCTTCAATTGGGATGAATCTGTTAGGTTAGTTGATTTTGTCCCTATTTTTTTAGTGTAAAGATATGAGTTTTTATAAGTGATACATCATTGTGAGCCACCCAGACAAGAGAGGGTGGTCAACAATTTCAAAGGCCGTAGACAGGTTAACGTGGATGAGGACTGAGAAAAGCCCATTATATTTGTCAGTCAAGAGATGATGGGTAATTTTAGAAAAAAGAATTTTCATTTCAAAGAGAAGGCAAAAATATCAAGGAAGCTGAGAAACTGGGGAGCCCTTGACAGAAATACAGAGTGGGGTGGGTTTAGGGAAGGGAAGGATAATGTCATGAGATATGCAAAGAAGATCACCATCCTTATTTATTCATCCTTTGGCAGCCTGCCAGTCATGAGGTGATCTCAGGGATAAGAGACATACACACAAGAGATTGGGCAATGTGACAAGTGAAGGTACACCAGAGATCACAGTCCTCCCTGAGGGGAGGGGAGTACAGTGATGAGAAACCTCCCAGGTTTCTCATCGTTCCTGGTTCTCATCCTGCTGATCTGAATGTTCTTTCTCAGTCTCCATTGCCTAGTCTTCATGGAGGTCACACCTACTTATCTGGAGGTTCTCCAGGGCTCTGTCCTGGGCACTCTTCTCTTCTCCCTGTATGCTACTTCACTTAGTGATCTCATTAGCTCCCAGGAATTCAATTTTCATCTATTACACTAATGATTCTCAAAGCTACTTCTCCAGGTCTAACCTCTCTTGCTCATCTCTAGGCTCCTATCTCCAACAGCTTTTCACACATTTCAAATTGTATGCACAATAGATATCTTAAACTAAACATGTCTAAAACTGAACTCATTATCTTCCCCAATCCCATACCTTTCCTGCTTCCAAACTTCCCTATTACTCTTGAGGTCACCACCAACTATCCACTCCCCTACTCCTGCAACCTATATGTCATTCTTGACTCCTCACTATCATTTACCCTCCCTCAATCCAATCTTTTGCCAAAGCTTATCAAGTTGACCTTTGCAATATCTCTCAAATACACTCCCTCAAATACTGCCACCGTGCTGATCCAGGCCCTCACAACATCATACCTGGATTATTGCAATGACCTACTGGTTGGTCTACCTGCCACAAATCTTTCTCCACTCCAGTTCATCCTCTACTCAGCCACCAAAGTGATTTCATAAAGTCTGATCATGTCATCCCTCACTCCATAAATTCTAGTTTCTCTCTATCATGCCCAGGATTCAATACAAATCCTCTGAGTTCAAAGCCCTTCATAACCTCCCCTCCTACCACCTTTCTAGTCTTCTTACACCATAAGCATCACTATATATTCATTGATCTACTGATACTGGCCTCCTTTCAGTTCCTTGAGCAAGGTTCTCCATTTCTTATCCCTGGATATTATCTCTGGATGTCCCCCATACTCAGAATGTCTTCCTCCTCATATCTGCCTTCTGACTTACTTCAAGTCCCAGCTAAATTCCGCCCTGCAAGAAACCTTTTCTAGTTTCTTTTAATTCTAGCACCTTCACTCTATTGATTATTTTTTTTATTTATCTTGTCTATAACTTGTATGTACATTGGAGTTTATATATTATCTCTACCATTAGTTTGCAAGCTCCTTGAAGCCAGGACTATCTTTTGCCTTCTTCTGTATCACCAGTACCTGGTACACAGCAAGCGATTGATAAATGCTTATTGACTCTGAACTCCTCAGAATAAGATTTCTAAATGCAGGGGCGGAGCCAAGATGGAGGAGTAGAAAGACTCACATATGCTAGCTCCGAACCTGCAGCCCATGGATTTCCTCTAAAAAGAACTCCCAACAAATTCTGGAACAGTGGAAGCCACACAGCAACACAGTGAAGAAGATTTCCGTTCCAGAGAGCCCTGAAAAATCGATCCCAAAGGTCCATCATGCACTTGACAGGAGCAGAGCCCTGCCCTGCCCTGGCCGCATGGCACTGAGAGGAGCGAGCAGATCCTAGCAGCCTTCAGGGATGGAATCTCCAGCAGACGCGAAAGTCCCTCCACCCACAGATGCACAGGTCAGTGAGAGAGACGGGCTGAGAGGGGAGCGGGGTATCTCCAGGACTCAGGCCCCCTCGGGAGGCAGCAGCAGAGGCAGCAGGAGAGGCAGCAGGCGGCCAGAGGCTCCTGGATCAGGCAGGAGCTCGGCAGCAGCTCCATTACAGAAGGTCTCTGCATAAACCCCCTGAGGGAACTGAACCTGGGAGGTGGCCCTGCCCCCACCTGAGCACCAGAAATTAAGCTCCCATTGAATAGCAGCCAGGCCTGCCACCAAAAGCCCTGAGGCTGGGGAGCAGCATTTGAATCTCAGACCCCAAGCACTCGCGGGGTTGCGGACCTAGGCCGGGGGTGGAGAGGACTCTAAGAAGTCAAGTAACTGGCTGGGAAAATGCCCAGAAAAGGGAAAAAAAATAAGACCATAAAAGGTTATTTCCTTGGGAAACAGATGATGGCACCATTCCTCTCTGACGAAGAAGACCAATGCTTACCATCAGGTAAAGACATAGGAGTCAAGGCCTCTGAATCCCAAACATCCGAAATAGATATCTAATGGGCTCAGGCCATGGAAGTTCTCAAAAAGGATTTTGAAAATCAAGCTAGACAGGTGGAGGAAAAACTGGGAAAAGAAATGAGAG